>QRFJ01000126.1:1025538-1101797 GCA_006176705.1 Cocos nucifera
ATTATTATGATATATAGATATAATATATACTATATATGATATATATATATATGAGTATAATAGTACACATAATATAATATATATACTATATATATATATATACTTTTATTGAAGTAGTATATTCTATTTTAATGTTTTATTCTTTGCAAACGTGCTTTGAAATGGTAAGTGTGAAGGTAGTGCGACCACACTCTTTTTTCCCCAAATCTGGTCTCAGCATGTTTTCATCATCCTGAAAATTTATTTTCCAGCTTCTGGTTTTGACTTGACTGCACACAAGTCAATGTCAATGATATAAATCTACGGGCAGCATAGCAGAGCCGACGCACTCCAAAATAATGCCAGGTCTTAAGAAGAATTCGCTTCAAAACGTTATCCATGATGGAGCGTTGAATTTTGACTCCCAGCTGCCGACCACGGTGCGCATAGGTCTGCCGGTGGCACGAGGAAGACTCAAGAGAGTAATGCTGACGCAGTATGGCTATTGCCCTCAGTTAGGCGAATGCCAACAAGATAGGCGTGCCCGAACGAATCTGGTGAATGTGCTGGGAAGTCTCTGGTTGTAGAAACCTTGGTGAGACTCAACCCCTCCACCTCAACATAAAATTTCGCTAGTCAGAAATCATGGCACAATTACGTGTGAGAGATCTAACAAGAGGGAGCGGGTGCAAGTTATAGTAAAATCAAACCCTAGCTTCACCTAATTATTTTGGAGATTTATAAACTGTACAGCTCCTCTTACATACAAAAGCTAGTCTAATGATGATGTAAGGTTGAAGCTGCTAGTGGATATTCACCTATGATTTATATACTCATTGACCAAACCGTCCAAAATATCATGATCAAAATAGATCAAGACAGGTCCGAAAAAAAAGTAGATCAATATATAAGTTAGAAACATTAAAGCTGTCAGTCCCAAGTCCAGTTGGATCACCATCTAGACTTGTTGCTCATCTATTAAGACATGACTAGCTGCTTTTAGCTTCCTAATCATTTTTAATATTTCATTCAAATATTCACTTATAGTGTGATCAGGGCGCTTCTTGTATATATCAAATTTGATAGTCAGTTATCTCAGTCTGATCATAGTTGTTCCACCAAATTTCTCTTTTAGGTGCATCCCTATCTTATAAGCAATGAAAAATAGTTTACACTCATCTATGAGATCATCTATCATTGCACTTATCAGAATACCACATGTAGTGATATCTTTTGCTTTCCAAGCATGATAAGCCTTTTGATCTTTTCTATTCTGAGTACTATTTTTCTTACCAGGATCAATCATAGCATAGTTGATGGCTTTCAAAACCTCTTATTCCTCAAGAACATATTGGATCTTAGTCTACCAAATATTATAATTCTTGCCATCTAATTTTTCACCTTTGTTAAGGTTAGCAATAATATTCTTTGATGCCATTCCAAACTACATAGACATTGGTGCAAAAAAATAAATAAATACTAGCACATTTCATCCATAGCATATATTTATTTAATTTTGTTGCATGCATAAGTAATGATAACCTTAACAAAAGTAATGGAATCAAAAGTTTATTATGTATCCTGTTGGTGCGAATTCTGGTTATCGTCGGAGAAGTACTGAAGTTGGAGAAGATAAGGTCGCCACTGGTGACCTACAAAATGAGTCTCATTCAGAGCCTGGGGTTGTGGCTTTGGTAAGATTCTTCAACGATCAAGTCAGCTCTTTCGATCAATAGAAATGGAGTGCTCAATCAAGAAAGTTGCAAAGTTTCAAAAAGAAGAAGAGAGTCTAGAGAAAACATATCTGGAGGGTCTCTTTTATGGCCCGAGCCTGTAATAAACTGATAGTGATAGCCACAACCGCTTGATAGTAAATTATTTGGGGCTACGTAGGATTTGTTACGGAGAGTAGTGTCTATTGTCATGATGTGCAAATTTGTTAGGATTTAATAGTTGAAGTTTGGAGGAGTAGACATTGGTTGGTGATGATCTTTGAGCTATATCAATTCTAGAGGAGTTTGGACTTCTCTAAAGTAATCTATGTGGATTGGTTCATGCTGTGTACAGAGCTGGATTTGTGTAGACAAGGAGATCTTTATGGGCGACTGCTAGAGGTTCGGTCGAAAGGGATGTAGAAGCTCTACGATCTAAGAAATCTTGAAGAAAGTCTGCTGGAGATGTCTAAAAGCGGGTCCACCAGGAGAATCAGAAAGTAGGTCTGCTGGAGGGATCTATGCGTAGCTCTATTGGAGGAGAAACTCAAAGAAGAATTTGCCTGATGGAGGAACCCAACTATTGGAAGAGTTCGAAAGGAGTTCAACTACTAGAGAAATTCAGAAGGAGTTCGACTGCTGAACGGAGCCATGTAGATTACTGAAAGAAGATCGATCGAATAGGATGCACAGGAGTTGGAGACTTAGTCGGTTCTCTAGGACAGAAGCATTCTGTTCAAATTCATTTGAAGAAGGAATCCACAATGTCCTATCGAATCCAAAATTGATCTTTTCAGTCAGTCAAATTATCTGACTGCAATGTTGGAGGTCGGCCATCTCAGAATGATTCAAAGTTTGAATACTTCTATGGGTTGAGGTTCAGTTGTTATAGCTATAATCGGATGAAACTAATTAAGAGTCAGAGTCTTAATCGAACTTCAATAGGATGGGAGTAAAATGGAGACTGTCGAAGTTCAAAGAATTTTTCAATCCTATTGAGTTTCTCACGTTTGGGTTGGATGGGGAGTTTTGGCTTTTATCGGGCTGGCATCAAAGCTTCATAAATGCATGATGAACTAAAGAGATATTTTTTGAATTCTCCATCAGAAGACTGCTCAAAGTATAGTGCTATTAAGGATCTGTCCATTGGAAGCTTTCTGCCATGATGAGTAGGACATGCATCGATCAGAGATCGATTGGAGAAAATCTACAATCATAACTGTCTTAGAATTTCAGGGGCTACTTAAACCCATCCTCCTCCTTCAAGCCTTTACTTCTTCTGAAATCTTCATCTCCTTCCTTCGATTTTCTTCTCCATCCCGTGCGAGAGTTCAAGCTTCTTCCTCCATTTTTCTTGGTTTCAGGTACATCCTCATTTGATTTTCAT
Source organism: Cocos nucifera (assembly GCA_006176705.1). Classification (NCBI taxonomy): domain Eukaryota; kingdom Viridiplantae; phylum Streptophyta; class Magnoliopsida; order Arecales; family Arecaceae; genus Cocos; species Cocos nucifera. The sequence goes on from QRFJ01000126.1 coordinate 1,028,617, forward strand.
TACGTTCATCATCTCCTGATTCTTTTCAGTCTATTTAGGTCAGCCCTCCAATATTTTTTTGGATTATTTCTGCACTCTTTGCTTTCTCGCTCTTTCTATTTTTGTCAAAGTTTAAACACCTTTTTTTTTTTGATTTTTTGGGTGATTCCTCAATTTTTCTTTGATCCAAATATCTAGCGAGGGATCCTGATCAACTTGTTCTGGGAGCCCGATCCCTCTAGCCTTGGTGAACCCGCCTTCTGGGGAGGCTGAACCTTCAGAGTCGGCCCATCCTTTTGAGCTTGCAATCATTTTCTGTGGACTTCAGTCCGACGATCTTTTCCTAATCAGGATTCAGTTCAGAATTTTTTCTGAATACAAGCTCAAACTTCTAGGGCCCGACGATCGAGTTTGCTTACCTCCTTCCGACCGAATCTATCTATATGTCGAAATCCTTCGAGCCGGGCTTAGGTTTTTCTTGCCTTCTTTTGTAGTTAATCTATTCAGATTTCCTAATATTTTTCTTACTGCTATGGCACCGAATTTCTTTAGATTCATCATAGAATTTCTCTCTCTTTGCACCATGGTAGGCGTCCGACCTACCATTTTCTTATTCCATAATTTCTTCACCTTCAAACACCATCCAATCGCCAAGAACTGGTGGTATGTATCTCCACAGTTCGACAAGAAGGGATTGCTTAAGGATGCACCTTCCTCCGTTCATGGCTGGAAGGAGAGATTCTTTTTCGTCTCCCATCCCTCCTTAGAGTTAGGACTTCCTCCATGGGACGAGATAAGAGAATCAGTCTGCCAAGCCCCTGGGTTAGAAAGTGAGGATCGAAGTTCGGCCGATAAGTTGAAGTCCTTTAATAGTCCATCGATCTCTGAACTTTTGGATGAGCATATCTTGTTCAACTTCGGTCTCAACTCTCTTAACCCAATAGATAGTTCTTCATATTCAATCGGTTGGGTGGTATTCTTTCTTTTGATCTAAATTTTTCTTCTTTGTAGAAATGACTTTAGAGGAACGAAATCGCCTGACGAAGGGAATCAAGACCCTTAAGAGGAAGGGTGGTCCTTCTGACGAGCTGCAGAAGAAGGCTCGGACTAGAGAGTCGAGCCAGGTTGTGCCGATTTAGGCCATGCCGATCCTCGAGCTCATCGTTACCGCATTGAGCCCGATCTAGTATGAAGAGGCTGCCCCTTCTACTCCTATTCAACAAGAAGAAATTAAGAGAAAGAAAATGAAGAAGGCTGTTGGCAAAAAAGTTGGACGAAAGGCTAAGAGCTCCAAGGGAGAAGATCTTAGCCAAGAGCTTTCCTAGACAATCGAAAGGTCATCCAGATGCTGATGGAGGGGAGCATCCTTTTCCATATTGTAGAGAGGATGTGCCAGAAGGACGACGTTGAGAGGTTCGATGAGTCCTTCGCTGCCTTCCTGAAGGTAAGTGGCTTCTTTTGATTTTGATTTCATGCCCTTCGGGCTCTGAAATTAAGATCTTCTAGAATTCTAACTCACCTTTTATTTTATAGTTGAGACACTACCTTTTTGCCCACTCCAAGATGGCGAACCAGAGATGGGTCGAAGCTTTCAGGGCCCTCGAGGAAGCCCGTGTGGAAGCCGAGGAGGCTCGGGTCAAGGCTGACATTCTGAAGGTTGCCTCGGAAACCCATTCGTCTATGGTTGAATGCCTTTAGAAGGAGTTGAGAGAGGAGCGCGAAGAGATGGCGAAGCTGAGGGCCGAGCTAGCTCTAGAGAAGGAGGAAAAAAGGAAGACGTATGAGGAGGTCAACGCCGCCATGGAGAGGGCCGTGCAAGACTTCAAGTCCTCTAAAGATGTGGAGGACATCAAAATAGACTTCATCCAGGAATCTTTCCTAAGGAGGTTCCAGATCTGCTTGGGATGGATCATCGAGAACTTTCCCGACATCGATCTAGACCTCCTCATAGAGAAGCCAGAAAATAGAACCGACCCTTCACGCGCTGATGCTGAGGTTGCCCCTGCTGTCCATGCCGTCGAAGCTGCTCTAAAAGTTTCAAAATCTGTAGGTGCAGTATCCGAGCCTGCTCGAGAGCCAGAGGCGATCGAGAATGTTCCAACCTCTCTAGTGGGCGAGCCACACGAAATCTAAACTTTTGACATTTATATACTTTTATTTCTCTTTTTTTTTTGATGTACTAAGAATATTTGAAGTAATAAAAGCAAATCCCTCTTTTTCTTTACACTCTATGCTACATGTGATTCAGAATGCCTCCAACAACTAGGACCATGACCCCCGTTCTCCGATTGACGCCGACCCCTTACCATAGAGAGTTTCATTCAAGTCTTTGATAAGGGGTTTGAAGAAGAAAGTTTACCATTTAGGAAAAAAGTTGAAAGAGATTGAGACCGACCTTCGGGCCTTTTGGAAGAATGCTTCGGAGGTGACCAAAGAAGTCACTCACCTCCGAAGCCTACACATGAAGGATTTTGTGAGCTTCTGCATCTGAAAAAAAAATTTTGAGAAGGAGCTTGCAGGACTTCGGAAGAATGAGAGTGATAAGTCTTGGGCACTCACAGCGAAGATCGGCTCTCTTGAAGTTGATCTAAAGAAGGCAAAAGAAAAGATTCATCTCTTGGAAGGAAGTTCGCCATGGTCCACCGATAAAGCTCAGCATAACTAGGATTGGTCGAAAAAGTTCTTCCAACTTCAGAAGCAACTGCAGAATGCTGAGGACCGACACAATAGTTACCAAGCAACCTAGGCAGGGAAGATGTCCAGGCTTGAAGATGAGCTGAAGGCTGCCAGAGATGAGGTGACCTATTTTCGAAGGAAGTTTTATAGCATTCAGCAGGCTGGATCGAGCGACGAATCTGAGGAGCTCGCCTCTCTGAGGAGGACCATTAGTAAGCTCTCACAGGCTGTCGAGATAGAGAAAGCTGAAGTTCAATAGCTGAAGCTTCAGTTGTCCTACGAGCATCGAGCCATCATGGACGTCAAAGCTAAATCTGAAGTCTTAAGGAAGCAGCAGCAAAAACTCGAGGTCAAATTTGAGTACGCCAATAGAATGTATATCGACAGCCTATATAAGAAGAAGGAGCTCGAGGAGGAGATCTTCAGACTGAAGGAAGCTTTAGTGATGGTTGGAGCCAACAGCCCGAAGTCTGAAGAGCCCAGACCGCCTTAGGACTTCACCTCCTTTCTTTTTTCTTTATGTAATCGATTTCATTAATCTTTATTTCGTTTGTAATGCATTTGTTCTTTCATTCAGTTGGTCCTTGTTGGCCTTTATTTTTCTTATAGTATGCCCACTGTGTAATCGATCTAATTAACTTTTATTTTGTAATGAACACAACTCCATGACAAAATGGTATCCCTCTCTTTTTTTTTATTGTCTTCTCTTATCGATGCGATTCTAGGTGCCTCATTTTTTCCTTTGTTCCTAATGAGATGCTTATCGTAGATGTCGAGTTAGAGGTCCGTTTCGCAGATCAGGTCAGGGTTTTACCTTTGGCATTTAGAGTGGCCGTAGGAGGATGTGCACGACAGTCATTAGTAGGGCTTTGGCCTCTTCCTTATTTTCAATTAGCGAGGCCTCGGCTTTCCATCCTTTGCACGATCGTAGAGGTTCATCGAATCCATCGACGGGATCTCTACCCTCATCTCATTTGACTTTAACGAGGCATTCAACTTTGCTCATGTTAGAACGAGATTTTTCTCCTGTTCCTAGCGGGCTGTAGGGACACATTAGGACTGTTGGCAGGGCCTCTTCCCTCATCTCATTTTAATTCAACGATGTTTTTGACTTTGCTCACATTAGGACGAGGTTATCCTATTCCTAATAGACTGTAGGGGCACATTAGGACCGTTGGTAGGGCCTCTCCCCTCATCTTATCTTAGTTCAACAAGGTCTTCGACTTTGCTCACGTTAGGATGAGGTTCTCCTATTCCTAATAGGCTGTAGGGGGCATATTAGAGCCATTGGTAAGGCCTCTTTTCTCATCCCGTCTTAGTTTAACGAGACCTTCGACTTTACTCATGTTAGGACGAGGTTCTTCTTCTATTCCTAACAGGCTGTAGGGGTATATTAGGGCCGTTAGTTGAACCTCTTTCCTCATCTCGTCTTAGTTCAATGAGGCCTTCAACTTTGCTCACGTTAGGATGAGGTTCTCTTCCTATTCCTGACGGACTATAGGGACACATTAGGACCATTGGTAGGGCCTCTTCCCTCATCTTGTCTTAGTTCAACGAGGCCTTCGACTTTGCTCATGTTAGGATGAGGTTCTTCTCTTATTCCTAACGAGCCACTTTAGGTTGCTTCAGAGCGTTATTAGTCATTACACAATTTTTACGCCAAAAAGTAATGATGTTAAAATAAAAAAAATTTATTAAAGAAAAGTTATTGGTAGTACATTCTTAAGTTTTCTAAATTTTAAGATCACGGAAGTGTCGCTCCTCTGAGCTTCTTCAAGCGATAAGTTTCGAGCCGAATGACCTCCTCTACTTTATACGAACCTTCCTAATTTAGGATAAGCTTTTCTTGATCTTGAGATTGCAAAATGGACGCTTGTCGGAGCACCAAGTCCCCCACCCTGAATGCTTTGCTTTGTACTCTAGAGTTATAGTATCTGGCTAATCTTCGTCTGTAGGCTGCCATCCAAACTTGGGCTTTTTCTCTTTTTTCTTTTAGTAGATCGAGGTTGACTCTTAGATCTTGTGAGTTATGTTGCTCATTGAAGACCATGATCCATGTTGATGGAAGTTTAAGCTCGATTGGAATGACTGCCTCTATTCCAAAGGCCAAGGCGAATAGTATTTCTCCAGTCGATAGTCTTTGAGTAGTTCGGTACGCCCAGAGGATGTGGTAGAGTTTGTCTGCCCAAGTCTCTCTTGCTCTTTCAAGCCTTACCTTGATGCCCTATAGTAAAATTCTGTTGGTCACCTCTACTTCACCATTTGCCTGTGGATGGATCACTGATGTAAAGTGATGGAAGATGTTTAGATCTTTGCAGAACTCAACAAACCTCATTCTAACAAACTATCATCCATTATTTGTTATAAGAGTTTAGAACAGACCAAATCGACATTTGATTGACTTTCAGACAAAGTTCTGTACCTTAGCTTCAATAATTTTTGCTAATGGTTCGGCCTCGATCCATTTGGTGAAGTAGTCGATCACAACCAGGAAGAACTTTTATTATCTAGATGCCATTGAAAAAGGGCCAAGTATATCCATTCTTCACTTCATGAATGGCCAGGATGCGTTTAGTGGAGTAAGCTCGGAGGTCGGCTATCTTTGTATGTTTGCATTTCTCTGACTGCTTTCATATTTCTTTACATACTCTATAGAGTCATGGTACAAGGTCGGCCAATAATATCCCTGTCAAAGTAGCCTTTGTGATAGGAATCTGACTCCTATATGACTTTCGTAAATTTCCTCATGAACTTTTCATAATGTGAAGTCAGTCTCTGAAGGTTGGAGATATCTCAAGAGTGATAAAGAATACGATCTTTTATAGAGCTTGCCTTCATATAGAACATATCGAAAAGCTTGATTCTTGAGTTTTCGAGCTTCTTTTTGGTTATGAGAAAGAACTCCATCCTTGAGATAGGCAACTAGCAGATCGATCCAGCTCGGCTCATGCTCAACCTACATAACGGGCTGCGACTCCTTTGAGCTTAGGCACTTTAGGATTTCAAAAAATACTTTTTTAGAGAGTCAGCTGAGGCTAAAGTGGCCAATTTAAAGAGAAGATCGGCTCTTGTATTTTCTGCCCTCGAAATCTGTTAAATGCTAAAACTGTTGAAGATCGAAGTCAAGCTCTTTACTTTCTCAAGATATTTCATCATGCTTTTCTTTCAAGCTTCGTAGTTGCCGCTAACTTGTCAGACCATCAGTTGTACCGTAGACTTGGAGCCGATCTACTTCTAACTTTTTTGCTATTTTTAATCCAGCAATCAGAGTTCATATTCGGTCCTATTATTAGTTGCAGAAAATTCGAAACGTAGCACATATTCTACGATGACTTTCTCAAAATTAACTAAGACCAACCCCATGCCTGCTCCAACAGCATTAGATGAACCATCCACGTATAGGGTCTAAAAACCTTCGGAAAGATCAACATTCTCTTTGAGGGGTCTCGATTACAACTATAGAATGCTGGTTTCATTCTGTTCAAGCTCGTCTTCATCCAAAATGGTGTATTCTACTATAAAATCTGCTAATATCTAAGCTTTGATCGACGACTAAGGTCGATAGTTGATGTCAAATTCTGTAAGCTCGATTGTCTATTTTGCGATTCTTTTGGAGATATCCATTCGATGAAGGACTGCTTTAATTAGTTGATCCATAAGAATAGTTATGGTGTGCCTCTGAAAGTAAGGTCAGAGTCTCCTGACGGCAATTAGAAGAGAGTAAGTCAATTTTTCTAATTTAGAGTATCTGATCTCTACATCCCTCAGGATCCGGCTTATGTAGTAGATCGGTCATTGCGCTTTTGCCTCCTCCTTAATCAAGACTGCTGCCAAGATTGTCGGGGAGACTGCTAGGTATAAAAATAATTCTTCTTCGGACTCAAGCTTTGCTAGTAGTGGGGATGAGTCGAGGTAGTTTTTGAGCTCCTCGAACGCCCGTTGGCATTTCATCGTCTAGCAGAAGTTCTTTGATTGCTTGAGAACTTGGAAGAAGGGCATGCATCGCTCGATCGATCTTGAGATGAAATAGTTTAGGGATGCCACTTTTTTAATCAGGTGCTGAACTTCTTTAATTATTTTTAGAGCAATCATCTTCTAAATAGCCTGAATTTTCTTTGAATTTGCTTTAATCCCGTGCCTCGATACCATGAATCCCAAAAACCTCTCCGAGGTCATACCAAAGGTATACTTGGTCAGATTCAGCTTCATCTTGTACTTCTTAGGTATGTTAAAGGTCTCTTCGAGGTCGGTAATGTGGTTTGTTGAGGCTCAAATCTTGATGAGCATGTCGTCTACATACACTTTCATATTTCGATCGATTTGCTCCCTAAAGATTTTGTTAACCAAGAGCTGGTATGTGGCCCCTGCATTCTTGAGTCTGAAAGGCATAACCCTGTAATAGTAAAAACCATAGTCAATGATAAAAGCAGTTTTCTCCTCATCCTCTGACGCCATTCAGATTTGATTGTAGCCGAAAAAGACATCCATGAAGGTGAGGAGCTCGTGGCCCAAGGTTGCATCCATCAGTTGATCAATCCTGGATAGAAGGTAGCTGTCTTTTAGGTAGGCTTTGTTCAGCCTTTTTGAAGTCTATACACATCCTCCACTTGTCGTTTGCCTTTTTAATGAGCACCACGTTTGAGACCTAGCTCAAGTAGTTAACTTTTTGGATGAATCCAACCTTGAAGAGCTTATCGACTTCTTCTGTAATCACTTTCTACCTCTCTGGAGCGTGGCTATGCATCTTCTCTTTTACTGGCCAACACTTAGGATCAGTAGCTAGCCGATGTTCCATGACCTCGACATTAATTTTTGGTATATCCATTAGGACCCAGGCGAAGATGTCCACATTCCTCCGGAGAAAGGTGATGAGTTACTCTCGAATCTCATCCCCCAACCTGGAGCTGATCTACACAGTATGCTCTGCATTTTCATCATTCAATGGGACGGAAATGATGTCTTCCATAGGCTCGTCCCGCTACTCCGTAAGGTCGTCATGGACATCCAACCCATCAATAGGACAAAGGTTGGGCTGGATATTTTTCTGTAGGATAATGGAGTAATAGTGCCTTGCCAACACCTAGTCTTCCTTCAAAGTGGACGGAAAGGCTCGGTAGAGAATAGCGTCTGGTGTGCCATGGAGTAGCATCATCATTTGAAAGACTTTCAAATGGTTGACTGGATCGGTAGTCCCATCGTAGCTCTCGAATTGAGAAAGCTTGAAGTTCGGTGGGATAGGTTCCTGCATGATGTGGTGAGAGAAAGGACGATCAGTATAGATATCATTACCGTGGAAGGGGGGAGCACGGTGGAGTTTCTTGATCCGTCGATTCATCTCTTGTAGTTTCTAATTCAGGAGATCCTCTTGATCACGGATCTCCAAGATCTTCTGATCGAACGGAGGCAAAGTCCCCTCAGGGATAGAGTCATGATCAAAGCAGGGACTCTTGATCCTCTACTTTTCTTTTTTGGAGGTCACCGATTGGCTAGCCTAAGTCGGCCATCCCCAGATCGGATCATGGGGCTCCAAAGAAGCCTACTCTGATCGAATTGATGTCGGAGGCTACTGCTGCTGCATGGCCTATACTGCTTTTATGAGGCCACGAACCTACTGGACTAATAGGTTGAACTGCTCTACATCCACCATTGCTACAGTTGTAGCTTGAGTTGTCGGAGATGAAATAGGAGCAGGTAGCTCTGGATGGGATCTGGCCATAGAGGCCGTTGATCGTTGGATTGAATCTTTTCTGAGAGGCATCTTTTCTGAGAAGGAGGACTCGGAAGGAGAAGAAGTAGAGATCTCTGCTAAGCACTCCTTTAAGAACAAGAAAACCTCAAAAGATAGAGAAGCCCTCCTTCTAGCACCAATCCTATTGGTGTGAAATCTAGTTATCGTCGAAGAAGTATTGGAGTCGGAGAAGATGAGGTCGCCGCCAGTGACCTACAAAATGAGTCTCGCCCAGAGCCTGGGGTAGTGGCTCCAGCAAGATTCTTTGATAATCAAGTTAGCTCTTTCGACCAACAGAAATGGAGTGCTCAGTCAAGAAAGTTATAGAGTTTCGAAAAGAAGAAGAGAGTATGGAGAAAACGTATCTGGAGGATCCCTTTTATGGTCTGGAGCTTGTAACAAACTGATAGTGACAGCTGCAACCATTTGGTAGTGGGTCATTCGGGACCACATAGGATTTGTTATGGAGAGTAGTGTCTATTGTCATGACATAAAAATCCATTGGGATTTAATAATTGAAGTTCAGAGGAGTAGACATTGATTGGTGATGACCTTTGAGCTATATCAACTCTAGAGGAGTTCGAACTTCTCTAAAGTAATCTGTGTGGGTTGGTTCATGCTGTGTATTGGGCCGGATTCGTATAGGCGAGGAGACCTTTATGGGCGACTGCTAGAGGTTCAGTCGGAAGAAATTCAGAAGCTCTACGACCTGAGAAATCTTAAAGGAAGTCTATCGGAGATGTCTGAGAGCGAATCCATCGAGAAAATTAGGAAGTAGGTCTACTGGAGGGATCTGTGCACAGCTCTATTAGAGGAAAAACCTAAAGGAAAATTCGCTTGATGGAGGAACCTAACTATTGAAAAAGTTCGACTGCTGGAAGAGTCCAGAAGAAGTTCGGCTACTGAAAGGAGCCACACAGATTACTGGAAGGAGATCGACCGAATAGAATGCACAGGAGCCGGGGACTTAGCCGATTCTCTGGGGCAAAAGCATTCTGTTTAAGTTCGTCTGGAGAAGAAATTCATAACGTCCTATCGAATTCGAAATCGATCTTTCCAGCCAGTCGGATTATCTGACTGCAATATTGGAGGTCGACCATCTCAGAATGATTCAGAGTTCGAATACTCCCATGGATTGAGGTTTAGTTGTTATAGCTGCAATCGGATGGAACTGATCAAGAGTCAGAGTCTTAACCGAACTTCGACAGGCATGGAGTTATCCCCAACATTTTCAATCATCTTCTATATCTTATGTTAGAATACCATTATTTATCATCTACTTTCAATAATAAAGTTAGAGCTGCACATATACTTTCAAATAATAGTTGCTCCCACTTAATCAAATATAATCGAATAGTTAAACTTGCATTAAAAAACTTAATGGTACATAAGTCAATACAATATTAAAAAAATATGCATATATACAAGCATATTTATAAATATAATTCAAATATAATGTATTAACGATGAAAATATCATATTCTTCTCGTGATAGACTCCTTGATTTCTCTAAGAATATGCCTAGGTACTGACTTTGGTAAGTATGAAGTGCTTAAGAAAACATATCCATGATGATAGAAATGAGGGCTTAAAGAGAGAGCAGCAGATCTGATGATGTTCCTTATCATGTATTCTTTCACAAACTTTTGCGAACCAAGAATATGATTTATTTGGTTTAGGTAGTTTCCAAAATTGATCTACCAATTGTTGCCAAAAAATATATAAAATTGCTCTTAATGCTAAGAACTTATGATCCTCATCCGTGACATATCCGGTCCATATAATATCTTGTATCTTATCATTAACTCTTAACATACTCAACCATGTCAACATGGGGTTCCATTCTATATTCATCCGATTGTCGCACCATTTTCCTAACATGTGCTCGTTGCTCTACAATTCTTATGGTTATGTGGAGCTTCTGATCCATAATACCATTTTTCCTATAATAAATATAGAAAGAAAAAAAAATTACATAAACAATATAGACACCCATAAGTTAAGATACAAAAATTAGACACAAAGTCTTTACTACTTCATTTCTATGTATATAAATAAATACTAATAAAGTCAGTATGGCCGAGTGTATATGGTACACCAAACATGACCAATCTTACCATCATCATCCTGAGACCAAAAACATTTTCCACCTTCTATTGATAGGAATCAATTTGTCAATATATCTTGTTTGAGAGAAGGTTAGTATTCTGTGTCCATTAGTATTTTTGAATTTCAGAAATATAACAGATAACATGAGAAATACAAATTCAAGTACATCTAAAAATAAATTTAATCTATGTAGGGCTCTGATACCAATGTATATAACAAATAGAATTTTCTTCTTGAAAGCCTAAAATGCTAGATCCAGAAAAATTACTTTAGTGGATTAAATATCATTTTCTATGTATTCCGATCATTTTTTCAATCATAAAAAATGGAAAGAAAACTCTTACCGCAACCCAAATTACCTTTCACCTATATTATTTTTCTTACTTTCTATGGGATCTTGAGTCTCCGATAGAGCCATCAAAATAGGCTGTGGCCCGTGGGCCAGCCCGTTTAGGCCTTTAAAATAGTAGAGTTGGGCTAGTATTTTGGCAGCCCGTTTAATAAAAGGACTTTTTAGCTTGGCCCATTTATGGCCTGGCTTCTAAAAGGCTAGCCTGCATGCCAGCTTATTTATTTAAAAAAATTATTTTAAAGTAACTTAACCACTTAAAGTAACTAGTAAAGTAATTTTTTTGGAGTTATTTCATATTTACTTTTGGTATTTCAAATTTGATGTAGAGATTGATTTTATTTATTTATTTGATCAAGTATTATGTTTGAGAATTTTTTAATTTTTTATAATTTTTTAATTATTATAATTATTATAACTATTTTAATTTTTTAGTGCGTTATAAGGGCTGATCCGTTTAGGCCCTTCACTTATAAGGGCTAGGGTTGAGCTACCTATTTGATGGCCCATTTATTAAAAATACTTTTTTGGCCTGGCCCTAATGGGCCCGATCCGTGAAGAGACGGTCTTCCCTAGGTCAGGCCGGCTCATTTTGACGGCTTTAGTTTTCGAGAGTAAGAGTTCTTCTTCGGATAAAACTCTCAATATTTCTCTTCAGATAAAAATTCATTTATTTTATATAGGAGTTATAGTGGATGATTCCAATAACCAGCCACCATGTTTTATGTGGAAACAATCCATAGTTTTATCATATTAATTATTTAAACCCATAATTAAGCATATATATATATATATATATATATATATATATATATATATATATATATATATAACAAATTTATATATCTTATTGAAATATGCCTTGAATCTACGATACCTCTAATAAATCAGAACTTATTATAATTGAATGTTGTTGCGTGTCTTAAGGATTTTGATGAGATTGATGGAAGCACTAGTTAATGTGTTTCAGTATGTGTCGGTTAAGGTTATTCACCTCTTTGATGCCCTTCGTTGCAGTGTGATGCAATTCAATTATCTCTTGGCATGGTGTGGAATGATTATGACCAATTCACAACAATAATAAGTTTCTTGCAGATAAATAATAAATTCTTTTATTTGGGTAAGTTGCATATTATAATTGTTGGTATGGACAATCCTACTAGTCATGTGGCATCATCAGAAGAATCATCGTCCAAGATGAGCACTAAAAATGACAAGTATTGCCTCCAGATCGATAAATGACCAACTTGGTATCCAAACTAATAGCTGGCTTATCAAATTAACCAAGTGATCAGGATCAGATCGGTAATACACTAACCACATCAAGATTCAGACCGAAAATCCACCGTCTGCAAGCAGAGGCCAAACATGGCCCAAAATTGATATTTAACCAACTTAGTAACAGAATCATATCAATATTTTGCCAACTTGAAGGTTGGCAACTACTAAGATCCATAGGAGATCGGATCTATATCGATCTACACAACAGATTAAGATCGGTAGAATACTGATGTCACAATCCTGCGACAGTGACTCACCTATTGATGTCGAGATCGGTGGAATATCGATCTCGATAGATTATCCAGATTGGTGAATTACGAATCTCTGTATCTTTCAAAAATTAGCTAAGCGCTAATTACACTTCCATTTAATTATGGCCCTCCTCCAGCTATATTACAACTAATTGCCACCAATAGCTGCAATCCAATTGACCTTAACAAACTAACGGTTTAACAAACTTTTCTTAAGGTCCAAGCAACCTTCTCTAAAAATAGAGGGGCAGAATACTCCTTCAGATAAGAAGAAAAAATATAAGATTCATAGAGTCAAAATTTTACTGAAATCAACATTCGACTTCTCCACTGAAGAAAGAGCGAATTTTTTTTTATTCAAAATCTTCTTATTCTATTTTTAATTCGTCATGTTCACTATCTATATATTCTTAAGACCTTAGCTGATTTAAACATCGAAGAATTTTAAATCAAAGGTATTCCATCGATTTCTGTATTTTTCTTATAGATCATCCTGTGATTAGCACCAATTGTGATTAGCACCAATCGTGCTCAACCGGCTCTTCAGTGTAATTTATTTTTGGACCATCTGAAACTTTACAGCAATAGTAATAAAGCTGATAGGCGTGAGATAAAAAAACTCAAGAAACATGCACAGGTGATCATGCATGCGTGTGCACCTTTGTGAATAAAATTACCTAACTTAGAATATGTCTTTTATATAATAGCCTTGGGAAATTCCAATGGAGCTTTTAGATCCACCACCAATTCTTAAGATCACGCAGATTTTATTCCATTCATCTCAGCGCGGGGAGGGTGGTGTGATGTAACACGTCGCAAGCCTACTTTTTGGACCGAACCATCTCCTGGATTGCATCAATCCTCCCGTGCCGCACAAATGCCCGTGGCACAAGGAAACTCTTGGTACCAAGATTGGACCCGTAACATGACTCAAAACCGCGCGTTGCCAGGGAGCTCCGGAGAGAGCCACAGGAACACTTTTTAGAAGGAGCGGCACCATTGTCGATATCAAGCATGACAGTCATGGTGTTCCACTTTATTTATTCCACTGCAGGTTCCTAACCGCTGCGCGGCAAAGGGCGGGATGCTTCCTTAGACCTGCCGTCTTTCCCGGTGCTGACTGCTGCTGCATTCGCCGACCATCTTCTATGGCAAAGTGAGGACACGTGAAGCATCCATTTATTTATGTTTTTGGTGGTCAGTTTTTTCTGGCCGGGCCGCTAGGTTAGGTGATGACAGCGTCGAGCACTTTTAAACTTCAAGAGCGGCTTAGCCTTCCGATTAGTTGTATTTGTAAGACCCACCTGAGATCTATGCTCTTCTTTTTATTCAATTTGACATCCCTAATGATCCGGGCCGGTGATCGTACTGAGAGAGGAAAAAACAATTTGTCACGTAAAAATTGAAAAAGTTGTGCAGTTTGTCCAAAGATTATTTCTGGTGTTCCGTCGGGCGAGGATAGACGTATGATGTGGTCCGGGAGACTAAAATTAATGCACATGATAAACAATTATCGATCGGCATCTTTGCACTTGCCGCTCGTCGATCCGGTACCGAAGCAAGTGTTGGTCTCTCTTCCAGGGGACTGGTAGTTTGTTGCTTAGTAGGCATGGTTTGACTTTAAATTTTGTATACTCTGCTTTGCAATTATGTGCTGGATATTTAATATTAAAATTATTAGTCTATTAGTATATTGTTCGGTTTTTCACAATGTTCCTTATAATAAAACATGCACCGTTGACCAACAACCAATCTAATTGCGTGTCACTGTATATCCTGCACTTGTTTATGGCAACATCTTGGACCTCCTCCTTTGCAAATGAACTACAGAAACATGTCAGTGCGGGGGCAAGTACGGATGCTTAGATGATCATGCATTGAAAAGTACCATACGATATCTGCAAAAATACATTTATAGATTCTTTCTAACTAAAGTAGATAATTCTATTCCTAGGAAATTCACACATCCATGAGTACGGCATTCTTTGGCAGTAATTCCATGAGTCCATTATTCTCTTCAAACATTTTGATAAAAATATGACCATTTTCAATATATTGAATCTTCCTGCATATGTATAAAGCACAGCAATCTCTCTTATATGTGCATAAGGGTGAATATGATATCGATGACGGAAATGACAAATAACATTGACTATCTTTTGATAATGTAAAATATATTTTCAAAATTATTATTATTATTTTCATTAAAAAATGCATCAAGAAGCATACAGGTCACCGTAAACCACCATGGGTTTACATGCTCTTTGTAACGACCATCACCATTGTTGGTGCAAAAATTCGTCGTCACTGGAGGTAGCCGGGGTCGAGGCCGCTGAGGTCGCCGCCGGGGACCTGCAAAACAAAGTCCCGTCCGAAGCTGGTGGGGGTGGCTCCGGCAGGACCCTCCGACGGTCAAGTCAGTTTTCGGCCAATAGGAATGGAGTGCTCGGAATGAGTTCCGGAGCTTAGAGATGAGGAGGAGAGTTTAGAGATCAGAGAGCTTAGCCTTAGCGTGTCGGGAGGGTCCTTTATATAGTGGAGCTTGATGGTGACAACTGCAGCCGCGTGCTGACGGACCGCTCGAGGTTCGGCGGAGTCAGTCTCACGGGATGGTGCCGTGTGCGGCGGATTGAGGGTGACAGCCATCGCTGCCTGACAGTGGGTCGCTATCGCCTGCGGTGGACTGACTGATGGTGATGGCTGCAGAGCTTGCCGAATGAAGGGTTGAAGGCCTTCGTCGTGTGCCCATTTCGGAGGAGTTCGGGCTCCTGAAGAAGAAGATAGGAGGGAGTTCGGCTCCCATAGGCGTCTGGCTGGAGGTATACAGCTAAGGCTCGTCCGCTAAAGAGTTCGGCCGCTGAGAATCCGAAGCTCGGCAGTTTGGGAGTTCGGTCGGCTATTGGACTTCGGCTGAGGCTTGGACGCTTGAGAGTTCGGTAGGAGCTCGATCGTCCGAAGTTCGGCAAGGGCGACCGTTGAGGAGTTCGACCGAGGGGCGACTGCTTGGGGAGTTCGACCGCTAGGCAGTTCGGTCGGCTGAAGGAGTTCGGCCTGGAGCCTGAAAGAGTTCGGCTAGACCAGTGCGCTGAAGCTCTTCTGTGGCTACTATTTGCATTATGCTGAGCGTCGGACCGGGCTTCGGCAAGAGCGGAATTTATTCCAACAGTAGTCCCCCCACTCCCGAGTTCGAATTTCGAAGGAAGGGAGTACCAAAACAGGCGACTGCCAAAGTCCTCTTCCGAGCCCCGCGCTTGTTGCAGCTGAAGCTCGGGGGAGGTCTCATCTCCAGCCAATGACGCTGAAGTTGAAGCTGGGCTTGGGGGAGTTGTCGATGTTTGGAGCGGAACTCATTTCCAGCCAAAGTTGATGAAGCCGATGTTGAAGCCGAGGTAAATCTCGCCTTCTATGGTCGAGGTCGGAGTTGAGCTCCTCGGGGGCGACATTGTCTCCATCAACCGAAGTTGACTCGGGGGAGACCTCCTCTCCCGCAGCCGAGGTTGTCACGGTCGCTTGGGGGAGATCTCGTCTGTTGCGGCCGAGGTTGATGTGGGCGCTCGGGGGCGGTCTCATCTTCCGCAACCGAGGCTTGCCGTAAACTTTGAGGCTCGGTCTCGGATCTTGCTCACGTCAGGACGGGATTCCCCTCCTGTTCCCCCATGGGGACCGTCGTCCTCGCCTCTCCCCCCATCTCGTTTTAGGTGAACGAGGCCTTCGACTTTGCTCACGCTAGGACGAGGTTCTCCTCCTGTTCCTAACCGACTGTGGAGGCACATCCGGACCGTCGTCGTGCTTCTCCCCCCATCCCGTCCTTTGTGAACGGGGCCTTCGACTTTGCTCACGCTAGGACGAGGTTCTCCTCCTGTTCCTAACCAGGCTGTGGGGGCACATTCGGACCGTCGTCCGTGCTTCTCCCCCCATCCCGTCCTTTGTGAACGGGGCCTTCGACTTTGCTCACGCTAGGACGAGGTTCTCCTCCTATTCCTAACCGACTGTGGGGGCACATTCGGACCATCGTCCGTGCTTCTCCTCCCATTCCGTCCTTTATGAACGGGGCCTTCGACTTGCTAGGATGAGGTTCTCCTCCTGTTCCTAACCGGCTGTGGGGGCACATTCGGACCGTCGTTCGTGCTTCTCCCCCCATCCCATCCTTTGTTTCGACTTTGCTCACGCTAGGACGAGGTTCTCCTCCTGTTCCTAACCGGCTGTGGGGGCACATCCGGACCGTCGTCCGTGCTTCTCCCCCCATCCCGTCCTTTGTGAACGGGGCCTTCGACTTTGCTCACGCTAGGACGAGGTTCTCCTCCTGTTCCTAACCGACTGTGGGGGCACATTCGGACCGTCGTCCGTGCTTCTCCCCCCATCCCGTCCTTTGTGAACGGGGCCTTCGACTTTGCTCATGCTAGGACGAGGTTCTCCTCCTGTTCCTAACCGACTGTGGGGGCACATTCGGACCGTCGTCCGTACTCCTCCTGTTCCTAACGGGCCATTTTTGCTCTCTTCTTTCTCCGAGGGGAAGCCACTCGCAGCACATTTTCGTTTGAGGGTCGTCGAGGTGTTGTTCTTCTGAGTTCCCTCGGGCAGCGAGTCCCATCCAGACGACCTCCTCTATTACATGCTGGCCTCCTTAATTTAGAACATGCTCCTCTATTACATGCTGGCCTCCTTAATTTGGAACATGCTTCTCTTGACTTTGTCACAGGGGGACGACGAATCACCGATGTAGCTAGCTCCTAGCTCCTCCCCGGGGTTGCGTTGATGACGCCGCGAGGCGGCCGATCTTCTTGTCTTTTCTAGTTATGGCAGCACCTTTAGCCAATCTTCTTCTGCTTCAGACTGACGTCGGAGAAATTTATCCCATCGTCTCTTTTTGACGAGCTCTTCAATCTCATCTTGGAGCTGAACGTATTCCTCAGTGTCGTAGCCGTGGTCGCGATGGTGGGGGCTTTACTTGCTTCGATCGCGCACGTTTGGGGAGGCCGTAGTCCTTCACGTCTTGGCGGCTGGCTCTTAACTTCACCGAGAATTCGAGTTAGAGGAGCGGGTCGTAGCTGCGGAATCCTTCGGGAGGAGGATTTCTTCGTGCCCTTCTGTCGGGGCTTCCTTTGCGGTGAGCTCGAGAAGTTCGGGCTTCGCTTGCATGGAGCTTCATTCTGCTTTTCCACGAAACTTTCGGTGGGAGAACTTCATGCTTCTTTGTCCGGACTTCCCTGCTCGTAGAGAGGGGGTCGGCTTTGCTTGCCCGAACTTTATTGCACCTCCCGTGAATTCGTTGTAGCGACGTACTTGAGGGGGAGTTCGGCCTCGATCGCCCTGGGGCGGTCTCGAGCGCGGCCGAACTTCACTTGGGTGATCTGCTGCGGAGTTCGGCCTCCTTTATGCCAAACTTCATGCGCGGAAGAACTTCGTTCCACCACCGCTTACACCGAACTTCACTGTGATGGTGGGATTTAAGGTGGAGTTCGGCTTCACTTACGCCGAGCTTCATTGATGAGCTCAAAAGGGAGAGTTCGGCCTTGCTTCCTCCGAACTTTATTTCGATGAGCTGAGGAGTTCGGCCTTCCTCCGAACTTCATTCTGCGGGAGAACTTCGCTCCGCCCTCGCTTGTGCCGAACTTCATTCCGCAGGGGGCTTCGTTCCATCCTTGCTTGCGCCGAACTTCATTGATGTTGAGCTTCGAACGGAAGTTCGGCCTCACTTGAGCCGAACTTCATTCCGAGCCTCCATGGGAGTTCCGTCTTGCTTCCGCCGAACTTTATTCGGATGATGAGCTGTGGAGTTCGGCCTCACTTACGCCGAACTTTCTGCGGGAGAACTTCGTTCCGCCCTAGCTTGTGCCGAACTTCATTGCGATGATGAGCTTCGGAGTTCGGCCTTCCACCGAACTTCATTCCGACGATGAGTTGCGGAGTTTCACTTATGCCGAACTTCATTTCGATGATGAGCTGAGGAGTTCGGCCTTCCACCGAACTTCATTCCGTGGGAGAACTTTCCTCCGCCCTCATGCCGAACTTCATTCCGCGGGGAACTTTGCTCCGCCCTTATTTGTGCCGAACTTCATTGCGATGATGAGCTTTGGAGTTCGGTCTTCCGCCGAACTTCATTCCGACGATGAGTTGCGGAGTTTCACTTATGCCGAACTTTATTTCGATGATAAGCTGAGGAGTTCGGCCTTCCACCGAACTTCATTCCGTGGGAGAACTTTCCTCCGCCCTCGTGCCGAACTTCATTCCATGGGGAAACTTTGCTCCGCCCTTGTTTGTGCCGAACTTCGTTTGGATGTTGAGCTGAGGAGTTCGGCCTTCCATCGAACTTCGTTCCATGGGAGAACTTTCCTCCGCCCTCGTGCCGAACTTCATTCCACGGGGGAACTTTGCTCCGCCCTTATTTGTGCCGAACTTCATTCCGCGGGGGAACTTTGTTCCCATCCTTGATGATGAGCTTTGGGGGGAAGCTCGGCTTTCTTCGAGCCGAACTTCATTCCGCTTCGGCGGGAGAACTTCTGCTCTCTGTTTCTCTCCTAGGGGCGATTGGGCTCTTCCTTAAGGCCGATTCCTCGCGCCCTCATTGCGGGCTTGCTGGTGGAGTCGCCACCAGAGGCTGCTGTATAGCCTGCAACGCCTCCGTGAGGCCACGGATCTGTCGGACAAGCAGGCCAAACTGCTTCACATCCACCGTGGGTGCAGGTGGAACCTAGGCCGTCGAGCGCTGTGCCGAAGCTCTCCTGGGGTGGCGTTTTCTCTTCGGAAGAGAAAAGAAAGATCTCCGGAGAGAGAAGAGAAGGGTCGCCGAGCACTCCTTTAAGAACAAGGGAACCACGAAGGTTCAGGCCCTTCCTCTAACGCCAATCTGTTGGTGCAAAAACTCATCATCGCCGGAGGTAGCCGAGGTCGAGGCCGCTGAGGTCGCCGCCGGGGACCTGCAAAACAAAGTCCCGTCCGAAGCTGGTGGAGGGTGGCTTCGGCAGGACCCTCCGACGGTCAAGTCAGTTTTCGGCCAACAGGAACGGAGTGCTCGGAATAAGTTCCGGAGCTTAGAGATAAGGAGGAGAGTTTAGAGATCAGAGAGCTTAGCCTTAGCATGTCGGGAGGGTCCTTTATATAGTGGAGCTTGATGGTGACAACTGCAGTCGTGTGTTGGCGGGCCGCTCGAGGTTCGGTGGAGTCAGTCTCACGGGATGGTGCCGTGTGCGGCGGATTGAGGGTGACAGCCATCGCCGCCTGATAGTGGGTCGCTATCGCTCTGCGGCGGACTGACTGATGGCTGCATGGCTTACGATGGACTAATGGTGATGGCTTGTAGAGCCAACCGAATGAAGGGTTGAAGGCCTTCGTCGTGTGCCCATTTCGGAGGAGTTCGGGCTCCTGAAGAGGAAGATAGGAGGGAGTTCGGCTCCCATAGGCGTCTGGCTGGAGGTATGCAGCTAAGGCTCGTCCGCTGAAGAGTTCGGCCGCTGAGAATCCGAAGCTCGGCAGTTTAGAAGTTCAGCCGGCTGTTGGACTTCGGCTGAGGCTTGGACGCTTGAGAGTTTGGTAGGAGCTCGGTTGTCCGAAGTTCGACGAGGACGACCGCTGAGGAGTTCGGCCGAGGGGCGACTGCTTGGGGAGTTCGGCTGCTAGGTAGTTCAGCCGATTGAAGAAGTTCGGCCCGGAGCCTGAAAGAGTTCGGCTAGATCAGTGCGCTGAAGCTCTTCTGTAGCTACTGTTTGCATTATGCTGAGCGTCGGATCGGGCTTCGACAGAAATGAGATTTATCCCCAACAACCATTATATTGCTATTTTATTTTTAAAGAGACTTGCGTACAGGTGCCCTTGTCCTATATACGATAACGAACTTGTATTAACCTGTAATAATAATAAAGAAAACCTGACAGGATGGAAGGTTGACCGTGAGTATGGTGTATAGAAACCTTGTGGTATGCCTGCGCTGTGGATTCACAGCCGCCTATAAGACAATTCTCTAAAATTAAATCATGTACACCGGACGTGCAGCATGGTAGTCCATCGTAACATTCTTGGGACAGCGGCTTCATGGCGACAGCGATTAAATTTACATGCGCGCAAGAAAAACCAGAGCATTGGAATTGAGGACGCGCCTTCAGCCAGGGCCACCGCTTGCCCAGGGTCTCCAATCCCAGCAGTGGCAATCTCGTAATACAAGCAATTGGTCGGACCACGCCGATTCTTGCGCTGACGTCATGCGCTGGGCACGCGCTGACCTGGACTTGCTTGTGGGCCCTACGATGCTTTCTGTCCACACCAACTTCGATAAATACGTCCGTCCTCCTCCTCTCCATCACCCACTCTTACTTCCTCTAATTTAAATGAAAACAAAATTATAAAAATAATAAATTCCGTTTATAAAACCCCCTTCACGCTTACCCCTCCCCTTCACTCCTGCTCTCTCAGTTCAAAGACCTCCCTCTCTATCGCGCGATTCTTCCATGGAAGTCGAGAGTGTCGCTCTTCATACTCTCGATCTCCCACCGCCAACATTCCGTCGTTCCTTAAATATGGAATCGGAACCGATGGTTCTGGAAGCCGATCAAGCTGCCGAAGCGCTCGCGTCGGCGGTCCTCGGCGGCGCTCCTCCATCGCCACCAGTTCTCCAATCCGAGCTCGCCGGAGATATTTCGGCGGCGGCCCCTGAGCTCAATTCGATGATCACCGGAGCTCATCCGGATTCCACAGCTCTCGGAGCTCCGGCGGCGGACGATCCGCCCTCTCCGGCGGTTCCTAGAGATCGTCTGGACCTCGAATCGACGACCGTCGAGCTCGAGTCAACTGTTGTCCAAGCTTATCTGGACTACAAAGAGCTCAAAGCGACGGCAGAACAGCCGGTAAACGAAGCTCCGATCTCCGAGAGATCGGAGTCGAAAGCGGCGACGAAGGTTCAGAAGGTTTACAGGAGCTACCGCACCAGGCGCAGGTTAGCAGACTCCGCCGTCGTCGCCGAGGAGCTCTGGTAGGTGTTATGATCTGTTCGCGTTTCTGTCTTAGCTTCTTGTTTTTTTCCCTCTTGTTTCTTCTCTTTTCCCCTTTTTTTCGTGCTTTTATTCTTGATATCCAGATATGGTTTTTTTTTCCCTTTTGTTTTGGAATTTCCCAAGGTGGCAAGCGATAGACTATGCTCGCCTCAGCCACAGTACGGTTTCGTTCTTCGACTATCAGAATCCGGAGACGCCGATCTCGCGATGGAATCGAGTTAGCTTGAACGCTTCCAAGGTTAGCTTTATTTTTCTTTTTCCATTTTATAGCTCTTCTCCTCTCTTCTTTCGGTGATTTCGTCGGTGTTTTTTCCATACTAAGAAAAAGCTCGGGTGGTTTGAGGGTTTCTGATTTGACTCCTCGCAGGTTGGTCAGGGTTTATCCAAAGACGATAGAGCTCTGAAGCTGGCTTTTCAACACTGGATCGAGGCTGTAAGTCTAAATAGACTCTTGACTCTTTTGCCTTTTCTCTTTTCCTTTTCTTCTCTTGCTTTCTTCTAATCTTAGCCGCAAAATATCCGAACTATTAAATATTTTCGCCACTTTGCTGTTAACGTTTTATTTTTTAATTTTTTGGCCAAATTATTTTTTTATTTTCACAAAAAGGTCAAGTAATCTTGTATAAGTTCATCGTGATTTTGCTAAAAACTTTAGAATTGATATCTTTCGGTGGCTGATTGGATCTCCAAAGAGAGTCTTTCATCAAATTTTAGGCTATATTTTTTTACTTTTCCATCTTCAGTGAGTGAACTTGTGCAAGAGGGATATTACCACTGCTTGGTACTCTCGCTTTATTAATAATAATGCTTAGGATTTTTTTTTTTTTTTTTTTCCTGCTACATTCTTTTTGACAGATCGCAAAGGTTTCCCCTTCCTGAATAATTCCATGCCACTAAACATGCGATTCTGTTTCAGATTTGAAGCTATGAAATGTAGTTATATTTATGTGTTTTTTCTTTATGGTATTGTAGATTGATCCACGGCATCGTTATGGACATAACCTCCACTACTACTATGAAGAATGGTGTAAAAGCGAGGACGGCCAACCTTTCTTCTACTGGTGAGCACTGAACCTGCAGCATTTGTCCAAATAATGTGATGATTACAAAGTTGTTGGGACTTCTGTCTGACAAATCATCGGTTAAGATGTGTTGCCATTTTTTGACAGAAGTTTGGACATGATTCCTGAAGATCGTGATGCTGCTAGAACAGTATAAACATTCATTTCATGTTTCACATTTTAGAATTTTAAGAAAGATGCTGCACATTTTATTTAAAACTAACCTATAAAAGAAGGGAAAAACATGAACACCCTAGACTACAGCATAACGAACAGGAGTTCTTCTTTTCTCTTCTTTGAAAAAATTCTTTACTTTGGGCATCATTTTGATCCAGCAGTTTTTAGGTGAAATAATGTTGCATGATCCTCCAAGATAAGTAGTTGGATGTTAAAGTGAACCTTTACATATGCATACCTTCTGGTTAGGATGTTATGATCCATGACCTGGAAAAAGCATTACCCTATACAGTCTAGATGGCATCCTAATATTGGGATCACATAAGTATTCTGTTATGGATCATACCATTTTTTTTCCCCTTCTGTGTGTGTGCGTGCGTGCACACGCGCATGCAGGGGGAGGGGGGTTCACCAGCAATCTTGCAATTAATTGTAACTTTGAAAATTTGATTTCTTTATTCAAAATGAGTTAAGGTGAATCATTTTTTAAATAACAATGATCATAATTAACATATAATTGGGTGTTTTTATTTGTTCTATGATCTATGACATTGATTTTTTTTTTTTTTTTGGTGCGCGCGCATGTGTTTTGATCAAATTATCATACATTATAGACTTGTATTTGATTAATTTGACATGGTGTTTATTTCATTGGACATGCTACGCATGAGCATGGTTGTAGAAACAAAATTTTGTATGTTTATATGTTATGTCTTTCATGTATGATTTGTCTAATGTATAACTGACTTATTCCTCTTTTTTTTTAAAAAAAATATTTTTTGAAAGAAATCAAAATTCAAATGAATCCCATTATTTATGTTCTGATCTAGAATGCTTCAATCTTAATCTTGTCAAATTTTGTCACCTTTATGAAATTAACACATGTGAAGCATGAGCTAAGATATGATGGTGCTATTGACTGGCTGGGTTTTCAGTTTATGATTATTCTCTGTAGGGTTGAACCTAACAGCATCATTTGTGCAGGCTGGATATTGGTAATGGCAGAGATGTGGATCTTAAGGAATGCCCAAGGTCAATGCTTCGGAAACAATGCATTACATATCTTGGCCCTGTAAGATCTTTTTCATTTTGGATATTTTACAAATTTACATTCTTAGACATTTTGGTTTTATGGTAATGAAAATTAAGCGTGACAGCCAAATTGGCCTCTGCTAAATATTCATTCATTGTACTTACCATAACCATAGTGACTGAACTTTTTGGGGGTGTTTGGTTGGGGGGAGTTGGGGTCTGGAATCGGAATCGGAATGGAAATGGATGACTTGCATTCCATTAGGAGGAGTTCCATTCCGATTTCGATTCCGAAGTGGAATGGAAATGGTCCAATCTACCTAAAACTCAATCCTTGTTCTCCCCTATGGATTTAAATTTTTATTCCGATTCCAGTCATGAATCAAATGCTTTGGGAGATTTGGCCATTCTGATTCTCATTCTAATTCCAATCATTTTCGATTCCAGTTGCAAACCAAACACCTCTATTATTCTATCTGATCGAGTTATACATGAAGTCCATAGACATGTTAGACATACATATATATTAAAGCTCTGTAATAAATTTGGAGCCTGCATCCTTGTCCCCAGATAGATGCTTTGACAAAAATTGGTTTCCAAGTAACACATCATGATGACGACGGGATTTTGTGTTTATCAGCCTCAATGCAACTTAAACTCATAATGGGTTTCATCTAGCAAATGCTTATGACAAATACCATATGTTTGGCAATGAGGTTTGTTTAGTTATTTTATTTTATTTAATAGCTAAAATTGAGAGGAATATATTAAAAGTGAATAAGTCAGATAAAGGCTTACACTTCTTGTTAGAAGCCTTAATAAACAATCAGGGATCTTTATAGTCAAGTGGATAGATACGCGATCTTCCTGCATGCAGAAAAGAGGAGAGTGTCCTTTGGGCACTTCAGCCTTCCATCACAAGTAATGACACTCATCAGTTGTCTGCTTTTGTCAAATTTCTTTCATTTTATTGAAAATGACAGGGAGCAATACTAAATTAGTGGAAATATCTTAATCAACACACCACATGCTTGTAGAGGATTGATAAAATTGCTCTCAATTACTTTCATTATTGCATTTGATCGAATGCTCCAAATTAATGTCCAAATGCACCTTTTCCAGCAAGAGCGGGAGCATTATGAATATGTTCCAATAGAGGGAAAAATTGTGCACAAACAAACCGGAGAGCTTCTTGATGCAACTAAAGGATCTGAAGGAGCAAAGTGGATTTTTGTTTTGAGCACTTCCAGAAGATTGTATGCTGGAAAGGTAGAATTTATAAACCAAGATAAGAATAAACCCCTGCTTTTGCCCTGTGAAGTAGGAATGTCGAGTTACAATACATCCCTAAATTTTCCTGCCTCAGTTGTCAAGCCAGTAACTGATTTTTTTTTTTTGGAATTGAATCCAGAAAAAGAAAGGTATGTTCCACCATTCTAGCTTCCTTGCAGGAGGTGCCACTGTAGCAGCTGGAAGATTCACTGCAGAAAATGGAATTCTTAAGGTAATACACATAAGCCCTTGTAATTTTAATTTCTCTCATTATAATATTTTTCTATCTCTTGCCAACGATTTTCTTGTGTTTTGGATTTATTTATTGGAGGACCATTCCATCTTGTTAAACATTTATTTTATATGTTCTCTTGCACACTTTATTTTCGCTCCCCACTATAAATTCATTGAATATGTAAAATCTCAATGTGCATTTGTAGTTCTCTGGTGAATAGTGAGCCCATGTTGAAGTATGTGTTGTTATTTTAACCTGTTTTTATTGAGTTTTTGTTTCTGCAGGTTGGACAACTATGAAATGCTTGCAGTAAGTTAGTACAACTGAATTCATGGTTTCTCTATGTACCGGGATTTAAAGAGCACATTCTCTGTTCTTTCATATCCAACACTATCTATAAAAGATTAGTATTGGCACCGATTTTTTCACCACTTTTCTCTCCCCTCTATAATGGAGGTATGTTCTTGGCAAATCAATGAAAGATTGCCTAACTGGTTAAGATTTCTATGCATACAGAAGTTCAGACAATCTGTCTGGTTACAGGATTAAAATACTTATGCTTCGCATCAAATAATATCTTTCCTTCTTTATACCACCAGGCTAGCTTCCAGGGCTCTTTCCAATTTGAGCTTAAGGGCATTGACAAGTTGTCTTCTATGATCAAAAGCTTTCTTGTCTTTTTGACATTCTCTGCTTTCTTCTCCTAAAACTTGCACACCCTCTTTTGCATATAGAAAAGATTGTTTCTGGTGATAGTTTACAGCCTTCCCTGGCTACATAAACCAAATGGTCATGAACAGTTTGGAAGAAACTTAAATTTTGTAAATGTCCCCCTTTTATTATGATGGTATCATGATGGTTTATTTTCCAGTTTTATCATTCTCGTCGAGCTTTCTTTACCGCTAAGAGGATATTGCGCTATGGGTTCAAAAGTACGTTCTTGTTTCATATATTTTTCTGTCTCTTTTCCCCAATTAGAAATGCCTCTAAAATTCTTTATTTTTCTGTCTCCCAATTTTAACAATCATTTATTGAAAGAAATTTTAACTACAATAGCACACTTGTCAAAAATTGGCTGAAATTGCTATCTCTCACCTTGTTCTCATCACCTGCTTTCTCCTGTGCAAGTTGTTTGGTATTTTTTGACACAAATCTATGCGTATGTCTTTCCTAGAGGATATTTGTACCAGTTGATGTTGGCTAATACAGTCATCCATTGTCTTGATCATTCCATCAAGATCATTCCTATTTACAAGATGGATTCCCATGGTTACTTAGAGTCGGAGACTATACACCTTCAGAAAACGGCCCTACAGCAAAGGCAAATTTTAGTAGGGCTGGCACAAGAGCATGATTATAGATGCAGAGAAAGGGTAGTATAGCTCTATAAGTTCGTAATACCAATGATTGGGACACCTAATTGTCCTGATTCTTTAATTTTTTACATCTTACAGTCACAATGCAAAGGTGTCTGCACTGAGCAGTTTACAGCTCGTTATACCAGATTCTATTATTCAAGGCTGGCCTGCAATGCAGATAAAACCTTGCGCTACATCTCGTTGTTCATAGGCAGCATCAAATTTATGTGTACCGCCTCCTTGCTCCTTTTCACTGTCTTTTCTTCTTGTTTCATAACTGCAGATCCCTCAGAATCTGGTTTGTGTGTGGGATTTTTGAGACTCGCTGTTTTCTGTACTAGCGTGGAATATTTCTAAGGGTGCTGGGCTTGCAAATGCAAACCAGTCTCTCCTTAAATCTCATGGCCCTAGAAATATCACCAAATTCTAATTGTTTTTTATTATGAAAATTTTTACCGCAAGTTGGTAGTGCAGGCATTGTCTAATTGAGTTATTAAAATACTACAAAAGGACAGCATAATAAATTAAGCAATGCCTTGTTGAATTGGCTGGGTAGGTTGTTGCACTCTTATCCTGGTTAGGTATGATGCATTCTAGTTCCTAAATCTCTTTCCACTGGTGTTATGCGATGCACTGTGTTCTTGTTCTATTTCCTGAATGTCTATCTACTGATGGGCTGTAATGCACGGTGAACTTTGATGCATTAGGTTCTGAAATGCATTAAAGCTGACTATCTTTTGTCTGATTGATTGTTTTATCCGTTGTATATTCACTTATTGTTCAATACCTATGTCTGATCATCAAAAGCTATGGTTGATTGTAGTCAATATGGGCCTACAGTGGTCATTATCGTCCATCTGATGAGAACCTCAGCAAGTTCTTGAGCTTACTCAGGGAGAATGGGGTTGATTTGGATCAAGTTCAGGTATTTTAACCGGACCGTATTTATGCCATCTTATTTGAATGCAACGTTCTACTCTTGGATGGATCTCATTAGCCGTTTGACATGATCTTTTTCATAGATACGTTCCTCATCAAACGAAGACTACGAAGATGCAAAAGAAACTCTTCAGATTGAAGGGGTGATCGAAGCTTTTAAATCTTCCGTAGTTCCAAGACTTGTCATGCCTACAGCAAGGGAGAGAAGCAAAGACGTGGAACAAACTGCGGGTACCCAAGCTGATGAGAATGTTCAAGTTGAAACTAAAGGTAGCTACAAAAGAACGTTGTCTGGTGGCCTTCAAAGCCCGAAAGCTGATGTTCCTCGGAAGGCAATTTTAGAAAGAATGAAGTCCAAGAGTAAAACAAGCTCCTACCAGCTGGGGCATCAACTTTCCAGGAAATGGAGCACCGGAGCTGGTCCGAGGATTGGTTGTGTTGCAGACTATCCCGTAGAAGTCAGGGTCCAGGCATTGGAGTTCGTGAACCTGTCACCAAGGATTCCCACACGAACTCGCTCCGAAGGATTTGCCATATATTCATCACCTACCTCGACCTTGTCCCCCACCTGGGCCGCCTCCGCTGATGCAAAAAGTTAAACATCCCAGCCACTTGCACCCGTAACCATTGTCCCATGGCCCGGTTTTGAGGAATTAGAACTACAGCATCGCATGCTCCAACTTTTGGTTGGTTGCCCTTTCCAGCATTTTGATGCTACATATTAGGACTGGGTCTAAAGTAGCGCTATGATGAAAGTACACGTACATCATACAAGATCAAGTTTATATGCATGCCATCTTTTCTTAGTGACCTCAATCGGAGTTGGCAAGAGGATCCCACGTTGGTGCATCGGTTCTCTAGTTACAGGAAACACCATTTTGAAAGACCTTAAATATTATTCCTGCAAGGGACAAACTTCAACAACATCGTTATGCTACCGTATTTGCTAACCCATGTTTTTTCCTGTAATTTTTCATAATGAATCTAAAAAAAACTAGAACATCTTGTATATAAAGTTTTCAAACTGTGTCATGTGCATGGATCTCAGATTCTGAATAGCTTGCATGGAGTTTGCATGATTTATCCATGGGCATAAAGCAAATAATGATGTTCATAGAACAAAAACTTTGCGATTGTCATGCCACACAATGTACCATTTCAATCCCAATACTACATTGATGTCCATGCCAAACTCACTTCTTCTATAAACGGATGACTACATAATACTTGACTTAAAAATAAACGCTTCAAGTACTAACACCTTCTCAAGTTTGCAATGATACATGGTTAATGGCATTTGCATTTTGTTTACAGATTCAATGTCGTTACATATAGTAATCCGACATAACTGCTCAGATGACAGTACACATCAATCTCCACTAGCACACCCCCTGCAGCCACAATGAACACACTCTATAACTTTTTCTTCTCTCAGGTGCTTGGGGACCCTGCAGACACAAGTAGTCGCAAAGTTGTGATCTCGTGTCTGCATGCACCGCAGGCAGCAAAGGCGCTCGTAACCTGGCTGCAGAGACTCGACGACAAACTACAATTAGTGGAATGCACAAAAAATCAAAAGACCACAACTCAAATAATAGAAGCAGAACAAAATAATAGATCAAAACCCAATAGCTAGGGGGAAAAAGGTTTGGGAGGGGAGTGGGGGGTGGTTCAGAGGGGAAATAACCACCATAATCCAAACCAACAGAAGTATAGCACAACAACAAAAGTGCAAGCAGAGGAAATGAAAAGCTGGAGTTGTAAAATAGTGCGAACTGATAATTTGTGACTTCATAAACAAGACACTCGGGCTGCATGCCCAAATAATATTAGCCAAGAGCAATCAGAAAGATTATAATTGAGATTCTCTTAACCAAATTACTAGGATCCATTTGCCTAACAGAACTAAATTTAAACTTCATAAAATGTGAAGATCCAGAGATAGTCTAATGGTTAAAATAATTTTTAACTTGGGCAAGATCTCGATTTGTATCAGTACATCCTGAAACAGTATATCATACTCATGGGTTCTAATATCTTGACCAATATAACTGATATATACCAAGATATTGGCCGATACGCTATAAATAAATCACCTTTTTTTCCTTCCAAATAAAATAGATTTTTAACTAATAAAGTTCAAAATCAATGTTGTAATAAAAGTCTAAATAGGATTTATCACACAAATCTGCAATATCTTGGTTCTAAAATATCACCCACACATCTCAGAAAATCTTGGTTCCTTCCATATCTACTGAGATAAATTGATATGCTGCTTCTTCTCGGTTTCAGACACCCACCAAGATGATCAAAATCTCAGTTTTAAAAACATTGATTTTTTTTTTTAAATTTTTTGAAGGGGAAAAAAAAAACCCTTGATGGCTAATACTTTAAAATGTACCTGTATCAAGAATTTATTTACTAGTTAACATATCACCACAAATTGTGAGGGTGCTACCAGCCTAACATCGATAGCATAATTTTTCAAAAACTAACTACTTGTCTATCTATAATCTGAGCATGGAAAATTTGGCACCAAAATCTTTTATGGACTTATCAAGAAACCATGATATGAAAATGAACGACCAAACAAACATGGACACAATGGCAAAATAAATCATTAACATAGTCCAAAAGCAGATGGAGACTGGACACCAACCTTTTTCCATTTTGCTATCAGATTACGGTCTGCATAGCCCTGATCCAAGCAAAATTCATACAACTCTTTCGATATCTCCTTCCTGCGATAATAGAGGTCATAAATGTAGCGGCTCTTCTGATGCGCAATTTTAAAGATAGGCCAAAGGGCTTCACATTTTCTCTTTCCATCATGTGGATCGTTTTCAGCTGCCCAATGACAAAATTTAATTATAGTTTAGATAATCATATATAATTTATAAAACGAGACCAAGTGCCTGAAATGTTTAAAAGAACTAATTTAGAAACCTTCTCGCATTTTTGCCTCTAATTCGCGAAGGGTAGGCTCAATAAGCTCCCATCCTTCTGGATATTTGACTCGGCTTGTCTTTATCTTAGGCATTCCGTCAAAGACAACTGATTTCCACCTAATCTTTTCAATATCTGTCTATCAATCTGTGCGCTGGAAATCAACATAATGAAACTCCATGAGAAATCAAACAGTGAGTCACATTATCATTTATTTGATTAGAAAGCCATTCCTTTTTATGTTATATTAATTTTCTGCGTTCTTAATCTTTCAGGCGCATGATTCTTGCAAACCTCCTAATCTTTTCAATATCTGTCTATCAATCTGTGCGCTGGAAATCAACATAATGAAACTCCAAGCAGATAATTTTCATTGTAAGGATGTGCCCCCAAAACATATCAAAGGACACAAGAAACTAATGCCCGGTATCAGCAAACCTCTGCTAAGCAGCTAAGGTACCAAAAGTTGCATGCACTAGATGTCCACACATTATCGATAAAACACATGTTTTAAGAATGCATTCCGACACCATTAATTACCATCAAATTTAGAAGCACTGCAGGATAAAAGCCAAAGAAAAACTGCAACCTTAGATTATCTCTTTGCAGGAAAACTTTGCCAATATATCACCTACCAAAATTATTCGTTTTTCTAATTACAAAATGTATAATTCTACCCTGATTTCAGAGGTCAAAGAATTGAAACTCTCCACCGCAGTTTTAGGATTTCTCTTATCCATATAAAAAAACGTTTCCCTGCTTTCTTCTCCCCTCATGCAGGGCAGGACAGAAGATTCTCTCCAATATGAGTGTGCCGGAAGTAGAAAACCTAAACTTATGTAACAGTGACAGCTATTGGTTATATAATTCATTTCATTATTTTCGTTGTCAAAATGTAAGAACCTATCTTCCCCGTCTATAATAATAACAGACTACGTAAATACCAATTATGCAGTGACAGCAAGACAATTCAAAGAAATTAACGGGTAATAGGCATAAAATAAAGCAATTAGAATGACCGAATGTTCAAAACAAGAAAAAACGAACAACTTAATCAGCACATTTAAAAAAATAAATACCGGAGCATCATATAAATTGCAACTTACAGTCAAAACCAAAATCAATAATTTCTTCAGAACAGAAAAGCGGGAAGCGAGAGAGATTAGGGTTCGGGGTGGGTAAGAGGATGAAAGAGGGATAAGGCCTGGGGACTCGGTTGAGATAGGGTTTATCAGAGAGTTAGGATTTGGTTTGAATTCCAGCAGGATTGAGGTCGAGAATCAGGGCCAGTATTAGAGTTTCCAGTAGGATTGGGCGAGAGAAACCAACCATACCTGCGATTCAAGAAGGCCGGAGACCGTGGACTAAGGAGCCGAACCGGAGGCGGTGGCAGACTCTCAAAGGAATCCTCGCCGAGGCTGCGGCGGCCGGCGGCCGGCGGCGGCACGAGAGAAGGAGAGCTGGAGAAAGGGAGCGGAAGAGGGGACCCGGCCGGCGGCGGCACGAGGGAAGGAGAGCTGGAGAAAGGGAGCGGAAGAGGGGACAGGGCGTGAAAGGGTGTGTCGAAGCAATTATGCAACGTCGGCAACGTTGCGGACTTCTTATATGCGGATTTGGACCGAACTCAGTAACCGCAGCATCGCTTGCCGAGTTTACGCGGACTCGGAATCGATTCCGATCAGCCACTCGATCGAACACGGACGGTTCGATGCAGTTCTGAATAAATTATGGGTGTGATAAATACCATCATCATGTCCAGCTTCCGCCCTCTGCTTGCGAAAACCCTGGAAGAGCTTTATTTCCAATAGCCTCGTTGGCCGGCCGATCTCAACATCCAAAACCAGCGCTCAAGTAATCCTCCAATCTCCTTCTCTCTCTCTATGCTATTGCTTATCTTGCTTTCTCTCGTGTTATGGTTTTAATTGTTTTTTCTTTCTCTCTCTCTCTTTTCTTTTTTCTTTTTTTTTTCATGTTACGCCTTTATATTTTTTTCTCACATAAACTGCTCCGTTTGTGATACCGTGATTTGGTCGATATAATCCAGATTAGTAACTTAAATAATGATGAGATCTTTTGAAATACCTCCCAGAATCACTGTTCTTTTGTACAAAGCGTGAGTTGCCCTCCATTCAAAAAAAAAAAAAAAAAAGGAAAAGAAAAAGCATGATTTGCCCGTCTTGGATTAAAGATGCCCACATTTAGTTCGGAGGTTAACTATTTTCCTTTGCTCTATTGAGAATAATTCTTTTTCCTCCAGCTATATACAAGTAGTATGCTTTCTGACAGTCATAATATTATGTCGCTCTAAGCAAATTTCAATAATCCAGTTATAACAATGGAGTATGACAAAAAAAAAAAAAAAATTGAAATCGGGTTGCTGGTTTTAAAATTTTAGTTGGATTCAGATTTTGCTCATACTTGAAGCTAACAAAAAGCTAATGAAATAGGAGAAGTGGACAAAAAGTTAAGAAAACGATCATGTTCCGTGAAAAGGTTGGTGTCAAGTAGTTGAGATACGCGATTCAGTTTTTGAAAAATCGATGCTTCAATTACACCACTTTTTTTTTCCTCACACCTGTTCTTTATTTTTTTTAAAAAAAAAAAATCACGATTCACCGTTCCCTATTCAAATTGTGCACTATTTTTTAAATGTTGAAACATTTCAAGTTCTCTCACCAGGTTTTTTGATATTTCTTGAAGCATATAATACTAGTTTGGGGTTGCTGTTAATATTTTGATCATTCTATCTTTTTTCTGTTTAGTGTAACTTAAATATTGGGTGCATCTCGCATGGTTTTCTTTTGTTGTATACTGTTTTTTTTTTTTTTTTTTTTTTCGGTTGATAAAATGGGGTTTTTGTACTTCTTTTTTTAGGATGAAGGTCGTTGCTGCCTATTTACTAGCTGTTCTTGGTGGAAACACTTTCCCAACAGCTGATGATCTGAAGGATATCTTAGGATCAGGTTAGTTCATTTAATTTCTTTTTCCCTGTTTTTTTGTACAATTCATGGTCTATTAGTTTTCCATGTTGTCGGACAAATAGCCAGATAACCAAACCACTATATTGTAGGGTCTGGCTAGTGATTGTTGTTTTTCATACTCATAGCTGTTTCCCTTGGTTGAGTTGTTGGATGGAATGATTGTCTGAACTCATGGTATATTGATGAACATATTAACTGGTGAATTGTTCAGTAACTGCATACCCGTCTTTATCGGTAATGCATTAGTGTGTAATTTGAATCTGCTCTCCGCATTGTTTGTATGATTATGATGTCGCAATTAGAACAAGAAAATGGCTGAATTAGTGACTTATGAGTGTACGGTATATTGTGAATCTCATCTTATATGATCTTCTGAAGGTAGAGATGTCAAGATATTGCTGCTTTTCTCAAGTGCGTAAATGAAGGTTTTGCCGTCACATGATGTTCCACTCCAAATGAGCCAACTTTGGAAGGAGTTTGCTCATGATTTGATTACGAATGTTTAAACTCTATTAATAAGTGTCTCCTTTTCAGCAACATATTCCTTATTTTGAATGGAAAGCTGGTCAATCCAAAGTTTTCAATGTTTGAAGTTTGAAGACTTAGACTAAATGTGGCTCTCATTTTACCTGTTGTCCTACAAGAATGTAAGACTAGGACGGTAATAAAATGATTTTAGAGATTGCTTTAACTCGTCGGATGGTGTAAAGTTTCTTTCCTTTTTCCAGTGGGAGCTGAAGCCGATGATGACAGAATTGAGCTCCTCTTATCTGAAGTCAAGGGTAAAGACATAACTGAACTTATCGCTTCCGGGAGGGAGAAGTTTGCTTCAGTGCCCTCTGGTGGTGCCGCCATTGCAGTTGCAGCCCCTGCTGCAGGTGGTGCTGCTGCTGCCCCAGCAGATGAGCCAAAGAAAGAGGAGAAAGTGGAAGAGAAGGAAGAATCAGATGAGGTATGACTTGTTATAATGGATTATAAGTTCTTTCATATGCCATGGATCCAACTCATGAGATTCTTCATGGTCATCTCATGTCTTTGAACTTAATTTTGCTACCACCTGTCAGTAAGCTTGAGAGTCTTATGGTCAACTAAGCATGCCTGAATTTGCCTATCTATACCTGCCTGAAGTTTTGTTTATGATGGTTAAGAAGCCAGTATTGAACTTGCTAGCTGACCAGAAATGATGGTAGTTGGTGTTTACCACCCAACTCTCTGGCCCTACTGCTACCACATCCAGAGAAACCAGGCATTGCTTGATGATTCTCCTATGAATTTAGTAATTGCTTCCCCACACTTAATTTGATGTTCCCATACGAAACATTCTCAATGACTTTCTAGATTTGATAGGTTTTTCTTATATGATTGGCTTGGTTTACAGTCACATTTACGCCAATACAGGCTTTTATTCATGATCTACCATTATTTGTTCACATATACCTGTATGGTCAATCGGACTCTAAAATCTAATGCTTGTTTCATTATTTTTGTTAGACTTTCCACTTTGATTTGGTACTGAAACACTGATCAGGTAATTGATCCCTTTTTTGTTTGACTTGATGCAGGACATGGGCTTTAGTTTGTTTGACTGAGTGGTACGGCTGTCACTTTGTATGGCCTTCTTGGAATCCTAATATGAGGTTGATCTGTGAGACGCTAAAATTTGTATTTGAGACTAAAGTTTAGTACCTTGGTTCACAGAACAGCAAGGCATCATGCTTCTATATTTGGTACTTTACCAAGTCACAAAGTAGGACATGTTCAGCATGACCTGGCATGAATTATTTTTGGGTGCATTAGTTAATAAATTAACTATGAACATCTGTTTTTGTTCCTTGGTTTTAGTATGCAGTTAAGTTGTGCTTGGTTTGCAATTCAAATGAGCCCTGGAAATGTATGATGCCATCTACTTTGTTGCTGGGTGATGACCACCTTTTTGTTCTATAACCCTGTTCACATGATCTATTTCTTCGATACACTTATTGAATATGATTTGAGTGCTTGGTCTTTAACCCCGGCCCAGAGACCGAAGTAGAATCAATCATCGTCTCTTGTCACGTGTTGTACAGGTGTCAATCCTTGGTGTGAAGTAGTCATCTATAACAATTGCCTCGTTCTAGCTATCATAGTTTGTCCACTGTTTGCCTTGGCCTTGTTTTCTTGTGCTCGGTTCTCTCAACCCCTATGGAGACTTCTCCCTGAAAGCTAACCTCATATGTTGTGTTGGGAAATTCTTATTGCACCGTGCGCGGTGATTGGCGCGCGCGGGGCGTTTGAAAAAAAAAAATTTTCCGGTCCCCGTACCTGCGCCAATCACCGGCGCGCACCGCGGACAGTGCACAAAGTGTGTTGCATCTTACTCAGGTCTCGGCCTACCTTGGTGTGGCTTAAGCTATGTAGCTTGAAGGGCCGGTTCAGATGGCTTTTATTTTAGGTATCATCTCCCCATGTAAACTAGGCGGGTGCTGTTGTTGGTGGAGACTGTTGGCTATTGTTTCCATCGTGGGCTGGCAGGAGGTTTTTCCATGCTGTTATAGTTGTAGCACAGACGAAGCTCCCCTTCGTTTTCTCCCAAGAATGATTTTCAGATTTTTAAATGAGGATTATTTTTACAATTTTTGTCGTGTTATTTTTCCAAGTTTTTGTTGTTCGTGGGCTTGGGTAAGAGCAAACTTATATATGCTCAGTCAGCTGAATCATATGAGTCGAGCTCATGTCACTTTTTAGGCTTGTTCTAAGGATAAGCTCAGCTTCAATTGTTATATGACAAAGTTTGTTTATATGGAAGAAACTAGTATTGTAAGCTCTGGGGCAGTATTATAAGGTTCTTTTTTAAGCAGCTAGTATTATGCGCTCTCAGATCTCTTCATTGTTTGGTGCTTCTCTTTCGTGTTTGTTGACTGGCTTGCGGGGCTCTACGTGGAGGCTTTGGCCGCATGTTTTCGAAGGTGACCAACCATGCATGATAACTCTATTTTTGCAATTTTAAGCACCTCTTTTTTACACATATAAATGGAGACAGACTAAAGAGTTTAAACCTTCATTAGTCACCAAATTTTCATTTTTAAAAAGAAAAGGAGGCAAAATACATAGAATAAGGAGTACGATAAAAGCCTACGATACATTATCTGAGGTTTGAGATCAGCCATCATTGCAAAACATATGTAAGATGCATGTTCAGCTTAGCCTAGGAGAGAGGATATTAAAGGCAAGGTTCACCAGATCTGAACAAGAAAAAGGCCAAGAGTTGTCATGGGCTAGCCCGAACCATTGGCTCATCCAGCATGATGGTCCGATCTACCCAGCAACAAATAGCCGAAAATAGAGCAGATCCGTAGGCGACATCATGAGCTCCAGCACGTCCAAATCCAAAATCGCGTGTCCTCGGCTTTTTGCCTCCGGAGAGAGAGAGGAAAAGCGAGAGCTCCGGTTGGGTTTCCTGCGGACAGAAGTTATAGACGATTTTGAGCCCGCACGTTTATGCATGGATTCTTAACCATATTATTACTTATTGTTTTAAAATAATTATATTTTAATTAATAAATAAATATGATAAAATTATGTTTATTTAAATTTTTGATATTAATTTATTTTTTTGTTATATTATTTAATTACAAGAGTTGGGCTTTAATCACATCATTTAATTTATATATATATATGAGTTTCAATTCCATTCTTTTATATTATAATAATTTTTTATTTAATTGAATAATATTTTATATATTTATTTTGATCCATATGGCATTCATAGGTGATAAATTTGTGCTTGTCATACTCCATATCCGGGATATAACACCGCCATATTATCGAGGAATACCATCCTCAATAGTATGAAGCCTATCAATCATAATTAGTAAAAATTTATTATAATTAAAATATAAACAAAGATTCAATTCGATCATTTTTTAAATAATTGAAACAAGAATGATTCAGGGCATCTAAATTCAAAATTAAAAAAAATCAAATTCATGTTTAAAATCATAAATAAATAATTATAAGTTTATGATCATCTAATAAACTAAGTTCAGCCACCAAAATTTTCAAGCTTGCTACGTAGATCCTCAAATCTGAATTCTTCATCGATCCTGATCTTATTCCTCTATAAAAAAAAAATAAAAACAAAAAGGATATGAGCTACACTAGCTCAGTAAATAAAACCTACGCTTTCTTACCGAATCAAGCATAAGTTTTTTCATGATTATGCAATATTAGAAAATAATAGATAATATAAAATAAAATATTTCATAAATCATATAATAAAGTAAGTCATAAAAATAATCATGTATGCATAAATCATAAAATTTTGTAAACATGATTTGTAAATCATTCTTGTCAAGTATTCGTATCATGTTTCAAAATATTATTTATAGATATTCATGCTATGGTTACTTTATATTCGTGACAGAACTAGTGTTCTTAATCGATAAAATTCTTGTTTCTTATGCTAATTTTAAACTTACTGGTAGGGCTTGTGTTCTAATGGATGCTAGCTGTAGATGTCGATCTTTTTATAGAGATTCATTCATAGTTGCCTGAGAGCCTTTGAAGTCTTGATTTTTTTTTTTTAAACATGCATATATATAGATGAGAAAACAATAAAATTCATGCTTCATTACCATGTCATTTTCATAAAATATATTTATGAAATCAATGATCATAATAAAAAATAATTTTCACATCTCATAATTCTTATTTTATGAAAAATATGAATTCATCAATAATAGTTTATTTGCATGAAAAATATGATAATTTAAAAAAATAAGTAAAGAGCATAAGATTCCATTTATCTCGATTATCCTAGATCTTTAGACTTCTGTAGAAGAATCGGATAATCCTATTTTAAATATTAATTTATAATTAATTTTTATTCATTAAATTTAATAAAATTAAATAACAATAAAAGAGATGATTGATCGGATGATCAATCCGATAGGCCATCCAGATACCAAATCGATTCAAGGTCATCTTATCGGAGTCAATATGGATCCTTAAAAGAGGAAGGCATGACTTGATACTGAAGTTCCTAGAGAAAAAAAGTAGAGAGAGAAAGTGAAGAGAGAATCTTTGTATCCATCAAAAGAGGCAATGATGATCAAAATCATCAGGTATCACGTCAGGATGACTTAATATGGATTAACTATGATCAGATACTATGAATTTCTGATAAGGACCGGATTGGGATTCAATAAACTGCATAAATTTTAGAGCAATATTTGGTCATCCTGTTTTTATCTCAGGTTCATTTTGAAGTCCATAGTGCAGTTAAAGAGAAAGTAGAGCCCTAGAGAGAAGAAGAGAAAATATTTTTTTCACTTATTTTCTTTTCTTTTCTTTTCTTTTCTTTTTCCTTTCTATTGTTTTCTTTTTTTCTCTCTTGGCCGAATAGGAGAGGGCAGGGGCTGGTGGTCATGATGGCTGGAGGCTGAAAGACCGACGGCAGCTATGACAGCAAGTGGCCGACAGTGGGCAATGGTGACAAAAAAAGGGACGGTCGGCAATGCAGATCAACCAATAGAAATCTTAGAAAAATATCTAGAAAATAGGGAGAAAATAGGGTCTTTGTTCATGTGGCTTTTCTAATGGATCCAACGGTCGATGGCCATACATAAAAACATGGGAAGAAGGAAAAGAAGGAGAGGAAGAGAAGCTGGGTGTTGAAATGAGCTATAAAATCCCTCTAATTAGGAATGTAATCTTCTAATTAGAGAAAAATATGGTTGTGTAATTCCTAAATTGAGGCCCCAAAGATTAATAAAAGGAACTCTGTAGGTCCTAGAGGAAATCAATTTTTCTTCTCCAAATCTTCATCTTCATTTTCTCTTCTATCTCCATCTCTGTTATTCAACATGGTATCAGAGCATGAATACTCAATCCCTCTTTCTCCCTATTAGCCTCTTTTTTTTTTCTCTTCCCAACATTTTTCTTCGATCTCGTCTTTCGCCTGCTGCCATTGCCGATCTCCCTCGCCAACCATGCACCTTCCCTGGTCGGAGCTCATCGACTGCTCTGCTATCACCTAATCAAACTCAGTCTCTCAGGCCGCCACTGCCATCGCTACTTCCCTAGATCCGACGTCTGTTGCCGTCAATGATCCTCTCCCTGGATCCGACACCTCCCGCATCCCTATGACTCTCGTGGCATGACTGCTCTTCCTTCACTAGGTCGGACTCGATTTTTCAGGCCGCCACTACCGTCGTTGCTTTCCTAGATCCGGCATCTCCCACATCCCCACGACTCTCGTAGCACTCCAAGTCTTTACTGCTGCCATTGCTACTTCCACCATCGCCGCTGCTGCCACAGCCACTTCAACTCGTGAATCAAGGGATTAAGAATGGGAGATGTTAACTTAACATTTAGTTGATTTCTTCTCAAAAAAAACAAAAAGAGAGAGAGAAAAAGGGGAGAGAGAGAGAGAGAGAGAGAGAGAGAGAGAGAGAGAGAGAGGAGGAAGAGGAGGAAGGCTACATTGCAGTTTACTTTACTAGCACATGATGCTAAATCTTATTTTGGAGCAATAATAGAGCATCTTCTTTGGGAGTTTCTAAATATTGTCAAGATGCCCTTTATGCGACGAGCCACTCAACAGTTTTTATTCGTCATCTGAGTTTATCTCAAATCATTGGTGAGAAAACTTCAAATATCTTTTATTCTCTCAAGATTGCCTTTATTTGCTTAAACATTTGAGTATTCTTTGAAAATGGGTGATAAAACTCCTTTATCCATGAAGGATTTGGAAAAGTTGATGATTAGAATGATGGAATCTCGTATCTTGGGTGGTGAGTTTTCAAAGATCACCCTAGAGCTAATCCGATCAAACTAGATGGGTCGGGTATCTACTTGAGTTGGACGTGACAAGTTCGCCTAATTTTAGATTCTCACAATCTTGAGGGGTTCATAAGTGGTACTACAAAAAGGCCAGAAGAAGATGGGATAGTTGCTAGATAGTGGAATTCTAATAACTCCCAAGTGGTAGCATGGCTCCTTATCTCTATGGTACCAAGTGTTGCTCATAGGGTAGAGGCACTGACGAATGCTTATGAGTTGTGGTAGGCTATAGCCACAACTTATTCCTATAAGGGCAATAATATGCATACCCATAAGATCCAGCGAGAGCTTTAGGGACTTACTCAGGGTACTCGATCTGTAACAGAATATGTTGGAGAGTTAAAGAAGTTATGGAACGACTTTGATTTTTATAGTCCCTTTATCCCTACTCATCTTGGTGATGTTGATGTATTCCACAAATGGATAGAGCGTCAATGCCTTATGGATTTTTTGGATGGGCTAAACTCGGAGTTTAAGTATTGATGCTCTTCTATTCTCAGTACACTGGAGTGGCCAACTGTAGTTGAAGCTATTTATTTGGTTCTTAGTGAAGAAACTTAATTAGCCACTATGTCTTCTTCTACAAACATGGCTATATGATCTGCTCTTGTAGTATAGCCAACTACTTTCGGGAAACACTTCTCCTATCAATTCTACTCAAGAAACTCAGCCTCGACCTCGTGAGATCAAAATTTGTGACTACTATCATAAGCCAGGCTACATCAAAGCTTACTACTATGAGCTGCATGATCGTCCAACTAGAGGTTATGGTCGCGGAGGTGGTCGTTCTAGTAGAGGTCAAGGTCAGTATAATCATGCTCATTTTTTTTCTATAGAAGATTTATCAATCGAAGAAATGCAACTTTTGGAAATGTTCAGATCTGATGTAAATATTTTTGAAAGCAGCACTTCCACAGAAGATTCTCCAAATCGACCAACCAGTTCTCTCTATTAGGATAATTTTGTCCAAACAAGTATCAATGATCAAGTTCATGCTCTTAAGTGTAGTAATTCTCTCCATGAATAGTTGACTCTGGAGCATCCAATCATATGACTGGATCCTTTAAAGATTTTGTCTTATATTTCCTGTTCCAGTCGTGATAAAGTTTGTCTCACTAATGGCTCCTTTACTCCTATTTCTGGGAAAGAATCTATCAAGTGCACTTCCGAATTATCTTTATCATTTGTTCTACATGTTTCTAGATTTTCTATCAATCTCCTATCCATTAGTGCCATTACGAATGATCTTGATTGTGCCGTAACTTTTTTCAAAACACACTATGTCTTTCAGGAGCCAAGGACATGGAGGAAACTTGAGACTAATATAATGCGTAATGGGCTCTATTATTTGGAGGGAGGAATGTCTGAAGGCTGCTCAGAAATTAGTTTGGCAGTATTATCTTCACGGGAGGAAGATTTATTGCTCTAGCATTGCAAGCTTGGTCATCTTCCATTTACTCACTTAGCTCATATGTTTCCAACTATTTTTAAATTATATAATAAAGAAAAGCTTATATGTGATGCTTGTGAACTAGCTAAATACACTAGAAGTGCTTATCCAGGCTCAGGCCTGCATAGTAAAAAAATGTTTGAGGTAGTTTATTCTGATGTATGGGGATCCTATGGAACCACCACTATTTCTGATCATCGGTGGTTCATTATTTTTATTGATTGTTTCAGTCGTTGCACTTAGGTTTATTTATTGAAAAATAAGAATAAAATATTTCAGTCATTTAAAGATTTTCATAAAATGATCTGTACTCAATGTGGAGCAACTCTTAAGATCCTTCACTTTGATAATGGGATAGAGTACATTAATAAAAAATTTAAGGAGTATACACATAATAATGGCATTATACATCAAACGACCTGTGTTGACATACCGGCTCAAATGGAGTTGTTGAAAGAAAGAATAGGCAATTGCTTGAAGTGACAAATGAAGAAACCAGATCTAGGATTTCAGGACTAGATCTTGAAACTTTTTCTAGATTAGCAGTGGAAGACTCAAAATTAATCTAATTAATTCTAAATATCAGACAATCCCTAGATCTAAGATCATATTATATGATTATTACATGGCATTTAAATCTAAATAAAAAATAAACAAGAAGAAAAGGTTGATTACATCAACCTAGATCTACACTATATCTCATGCATGTATGAAAAAATAATAGATCAAATCTATTACCTGAATGAGTTAGATGTTCTAACTCACTGACCCAAGCTTGAGGATGAAGTTACAAGCTGTACACACGTCTAGTCTCTAGGAGTCATCCATATGAGCCCACGATCATGATAAAAAATTTAGATGCTGAAAATCAGCACAGTACGCTAGTACTGCGCTGATCTTTCTTCGATGGTTGATCAGATGCCTTCTTTCTTCTAGATTGGACTCTTTCAAAGAGAAGAAGGAAAATAAGAGGTTTTAGATGTGAGACACTCTCAGAAAATCCAAGGAAGAAGGAAAGAAAGAGATGAACACAGCAACCCTAGAAGAAGACCCTCTTCTTCTTTTGTTTGCTCTCACCTAGACACCTACTTTTGTGTCTATTGAATCTCAACGCTTAGAGGTTCTCTCTTCTTGATTTTCATACACCTCAAAGCCCTCTCAAAGGTCTATAACCCACAAAAATTTCAAGCCAAAATTCATTTAAAATATATAGAAAAAAAAGAGTCCTTATCTAGATCAAATACTAGATAAGGAAAGGTCAAACAGGGTAAGTCAAGGGGTGCCTAACTCTTGGGCCTCCTCCAAAATTTTTGGCATGTACCAGCAAGAAAAGGCGCATAAGAAAAAGGGTTTCTCACGTAGAATAAGAGAGAAATTAATTGAGAGAGGGGGTAGCACCTTTTGGGAAGAGTTTGGGTTTGTTAGGATTCTATCTCATAGAATCCAATATCAAAACAAACTCCTTCTTTGACTTGGTCTTCTATCCAGTTACCATATGAGAAATAGAGGAAGAGAGGGGGCGTACATGAAGATCAGGAAGAAAAGGATTTTTCA
This sequence comes from Cocos nucifera, assembly GCA_006176705.1. Taxonomy (NCBI): domain Eukaryota; kingdom Viridiplantae; phylum Streptophyta; class Magnoliopsida; order Arecales; family Arecaceae; genus Cocos; species Cocos nucifera. The sequence continues at coordinate 1,071,801 of QRFJ01000126.1, forward strand.
CAAAAAATATCAAAAAAATAGACATGGGGGCGTTGGGACTAAGGTGGTGCAAGAAGGAATCATAGTTTTACTAGCATACTGTACACACATCCGGCCTTTAGGAGTCATTCACACGAGCCCACGATTACGATCAAAAATTCAGATGCTGGAAATCAGCACAGTATGCTAGTACTGCACTGATCTTTCTTCGACGGTTGATCAGATGTCTCCTTTTTTCTAGATTGGACTCTTTCAAAGAGATGAAGGAAAAGAAGAGGTTTTAGATGTAAGACACTCTCAGAAAACCCAAGAAAGAAGAAAAGGAAGAGATGAACACAGCAATCCTAGAAGAAGACCCTCTTCTTCTTCTCTTTGCTCTCACCTAGACACCTAATTTTGTGTCTATTAAATCTCAATGCTCAGAGGTTCTCTCTCCTTGATTTTCACACACCTCAAAGCCCTCTCAAAGGTTTGTAACCCACAAAAATTTTAAGCCAAAATTTATTCAAAATATATAGAAAAAGAAGAGTCCTTGTCTAGGTCAAATGCTAGATAAGGAAAGATCAAACAGGGCAAGTCAAGGGGCGCCCAAGAGTTGGACGCCCCCTCCAAAATTTTTGGAATGTACCAGCAAGAAAAGGTGTACAAGAAAAGGGATTTCTCACATGGAATAAGAGAAAAATTAATTGGAAGAGGGGGTGGCACTTTTTGGAAAGAGTTTGGATTTGTTAGGATTCTATCTCATAGAATCCAATATCAAAACAAACTCCTTCTTTGACTTGGTCTTCTACCCAATTACCATATGAGAAAGAGAGGGAGAGAGGGGGCGTACGTGAAGATAAAAAAAAAGGAATTTTCCATAAAAAATAACAAAAAATAGGCATGGGGGTGTTGGGACTAAGGAAGCACAAGGAGGAATCCTAGTCTTACTAGGATTCTATCTAAGACTTGGTCAAAGTGGTTTCTAAAACCAAATTAAACCAAAACTAATATAACCAAATTAAATTAGATTCTAATCCAATTAATGGTTTAATTAAATTAGATTAAATTAAATTTAATTTTAATTTATTTTTCTAATCAAATTAGAAAATTAGGTTGACCTAAGTCCTAGTTAGACTAAGACTAGTTTTTTCTTGCACTTGACTTATCCAATAAGTCAATTAAACTTGATCCAATCAAGCCCAAACTAAATCTAATTAAATTATATTTAATTAAATTTAATCTCAGTTCTTTGGTTTAATCAAATTAAGTTAATTAATAATCAAATTGCTAATCAATCCTTCTGCAATACTTGTATTAGGTTAAATATCAATCGTATTGATCGTTTAAGCCTAGAACGATTTTCAATTATTGATTAACCATCCGATTGGATCGTGAGCTCTAATGTGTGTGACCTCATAGGTCCAAATCTAAGTCGGTAGTATAAAAATAAATTTTTATACCAATCGAAGTAACCATCTAGCAATGATACCCGACGGTCGAATAGGTCGAATGTGTAGAACACCATCCTTAGAATCTATGCGGATATAGTTTTCATATAATTCATCTCTTTGACCAAAATGCTCATAGGACACCTTAGAGTTCAACTATCAACTCTGATCAGATTGTTCATATTGTATTTCAAAATATCAAATCCATCTGATGGATTATTTTGGCCAAAGTTTTGCTATATTGAAATACAATGATACATTCTTCTCCAACTCTTGGAGTGGTCAATTCCATCTTGATCACACACAGACTTCGTAAGTACTTGACTATGCTCAGAAGTCTTTTGTTACTGAATTAGAAATTTAATTAGTCCGATATCAAAACACAATGAGTTGCTTGCAAGTCACTAAGGTGATATCAGGTTTAAGGAATACTTATATCTATATCCCATCAGAGACATCCACTACTACAAAAAAAGACTACGACAGTGGTTCATAACTGCTGCAGCCCAAAAAATTATTATCATAGGCTATGGCAGTGGTTCTTTGACCACTGCTACTGTAGCCATTATCGTAGCTCTATGGCAACGGTTGTTGCAGCGATTGTTTGAACCACTGCCATAGATAGCATATTACAGCGGTTTATAAACTGCTGCAATAGATCAACCTATAGCAGTGGTTATGTAATCGCTGTCATAGATTATCTATGGCAGCGGTTACATAACCGCTGCCATAGGCTATCTATAGCAACGATTTCTTAAGCGTTGCCATAGATCTAATGCAGCGGTTGATACCATTTGCACTAAAAACCTATGGTAATGGTTGGCACGGATATGACAGTGATTATAAAATCGCTACCATAGATCTTGAATAATTAAAAAAATTAAAATTTTTATTTTTTTTATATATTTTATCTGATAAATATAGATATATAACATAAAAAAATATAATAAACATAAAAATTATTCTAAAATGCTAAAATTTTATGATCGAATAAAATTTATTATAATATTTTTTTAAAAAATAAAATACATCAATAGTTTTCTAAATCTACATCATCGTCGTCGTCACTGGGAGCCGGAGCCAGAGTCAGAGCTGGAGCTGGTGTTGGAGCCGGAGCTGGAGTTGGAGCTGGAATGCAGGCCGACATATCCTCGAAGTCCGTGACTCCAAAACACACACTAAGTGTCGACATTATCTCTCATATGTCCTTCAGATGAGATGTGCACTCCTCAGCCCGATCTACTCATGTCGTAGCATGATTTATCTGTGCCAATGCCTCCTCAAGCTCCTTCTAACTGACGACACCGAAAGTCTGAGAAGATGCTCGCCTTGGACCAGTGGCTCGTCAGTGTGTGTCTGGGCCTGCATCGGATCCTCCCAGAGTACTCAGGCCCCAAGACCTGAGACAAATGGTCATAGGGCCCAGAGAAATCTGGGCCATTATGACCTACAACGTTAATAAATATTAATCAATATAACATGTTGAATAATAATATTAGTATAGCATCAATAAATAGTCTCTAATATGTATACTAATCAATTGACGGGTCTATCATTATACAATGTAATAAACAAAAGCAACAAGATATAAACATCTAGAAAATGTTATACAATAAATTCTACAACATGAATTATATTTATAAATAATTAAGGATGAGCAATAGTTGTAGATCTAATCTCTTATGCGAACCTTGGTGTTAATCCAAAAATATTAAAGAAGAACAAAATAGATGATGGTGGCATCTTAGGGCTTAAAGTCGAAAACTTAGAGAGACATATCAAATTCTATTCGCTCAGAAGCCAAGCCGACTCCATACCTGAGACAACCGACACCGTGCTTGAGACATTCAGCTCGAGTCCTCCCTCAGTCGGCTCGATCATGATCCGAGCCAGCTCAGCTGCGTATCTGAGTCGGCTTGACTGTGTGCTATCCCCTCGATCACTCCCTCTCTCCCTCTCTCGATCTCTCTCACTGGCGACGGCGGCGAGGCCGAACCCCTTCCTTCCAGCTTTTCCATCTCTCGATCTTCCTCTCTCCCTCTCTCGATCTTCCTCACCGACGAGGTTGGACCCAATCCCTCCCTCTCTCACTCTCTCGATCTCCCTCGTCAGCAAGGCCGGACCCCATCCCTCCTAGTGATGCCAGCGAGGCTGGACCCTCCTCCTCCCTCTCTCGCTCTCTCGATCTCCCACTCTCCCTCTTTCGATCTTCCTCGCCGATGAGGCCGGACCCCCCTCCTCTTAATGATGGCAGTGAGGCTGGATCCCTCCCTTCCTCTCTTCCTCTCTTGATCTCCCTCGTCGGCAACAACGGTGAGGCCAGACCCCTCTCCCTCGCTCCGTCCCTCCTCCCTCCCACTCTCGATCTCCTTTGTCGACAGTCGAGAGCGACCGACCCTCCTTCTCTCAATCTATCGATCTTTCTCTCAGTCTCTTCATTTCTTAGTTTCGAATCCCAAAATCGGGTCCGACCTTTCGGGATCCATTAGGGTCTGAGTTTGGTACTTCAAGTATAGACTCATCGGGTATTCAGATTCAGATTTGATATCAGTAATTAAAATTGGGTCCAGATCTGAATATCTAGGTTCCGATCTGAACCAAACCGATTGATCGATCTAGTCCACAGCCGCCGACATGGCACAGCCCAAGGCTACCTCCACGATACGATCCAAAAATTATGACATACAGATAATTATAATATTTATAATAAATATTTATAATATTTATTATAAATATTTTATAAATTATTATAAATATACATGATTAATAAATAATATTATAAAATTAAAAAAAAATTATACCTGCGGCTATAGAGAGCGGGTCGCATCGAAAGCTCCGAGGGTCGCCGACTACGACACTAGAGGAGGACGACGGCACTAGAGGTAACCTATAAAACAAAAGCAAGATAGTGAGATAGAGAAGAGAGAGAAAGAAGAGAAAGAGAGAGAGAGAGCAGGGGCGATCGGGGATGGAGGGCCAGGGGAGGGGGGGCACAATGACGAGGAGGCTCGAGAGGCACAGTGACGAGAGGGTCGATGACTAGAAGGAGGAGTATGGGGGGTGGGCGGGGTGGGTGGGGGGTGGTGGGGAGGGGCGGTCGAGGATGGGGGGGAAGGAGGGGCGGTCGAGGGGAGGCTGAGGGTGCTAGGTGGGGGTGGCGGGCAGCGGCGGTCGAAGATTGAAGGGTTGGGGGTGGCAGGGAGGGGTGACCGAGGATGGGGAGGAAGGAGGTGCGACCGGGGGGAGGATGGGGGGGCGGGTGGTGGAGAGGAGCGATCATGGATGGGGGGAAGAAGAGGCGACCGAGGGAGGGTGGGGTGGTCGGGTGGGGGGTGGCGGTCGGAGATGGGGGCTGGGGGTGGCAAGGTGGCAGGGAGGGCGGCCAGGGATTGGGGGAAGGAGGGGTGACCGGGGGGAGGGTGGGGGTGGGGTGGTCGGTGGAGGGTGGCGGGTGGCAGGGAGTAGCGGTCGGAGATGGAGGGAAGGAGGGGCGGCCGAGGGGGAGGGGGGGGCCGAGTGGGGGTGCGGGTGACGGGGAGGGGCGGTCGGGGATGGGGTCCAGAGGGGGAGGGGGAAGGAGGGGCAACACCAATCGAGGGGAAAGGAGGGGTGGCACCGATCGGAGGGGGAAGAAGCCTCATCGACAGTGGAGAGGAGGAAAAGAGATAGAGACAGAGAGAGATCGAGTGCGCATGGGAGAAAAGTAGGAAAAATTTGGAGATTTTTAACCTAACATATGATAGCGATTATTAAACCGCTGCTATAGATCTATGGCAGCGGTTATCCAAAACTGCTACCATAGATCTATGGCAGCGGTTCTATAACCGCTACCGTAGATCTATAGCAGTAATTTTTGATAACTACTGCCATAGGTAGGAAATAATTTTTTTTAAAATTTTTTTTAATATTATATAATTTTAAAATTTAATATCGATATTCATCATTCATTTTTTAAATAATTATCATTAGAGTATCATCGCAAAAGGTCGCCTCGATCCGATGGCCCTAGCTTCATCGATTAGAAAAATTTGATTTCGATGATTACGAATGATGATGCGATGATCTGATAGATGAAGACCTTTGATACATCCAAAAATCTGCAATAATGATCTTGATGATATTTGTAGCATACTACCAAAGTTTCACTTCAATCGAAAATCGTTATCATGGTCAATTTAGAATAGAATGATTTCGGCCGTTAAATTAGAAACAAGTGATCAAAGGGTCAAACGACGTTCGCTTATGAGATAATTTTTAGTTAAATAATATTTGTTATAATTTTAAATATTTTATATAGCAATGATAGTAAAATTCAAATTATTCTCGTATAAACTGTTCATGTTAAGCAGATATTGCAAAAGCATGAGCATAACAATCAGTGAAGTTTCAGAATGGTTATCGGAGACGTATAGTTTTAAATCGTTCTTCATCTCACGAGTTGAATTTTATAATTACCATCATAAAAAATGATTAAAGTAGTAGTCAAGATCATTTATAAAGAAAATTATCTCATTATCGGACACCGTTTGATCCTTTGATCACTTGTTTATCATTTAACGATCGAAACTAATATATACTAAATTGACTAAGATAACGACATCTGATTGAAGTGAAACTTTGATTGTACGCTACAAACATTATCGAGATCATCGTTATAGATTTTTAAATCTATCGAAGATCTTCATCTATCAAATCATTGCATCATCATTCATAATCATCGAAATTAAATTTTTTTGATCGACAAAGCTAGGGCCATCAGATCGAGGCGATCTTTTGCGACGATACTCTAATAATAATTATTTAAATAATGAATAATAAAGATGGATTTTAAATTTTAAAATTATATAATATTTATATATATATATATGTATATATATGGTAGTTGTTACAATTAACCACTGTCATAAATAAATTTATAGCAGCGGTTCTTACTAACTGCTGCTATAGGTCCGACTTATGATAGTGGTTTCACTAATTGCTGCTATAGGTCCGATCTATAGCAGCGGTTACAATGAACCGCTACTATAGGTCAATTTATAGTAGTGATTTTTTATAACCACTGCTATATGTCAGACCTATAGCAGCGGTTATAAAAACCGCTGCCATAGTTTCGACCTATAGCAGCGGTCAACGAAAATCGCTGCCGTAGGATCTATGATAGTGGTTTCAAAAATCGCTGCCATAGTATGTACTATCATAGATCATTTTTGTAGTAGTAATCCTCGACAACAGAATGCTCTGGAGTTGATCACGTTCAATGATGATGTACCTATACATCTCATCTGTATGTCATACCAGTGTCTCCAAACTCCTTGGTTAAGAGGACAACCAACCTATATGGCATACAGTAACCTATGCTCGATAGACGCTATCATCCTATTTAACAGTCTATCATTTGATCATGAACCGATTTAAGGACTAATCGATAAATCCTCTTTTTATCGAAACTAAATAGTCCTAAGAATTTCATCACAAAAAATAAAATTCGTTAGAAGATGAAAACTTGTGATAAAAAATATACCAAAATATTTTATTTATCAATGATCAATTACATATATAAAGTAGCTCAACCGTTAACAGGCTAATAATTGACTTTTGGGATATAATTTCTAACAACTTCTACTTATCCTAAAGCCACTCGGCATAGTATCTAATATTCATCTTCGACTTATGATTGTCGAATTCCTTGATTGCCAAGACTTTAGTAAAGGGATTGACTAGATTCTTCTTTCCATCGATCTTCTGAAAGTCGATGTTACCACGATCTATGATCTCATGGATCATATAGAAGCGACGTAGAATGTACTTTATTCGCTGGTGTGCCTTCGATTCCTTTGTTTGAGCTATAGTGCCAGTGTTGTCGCAATATAGCAAGACTGGACCATCAATGGAGGGTGCTACTCCAAGCTCAATGATAAACTTTCTTAGCCACATAGCTTTCTTTGCTGCATCTGATGCTGCAATGTACTCTGCTTCGCAAATAGAGTCTGCCAATGTATGCTGTTTGAAACTTTTTCAGTAGATGGCTCCACCATTTAGAATAAAGATATACCCCGACATATTTTTGCTGTCATCATGGTCAGATTGAAAGCTGGAGTCTATAAACTCCACCAATTTCATATCTGACTCACTATAAACCAACCATTGATCCTTATTTCTCAAATACTTAAGAATGGTTTTAACCATCTTTCAGTAATTTTCTCTAGGGTCAGACTGATATCTACTCACTACTCCTAATGAATATGCTACATCTGATCTCGTACATGTCATTGCATACATGATAGATCCCACTATCGAAGCATATGGGATTCTACTCATACGCTCTCTCTCTTTAGGAGTTGTCGGACAATCCTTCTTAGAGAGTAAAAATCCTTGACCTATTGAGAGATATCCCTTTTTAGAATTCTCCATGCTGAACCTCCTCAGCACAGTTTCTATATACATGGACTGGAATATATCAAGCATCCTTTTAGATCTATCCCTATAGATCTTCATTCCTAAGATGTAGGATGCTTCACCCAAGTCCTTCATGGAGAACTGTGATGACAATCAGATTTTTATTCTCTATAGTGCGGAAATGTCATTCTCAATTAAGAGAATATCATCCATGTACAAAACAAGGAATACCATTGCTGGACCATTTGCCTATTTATAAATGCAGGATTCTTCTCCGTTCTTAATGAAGCCATACATTTTGATCACTTTATCAAAATACATGTTCCAACTCTGAGATGCTTGCTTCAATTCATAAATGGATCTCTAAAGCTCGCACACCTTGGACTCATCTATGAATGTGAACCCTTTAGGTTGTATCATATACACCTCTTCGGTCAGCTCTCTATTTAGGAAAGCTATCTTCACATTCATCTGCCAGATCTCATAGTTCAGATGGACAGCTATTGCATGCATTATCCGAATGGATTTGAGCATTGCCACTAGGGAGAACATCTCATCATAGTCAATACCATAACATTGATGATACCTCCTAGCAACCAAACGGACTTTATAGGTCTCCACCTTTCTGTTTGCGCCTCTTTTCCTTTTGAATATCCATTTACACCCAATTGATTTAACCCCTTCAAGTGGGTCAACTAATGTCCGTACATCGTTGATTTTTATGAAATCCATTTTGGATCTCATGATTTTTAGCCATTTCTCAGAGTTGGATCTCTGTATAGCATCCATGTAAGTGATCGGATCCTCATCGTTCTCATCGAGTTCGATGGGATCACCATCCTAGATCAAGAACCCATAGTATCTATCCAGATGGTGCGGTACTCAATCGGATCGCCTTAATGGTGTGGGTTCACTAGTCTTTGGATCTAATTTGATCAAATCAGGCTCAGATTCAGCATTCTATGTTGGACTTTCTTCCTATTGAACTTTATTAAGTTCAACCTTAGAGGCAACAGTTCCTTCACTAAGGAACTTCTTTTCCAAAAGAATTATCCTAAGACTGATGAACATCTTTTGTTCACCAACATAGTAGAAATAGTATCCTTTGGTCTCTTTTGGATATCCTATAAATGTACACTTATCATACCTAGATCCAAGTTTATCTATAATTAATCATTTGATATAAGCCGGGCACCTGCAGACCTTGAGGTGTGAAAGTGCTGGCTTACGTTCTGTCCATATCTCATAAGAAGTTTTAACCATAGATTTACTTAGAATCCTATTTAAAAGATAGTAAGTCGATTCGAATGCATATCCCTAGAGGAATATCGATAAGCTGGCAAAATCCATCATGGATCGGACCATATCTAATAGAGTTCGATTCCTTCTTTTAAATACACCATTATGCTATGATATTTTTGGAGGAGTCCATTGGAAGAGAATTTCATTCTCTCCTAGATATGTGAGAAACTCATTGGAAAGGTATTTCCATTCTTGATCAAATCAAAGAGTTTTAATACTCTTTTCAGTTTATTTTCTACTTTACTTCGAAATTATTTAAATATTTTAAAAGAATCCGACTTATATTTCATTAGATAGACATATCCATATCTGGATAGATCATCTATGAAAGTGATGAAGTAGATATATCCACATTTAGCACTTATGCTAATTGGTTTACATACATCAGTATGTACTAGACCTAAGAGCTCAGTGGCTCTCTCATCTGTCCAGTAAAAGGTGACTTGGTCATTTTACCGAGAAGATAGGATTCACAGGTTGGAAGTGATTCACAATCACTAAGTTTGAGGATATCCTCTTAAGCCAATCTGCTTATCCTGTTCTTGTTTATATGACCTAGCCTATAGTGCCATAAGTAGATATCTATCACATATCTAATCTAGGATGTTTGCTAGTTGAATAGACTATGTTAATAGGTTGTGATAATATATATACATCATTGTTCAATTGTCTATAGAAAATAGTAACACCATTCATAATGATATTATAAACTCGTTTCTTTATTGAAATTTCATAATTATTCATGGCCAAAAGGTCTATAGAAATGATATTTAAAAAGAAACAAGGACAGAAATGATAATCACTAAGAACAACGGTATGAGATTTAAATATAAGTTTCAAAATTTTTAAAGTTAGAACTGAAACTGATCTTCTATCTCCAACATTCAGAAATCTTTCATCTTGCTTAAATCTTCTACTGATCTGCAACTCCTGCAATAAATTACAAATATGATAAGAGCTTTCGGTATCCAATACCCAGTTAGTAATATCATAAATAGAGAAATTACAAGGAGTTATCATATAAATATCTTACCCAGCAATAGCTTGCTTCTTCCTCTGCCTGTTCGGATCTAGGAAGGTAATGTACTGAGGATAGTTCCTCTTTCAGTGCCCCCGCTTCTTACAAAAGAAGCATTCAGTTTGACTCTTATCAAGCTTGATTTTTCTAGTCTGGCTCTACATAGATGTCCTAGCCTGAACTTGCACCTTCTTAGCTTTTTTCTTTTTGTTCTTCTTCTCTTTTCCAAAGAGTCGAGAATGAGAAGATGAACCTTCTACTAAGTTCACCGACTCCTTATGGAGCTGGTGATCCTTCTCAAAGTTTTGAAGTAACCCGTGGTAGTCAACTTCAGGCTTTGACATTCTATAATGTGTAAGAAATGAGAGCTAAGAATTGGGCAGCAAGTTCAATATTGCATCTTTTTCAAGCTGTTTGTGCAAGAAAAAGTCGAGCTTGCTCAAGCGCTCTATCAGCTCGATCATATACAGTACATGATCAGTGATAGAGGCTTCATCCCGTATTCCGGCATTGAAGATGGCATAACTAGTCTTGTGCCTCTCCACATCATCGGGTGTACCAAAAAAATCCTCCAATATTTGAAGCATGTCCTTTGGCTGAGTTATCTCAAATTTATGACTGAACTCGTCGCTTATCGCAGCCAGCATAATGCAGCACACCATGGTTCGATCACTGAGCTACTTCTGATAAGTGTCTCTAATAGTTTCACGTGCATTTGCAATTGGCTCCTCAGGTGTATCATCCATTATCACATGTAGGATGCATTCATGCTCCAGGATAATCTTTAACTTTTGGTACCAGCTATCGAAGTTGGATCCCATCAACTTATCATTATCCACCAATAATCAGAACGATAGGAAAGTGGTCATATCTGCATAAAGAAAAATCATAACCTAATTAGTAATTGATTCATTAAACCTAAAGATTTGGACTTTTAGTCAAAAGGTTCTTCCACTATTTTATTTGAATTGATAGCCTCTACCTCTAACTCAAGGAATTATCCTAATTTCTTAGTGGATACTAGAATCCATATAGACTGCACATGAGCCCAACTTTGGTTGGCCAACCCATGTGCATCTAAGGGTACGTTCATAATCAATTATTTCTTCAAATAATTTTTAGTAATTAAATTTTGCCCCAGTCCCTGATCAGTTGGCTTTGGCCTTCTCAGAAAATGGTCCAATTAAGTCCAACCATTAATATGACCATACTTGGCTCATCCAACCAATGAATGATCAGGTCCAACTTTGGTTGGCCCATCTGACCACCATTTAGAAAGATGTAATCAAGAGATCATATAATGAATGATAATTTCATCAATCAATAAGTATCAGACCTTTGGGCCTCTAATGATTATCCAACTGATGGACCTATTATCATCCACTTTAATGGAAGGCTATGATCCAGTTATCATATAACTATTTTATTTTAGGGATCTAATAATTTTAAAAGATTTAATTTGAAGATGAGGGAAGGTCAGATGAACCAGCTTATCATGATCCTCCCACTAACTTCATCAGATCAGCTTAAGAAAGACCATTAATAGGCTAGTCGAGGAGCACCTAAATCAGTCAAACTAATTTACCTAGCTGACATAGATCAGCTCAAATAGTCAAGTGATTCGATCAAAACATAATTTCACCAAGAGGCTAGGTAAGTTCGATCAGTGGGAGGATCTGCCAAAGCTTGTCTTAAACACCATTAGAAATGACCAAATAAGCGGATTGCCAATTAAAGATCATTGATCTGATTTACCTTAGACACCAACTAGTTTAATTAATTTTAATTAGATCAACCTAACAGTTCATGCTATACCGCGTAGCCAAGAATCAAGTCCATCTTGGATCTCGTTAAAGACATGGACTTGACCAACTACAACTATTGTAATTAATCTAGAGAAATCTTAATCTAATCTAAGATAATAATTGATTAGATTTAGTCAATTCTCTAATTAAGTTTATTCTTTAATCTAACCCTAGATCTAATTCAATTAATGAACCTAATTTTTACTAACCCATTTAACCCAATGTGTTATGATTCGTGTCTTAGGATCTTCAATTTACAATAATAAATCCTAATCATACAACTTCTTAATTCTTAATTAAGTTTTGGACTGAGGGTTGGGGTTCGATTTTTCAAAAATAATTTATATATATATAAAATATTTTTACAACATAATTTTATTAATCAAGTTGCATGTTTGATTCATAATTAATATGCAAGTAAGAAGAGCATGAAACTACTTTAAATCTAATCTAAACAAGTTCATGTAATTGAAATAATTTCAACATCAATCAATCATAAGTCAACTTAGATCAAATCTAATATATTTATGATGATTAAAATTAGATTAAAATATTTTTAATTAGATCATAAAATTTTTTAGATCTAATCTAAAATTTTATGATCAAAGTTTTAGATCAGCATATACTAGAACAACCTTTTTACTGTAAGGGATAAACCTTACAGCATGACAACCTTATAAGATCAGTCCATGCAATCTAAAATTTTATTCTTAGATTTAATTTTTTTAAATAAATTATAAATAATATCAAATTATATCCAATAAATTTATGAATAATATTAGATCTATACGAAGTAGGACAATCTTTGCACTATAAGGGATAAATCTTACAGCAGGACAATCTTAAAGCAGTTCGTATGATTTGAGATTTTAATTTTAGATTTAAATATTAGATTATTAATTAGATCTAATCAAAAATAATTCAAGCATGCATCAATATTCATATAATAATTAATCTGGCTTTGATACCAATTGAAGAAACTAGATCTAGAATTTTAGGACTAGATCTTAAAACCTTTTCTAGATCAACAGCATAAGACTCAAAATTAATCTAATTAATTCTAAATATTAGATAATTTCTAGATCTAAGACTATATTATATGAATATTGTATGGCATTTAAATCTAAATAAAAAATAAATATGAAGAAAATATTGAAGAAAATATTGATCACATCAACCTAGATCTACACTATGTTCTAACTCGCTGATCTAAGCTTGAGGATGAAGTTGTAAGCTGTACATATGTCCGACCTCTAGGAGTCATCCACATGAGTCCACGATCATGATCAAAAATCAAAATACTGAAAATCAGCACAGTATGCTAGTACTGCACTGATCTTGCTTCGATGGTTGATTAGATGCCTCATTCTTCTAGATTAGACTCTTTCAAAGGAGGAGGAGAAGAGATTTTAGATGTAAGACACTCAAAAAATCTAAGGAAGAAAGAAAGGAAGAGATGAACATAGCAACCTTAGAAGAAGATCATCTTCTTCTTTTCTTTGCTCTCACCTAGATATCTAATTTTGTGTCTATTGAATCTCAATGCCCAGAGGTTCTCTCTTCCTGATTTTTACATACCTCAAAGTTCTCTCAAAGGTCTATAACCCATAAAAATTTTAAGCAAAAATTTATTCAAAATATATAGAAAAAAAGAATTTTTGTCTAAGTCAAATACTAGCTAGATAAGAAAAGGTCAAATAGGGCAAGTCAAGGGGCGCCCAACTCTTGGGCACCCCCTCCAAAAGTTTTGGCATATACCAGCAAGGAAAGGTGCACAAGAAAGAGGGGTTTCTCATGTGGAATAAGAGAGAAATTAATTAGGAGAGGGGGCGGCATCTTTTGGAAAGAGTTTGGATTTGTTAGGATTCTATTTCACAGAATCCAATATCAAAACAAACTCCTTTGACTTGGTCTTTTACCCAATTACCATATGAGAAAGAGAGAGAGAGGGGGGGCATACATGAAGATCGAGAAGAAAAGAATTTTCCATAAAAAATAACAAAAAATAGGCATGGGGGCATTGGGACTTAGGTGGCGCAAGGAGGAATCTTAGTCTTACTAGGATTCTATTTATGACTTGGTCAAAATGGTTTCTAAAACCAAATTAAACCAAAATCAATTCAACCAAATTAAATTAGGTTCTAACCTAATTAATGGTTTAATTAAATTAGATTAAATTAAATTTAATTTTGATTTAATTTTCTAATTAAATTAGAAAATTAGGTTAACCTAAGTTCTAGTTAGACTAGGACTAGTTTTTTCTTATACTTGACTTATCCAATAAGTCAATTGGACTTGATCCAATTAAGTTTAAATTAAATCTAATTAAATTATATTTAATTAAACTTAATTTTAGTCCTTTGGCTTAATCAAATTAAGCTAATTAGCAATCGAACTGCTAATCAATCCTCCTGTAATACTTGCATTGGGTTAAACATTAATCGTATTGATCGTTTAATCCTAAAATGATTTTCAATCATTGATCAACCATCTGATCAGATCATGAGCTCTAATGTGTATGACCTCATAGGTCTAAATCTAAGATAATAGTATAGAAATAAATTTTTATACCAATTGAAGTGATCATCTAGCAATGATATCCGACGGTTAGATAGGTCGAATGTGTAGAGCACCATTCTTAGAATCCATGCGGATATAGTTTTCATATAATTCATTCTTTTGACCAAAATGCTCATACGACATCTCAGAGTTCAACTGTTAACTCTGATCAGATTGTCCATATTATATTTTAAAATATCAAATACATCTGATGGATTATCCTAACCAAGATTTTGCTATATTGAAATACAGTGATACATTCTTTTCCAACTCTTGGAGTGGTCAATTCTATCTTGATCATATACCGACTTTACAAGTATTTAACTGTGCCCAGAAGCCTTCCGTTATTAAATTAAAAATTTAATTAGTTCGGTACCAAATTATAGTGAGTTGCTTGCAAGTTATTGAGATAATTTTAGGTCTAAGGGATACTTATACCTATATCCCATCAGAGACATCCTTGATAGCAGAATGCTCTGGAGTTGATCATGTTCAATGATGATGTATCTATACATCTCACCTATATGCCATATCAGTGTCTCTACACTTCTTGGTTAAGAGGATAATCAACCTATATGGCATACAGCGACCTATGCTCGATAGACGCTATCGTCCTATTTAACAGTCTATCATTTGGTCATAAATTGATTTACGGATTAATTGATAAATCTTCTCTTTATTAAAACTAAATAGTCCTAAGGACTTCATCACAAAAAATGAAGTTCGTTAGAAGATGAAGACTTATGATGAAAAATATGTTAAAGTATTTTATTTATCAATGATCAATTACATATACAAAGTAGCTCAATCGTTAATAGGCTAACGATTGACTTTTGGGACATAATTCCCAACAACAAGATGTTTGATGTTTTCTATGAATATTTCTAAGTTCTTATGGGGAGAAGTAGTGTTAACTATAGCATATCTAATCAACCAAATGCCTCTTCAAACTTTGGACTATAAGACACCTCTTGAATGCCTACTGGGAACTAATTCTTTCATACTTCCTC
Source organism: Cocos nucifera (assembly GCA_006176705.1). Classification (NCBI taxonomy): domain Eukaryota; kingdom Viridiplantae; phylum Streptophyta; class Magnoliopsida; order Arecales; family Arecaceae; genus Cocos; species Cocos nucifera. Next base: position 1,087,300 of record QRFJ01000126.1, read on the forward strand.
CCAAGGTATTTGGTTATACTTGTTTTGTTCGGGATCATCGACCTTCAATAGGCAAGCTCGACGCTCATGCCCTCAATTGCATTTTTGTTGGCTATTCTCCCACTCAGAAAGGATACAAATGTTGGTGTCCAACTGAATGAAAGTTGCTTATCAGCATGGATGTAATATTTTGGAAGTCTGAGCCATTCTATATATCTTCTATATCCTCTTCCTCTCTCGTCACCTCTGGAACTGATCAAGAGGGGGAGTTTTCTAGAGGGGGTCCTACCATTGTGGATGTTGGCAATCCCTCTACAGATTGTGGGTCTAATACTCAGGAGGTGTTTATTAACGTTGGTTCTGACAGTCAAGGAGAAGCATATGAGTCTCTGTCACAGCCTATTGCTTCAGTTTCACCTGTTTCATCTCCTCTCTCAGAGCCTATTATGCATGAGCCTATTGTGCATTCTCCGGTCTCTAGGTCTGCCTCTCTTATCCCAATGGCTTTATTTTCTACATCCCCTTCTAAGATGAATAGTAATTTTTTTGTGCCTCCTATTCATTTCACATTAGATAATGATGATCTGAATGTCCTTATTGCTTTACGTAAGCCTACTCGTCATGCTGGTATTCCCACTTGACTTAAGGATAGAGTGGGGTACAAAAATGATATTACTAATTTTGTATCCTATGAGTCTCTCTCTCCATCTTATCAAAGTTTTATAGATTCTCTATCCTCTGTCTCCATACCCGATGTTGGTGCAGTCATCGCCGGAGGTTGCCGGAGTGGGGGCCGCCGAGGTCGCCGTCGGGGACCTGCAAAATGAAGTTCCATCCGGAGCCGGTGGGGGGTGGCTCCGTCAGGACCCTCCGACGGTCAAGTCAATTTTCGGCCAATAGGAATGGAGTGCTCGGAATGAGTTCCAGAGCTTAGAGAAGAAGAGGAGAGCTCAGAGAGATTAGAGGTCAGAGAGCTTAGCCTTAGCGTATCAGAAGGGTCCTTTTTATAGCGGAGCTTGATGGTGACAACTACAGCCGCGTGCTGGTGGGCCGCTCGAGGTTCGGCGGAGTCAGTCTCATGGGATGGTGCCGTGTGTGGGCCATGTGTGGCAGATTGATCCTGACAGTCGCTATCGCCTGCAGCAGACTGATGGTGATGGCTGCAGAGCTTGCGGCGGACTGATGGTGATGGCTGCCCATTTCGGAGGAGTTCGGGCTCCTGAAGAGGAAGATAGGAGGGAGTTCGGCTCCCATAGGCGTCTGGCTGGAGGTATGTAGCTAAGGCTCATTCGCTGAAGAGTTCGGCCGCTGAGGATCCACAGCTCGGTCGTTTGGGAGTTCGGCCGGCTGTTGGACTTTGGCTGAGGCTTAGACACTTGGGAGTTCGGCCGGCTGTTGGACTTCGGCTGAGGCTTGGACACTTGAGAGTTCGGTAGAAGCTCGATCGGCCGAAGTTCGGTGAGGGCGACCGTTGAGGAGTTCGACGGAGGGGCGACCGCTGAGGAGTTCGGCCAAGTGATGACTGCTTGGGGAGTTCGATCGAGGGGACGACCGCTGAGGAGTTCGGCCGAGGGGCGACCGCTGAGGAGTTCGGTCCGAGTGACGACTGCTTGGGGAGTTCGGTCGAGGGGGCGACTGCTGAGGAGTTTGGTCGAGGGGCGACCGCTGAGGAGTTCGATCGAGTGACGACTGCTTGGAAAGTTCGACCGAGGGGGCGACCGCTGAGGAGTTCGACCGCTGGGGGATTCCGCTAAAGCCCGACCGCTTGGAGTCCAAGGAGCTCGGCAGCTACCTAGTTCGGGCTGCTGGGAGTTCGGCTGAAGCCCGTCTGCCGTAGCTCTTCTGCGGCTACCGATTGCATTAGGCCGGGTATCGAGCTAGACTTCGACTGTAGCAGGATTTATCCCCAACACTAGCCCCCCCACTCCCGAGTTCGAAAATTGAAGGAAGGGAGTGCAGAAAAGGCGACTACCGAAGTCTTCCTCTGAGCTCTATGCTGGTCTGGATCGAAGCTCGGGGGAGATCCCATCTCCAGCTTGAAGTTGATACAGTTGCTTTATCTAGCCAAGGTTGATGCTTGCGTTAGGACGAGGCCTTTATGGACGAGGCCCTCGACTTTGCTCGCGTCAGGACGAGGTTCTCCTCCAGTTCCTAATGGGCTGTGGGGGCACATGCAGGCCCTCGCATTCAGCTCTGATGGGTTGCCACCATATACTGCTAGGTGTCACTGGTGGATTTTGGGAGCAATTAGAATGATTTAGATGATCGATCATTCTAGCTGTTCGAATCAGAAGAGTTCTGATCCATCGAAAGGAGTTTCGATGATGTCTATGATAGAGATCATGACATATTCCATTACCATACAGAACTAAACCTAACTAGGTCACACAAACAAGGATTTGAATCTGGTGATCATCAATTGAACTGATCTAGTTCAATTGATCTGAATGAGATTCAATTAGGTTCAAGGAAATCGTGCTAGCACTCGATTGAACCTAACGTTCTTCTTTTACTATCACAAATAAGTTATCCTGACTGAGCCAAAGGAGTTTGTGCTCAATCAGAGGCCTTCATATGGTCTGACTGGAGGTTGTCCAAGTCAGAATAGGTTGTCTTATTTGTAAGACATTACCTGCCATTTTTGGTCACCTGCCATTTCTTGTTCTTTGACTTTGGTCAAAAGTCTACCTTTGACTGGTCAAACGTTGACCATTGACCCTTTGACTTTTGACCACATGTCATGCACCTATTGGAGAGCTGGTGGGGGCCTGTCCCCCTGCCAGAACCTGGCAAGGAGAAGGGCGCACGCCAAGGGTGGCGTGAGCCCAAGTAGGAGGCGCCTAGGAGTCCTTGTTGGACAAGGACTCCACCTCCCTTTTGGATTCCAATCAGAGTTCTACTAAGAATCCAGTTTGACTGGTCTTAGGCGCCCTCTAAGGAGGAATCCAGGGGTCTCTATTCCAACCAATCAGATTTAGATCTGATTTCACAAAGGGTTGTGATTGGTTGAGAGGAAGAGGAGTTGGATCACAAGAGGTCTATAAATAAGACCCTGCGCCCAACCCTAATTCTAAGTGAAAGAGAGATTTCCCATGCCCCAAGGCTGCCTCTCCCCTCCTTCTCCATGCCATAGTCTCTTCTCCCCTTGCTCTCCACGTCCAAAAGTGTTTTGGACTTAGTTTGGTGCGATTCAGATCAAGGAAAGGCGATCAAAAGCAAGAAGGCTGCGCTGCTGCAAAAGGACGACTGCAGATCTTCAAAAGAGTTTTGAAGATCCTCCAGATCAGATCCAGATCTGATTTTTGGAGGTGTGATAGAGAAGAAGAGGATCTCCAGATCCAACCCGAGTGGATACCGGTAGAGGCCAGGCGCTTGCGTGGCTAAGATCCAGAACCTTCCGCTGCAATCAGGATCATCTACAGGGTAATAGGATTACCCAAATCAGGTAAATTAAATTTGATTTAATTTATCTTATTTTATTTTATTTATTAAAATAATAAGAATCAGATCTGAAACATATCAAGATCTGATTGAGATCAAGAGAAAATTTTTGAAATATATCTCTTGATCTGAATCAGATCTGGACGAACCTGGACCGGGAAATCAGGATTTCCCTTCAACTGGTATCAGAGCCATGGTTCTAAATTGTTTAGATCTGATTTTAATTTTATTTTAATTAGAAAATAAAGTGATTTCAGATGTCACATGAGATGTGATCAGATCTGAAATCAGAAAAAATTAAAATTAAATGATTTGGATCTAAGAACATGAAGATATGCATGACTAGTTCTAGAATAGAATAGTTCTATAGAATAGTTTTGCATGTCTTTGATTTAATCTGATTAAATCATATTTTAGATCTTCTTATTTACTATTTTCTGATATTATAAGTGTTATAATAACATCTGATAAACAGCAAATAAAAATTATTTAATTTTAAATATCATATGAGATATGATAGATGCATGACTAGACTAGTTGTAGAATAGTTCTACATAATTGTCTAGATTAGAATTTATTTTGATTAGATCAATTTAAATCTAATTTTTTAGATTATTATGTGATAATTTAGATCTGAAAACATGCATGATTTGATACATGAGATGTATGCAAAATATGCCTTGATTAGATCTAAATTTGTATATGAGATATATGATATAGATCTATAACTGTTTTGTAGATTTACATGTTCCTGATTAAGGCGTTCCTCTTGGCCGTCCGGTCATAAGAACGAAGAAGGGTTTAAAGGCCCTCTCTTCCCATTCGATGGGGTGTTCTTATGACGTGTAGGGGTGCTGCGTGTTCGTCCTTAATCAGAAACCCAAAACTTACTTTCTGCAAAACCCTAGATCCTGAAACCCTAGGATTTATTGTGCATATTTTGTTTATGAACCCAACTTAATTAAGAATTAAGTTTATGGAATATTAATTAGGTCTAAAATTGAGAATTTCAGATCTAAGACATATTCATAATACTGGGTTCGGGCTTGGGTAGCTCAATTAGGTCTAAGCGGTTGATCAAACCGAATCAAGAGTTGGTTAGATGGGATCAACAATGCTTAAATTGACCAGCCTAATAGGATTAAGTCTGGGTCAAGATCGAGTCACGATCAAGCAAGACCTAATTAGGCTCAGAGGTTAGAGTCTGGATTGTAGGCTAACCCAATTGGTTCTGACTCAACAATTTGGTGTCTAAGGTAAGTTTGGCACAGACGACCGACTGGTTTTTAATTGGAAGCTACTCGACCTGAATGCGTTCTTGTGCGAGTTAACGGCATATTCCTTCCACCGGTCTCACTTACCTGGCCATATCTGTTGACACAGTTCTGATCTGAGGTGGTCAATAATCCGAGCTGCCCCATGCCACTAGGTTAGTCATAATTGTTATGACTAAGCCAAGTCTAGTTTAATGAGACCTGAATCAATTCTCCCTAAGAAAAGATTAAGTCCGAGGTCTTCCACCATTGTAGACGTGCGGGCCCTTCCCGGGGTTGATTGTTCTCGGCTGGATACAGTGGCTCAGTTGCACCGGGAAGACGCAACCATGTCTATTAGGCATTGGATGCTATGGGCTGGAGGATGAGTTGGGCTCAATATTCCGGATACGGTGAGAGACCCAATTAGGAACCCAGTCTATGCAAATGGTGGGTCTGACTTAACTAAGGAGTGGATCAATATTCCGGATACGGTGAGATTCATGAATTAGAGACCAAGTTTGGGTGCACCATGATTAGAGAATCATTGAACAAGAGTTGTTCACTCATTGGCTAACCCATCACCAATAACTGTTAGGTGAGGTGATGAGTCAGTTGGTGAGACCGCACCACCCACTAGAAATCATCAATCGCGGAGATTTTCGCATCTCTACAGAGGGAGTGTAGGGATCCGAGAAAATAGTGGGAGCTAATTTGTTTAAAAATAAAATCCCTAAACAAATTGGTCAAGTCAAAATTACAGTATCTAACTAGAATCTTTGACTCTCTACAGGAAAATGTCTGCGTCCAACCCACTGGCACGTATCCTAGACACACATAGACTGACTGGACCCAATTATAAAGATTGGCTCAGGAACTACAAAATTGTTTTGGGTTCAGAGAAGTTAACACATGTTTTGGACCAGGACCCTCCCACCTTACCAGCTCGTCCATCCACTGAACAGAGAGCGTCTCTGGAAAAATGGATTGACGAAGACAATAAGGCCAGATACTACATGTTGGGCTCGATGTCTGATGAGCTCCAGCGCCAACATGAAGATATCGGGACTGCTCGCCAAATGTTGGCTCACCTGCAGGAGATGTTTGGTGAACAGAGTCGCGCAGCCAAATATCAAGTCACGAAAATGACTTTTTAAGGCTAAGATGCGTGATGGGCAGTCAGTCCAAGATCACTGTCTGACAATGATCAAGGACATGGAAGAGCTTGAGAAGCTCGGTGTGAAGTTGGACTTGGACTTGCAGAACGATATTATTCTGCAATCCTTGACTGATGCATATGGGCAATTCATCATGAATTACCACATGCATAAACTTCAAAATTCCTTGGCCGAGTTGATGAATATGCTGGTTACCGCTGAGCTTTCTATGAAAGGTTCTAAAGGCTCAGTTCTTGCTATGGAACGGACTTCTTCCAAAAGAAAGTCTTATGGAAAGAAAAAGAAGTCTGTGAAAAAGCAAAAGGTAGAAGGATCAAAGAAGAAGAAGGCAGAACCGAAGAAGAAGGTCGATGGCAAAGGAAAGTGTTTCCATTGCAACAGCGACGGCCATTGGAAGCGGAACTGCCCTACTTACCTGGCCACCCTGAAGAACAAGAAGGAAGGTCCTTCTGGAGGTATGCTCGTTATTGAGTCTAACCTTACGGTTTCTTCTGCATCCAGTTGGGTGCTTGACTCTGGTTCTAGTGCTCATCTGTGCACTTCTATGCAGGGTCTTGAGGATAGCAGGAGGCTGAGGGATGGAGACATGATCCTACGCGTCGGTAATGGAGCAAGAGTTGCTGCAGTAGCCGTGGGAACATACCCTCTGCGATTACCATCTGGTTTAGACTTAGTTTTAAAAGACTGTTATTATGTGCCTGCAGCTAGCAGGAATTTGATTTCTGTTTCATGCTTAGCACAAGAAGGTTATGTGATCACCTTCTTTAAGGACCATTGTAACATTCTTTATGAAAGAAATAAAATTGCAAATGGTTTCCTTGTTAATGGTCTTTATCAGTTGCATATTGATGTACCTGTTTTAACTATCGAGCAAAACGTGAATGCCAAACGACCTAGGGATAGTCCAAACGACAGATATCTATGGCACCTGAGATTAGGTCATATAGCAGAAGATAGGATTAACAAATTGGAGAAAAATGGGCTATTGAGTCCATTGACTTTTGAGTCATATCCAACTTGTGAATCTTGTCTTCAAGGCAAAATGACTAAACTCCCTTTTGTTGGACATGGGGAGAGGGCCACAGATCTCCTTGCCCTAGTACATACTGATGTGTGCGGCCCATTCGATGTGCCGGCTAGAGGCAATTTTGTCTACTTCATTACCTTTACCGATGATCTGTCTAGGTATGGGTATGTGTATCTTATGAGACACAAGTCTGAAGCCTTTGAAAAGTTCAAAGAATTCAGACATGAAGTAGAAAAACAAACTGGAAAACCCATTAAGGTTCTTCGATCAGATCGAGGAGGTGAATACCTTAGCCGGGAATTCCTAGACTATCTTAAGGAAAATGGCATAGTCTCTCAATGGACTCCACCAGGAACACCTCAACTCAACGGGGTTTCAGAACGGAGAAATCGGACTCTATTGGATATGGTTCGATCCATGATGAGCTTCACAGACCTCCCAGATTTTCTTTGGGGACATTCATTATTAACTTCAATCTATTTACTGAATAGGGTTCCCTCTAAAACCGTTCCTACCACACCGTATGAGATATGGCACGGTAAGAAACCAAGTCTGAGTCATCTCAGAATTTGGGGTTGTCCGGCTTATGTCAAAAGACAACAAGCGGACAAGTTAGAGTTTAGGTCCTTTAGAGCTCGATTCATAGGATATCCTAAAGAGTCATTAGGATACTATTTCTACATTCCAGAAGACCACAATGTGATTGTGAGTCGACATGCCATATTTCTTGAAAAATAGTTTATTCAAGATAGTGGCATTGGAAAGCAGATTAAGCTTGATGAGAAAGTCTCACAAGCAGAACGAGCTAAGGACCAAGTGGAACCAAATCAGGTTGAGCCAATAAGAACACTACCTCCTCCACCTCGTAGATCGGAAAGAGTTTCCCGTCCCCCTGAAAGATACTTAGGTATTATTTCAGAGGACGTAGAGGAAATGTTCCTCATAGGTAATGGTGCTCATGGTGATGATCCCAAAACCTACAACGAGGCGATATCAGATATCGACTCCGAGAAATGGCTTGAGGCAATGAAGTCAGAGATCGACTCGATGCACTCAAACCAAGTCTGGACCTTGGTAGATCCACCAGAAGGTATAGTACCTATTGGGTGTAAATGGATCTTCAAGAGAAAGATTGGTGCAGATGGGAATGTGGAGACATTCAAGGCTAGACTGGTGGCAAAAGGTTATAGTCAACGTGAAGGCATTGACTATCAGGATACCTTTTCCCCGGTAGCTATGCTAAAATCCATCCGCACATTGCTTGCTGTTGCAGCCTATTTCGATTATGAAATATGGCAAATGGACGTGAAAACGGCATTCCTAAATGGATATCTTGAGGAAGATATCTATATGGAACAGCCGCTAGGTTTCACATCCAGTGATACTGATCACAAGGTTTGCAAGCTGCAAAGGTCCATATATGGACTTAAGCAAGCATCTCGGAGCTGGAACACTCGTTTCAATGATGTGATCAAAAAGTTTGGTTTCATCAAAAATGAAGAGGAACCATGTGTTTTCAAAAGGGTCAGTGGGAGCGCTGTTGTCTTCCTCGTATTGTACGTGGATGACATCCTCCTTATTGGGAATGATATTCCCATGTTGACATCAGTCAAGATGTGGTTGTCCAAGGAATTCTCCATGAAAGACCTAGGTGAAGCATCCTTTATTCTAGGAATTAAGGTCTATAGGGATAGACCGAATAGGATGCTAGGACTTTCACAGAAGATGTACATAGAGGAAGTACTAAAGAGGTTTAGTATGGAAAACTCTAAGAGGGGATTAATACCCTTCAGACATGGTATTCATCTTTCCAAGAAGATGTGCCCCAGCACACCTGAGGAAATAGAACGCATGAGCAAGATCCCTTATGCTTCTGCAATAGGGAGCCTCATGTATGCCATGCTATGTACACGACCTGATATAGCCCATGCTGTGAGTGTCACAAGCAGATATCAGTCAAATCCAGGTGAAGAACACTGGACTTCTGTGAAATGTATCCTTAAGTACTTGAGAAGAACTAAGGATATGATGTTGGTCTTTGGTAATGGAGAACTCCAAGTCCAGGGATACACAGACTCGGACTTCATGTCCGATATAGATGATCGAAAGTCGACATCTGGCAGACTGTTTGTGCAATGGAGCTGTCAGAGTTCCAAGCAAACTGTGATAGCAATTCCACCATGGAAGCAGAATGATACCATCTCATCCAGCGATTACCTTGAGAAAGGTTACGTTGAGGTCAAGAGAGTCAACTCCGCAGATAATGTGGCAGACCCACTTACAAAGCCGTTGGGCCAGCAGAAGATCGAAGCCCACCTTGAGAAGATGGGACTTAGACTTGTAGCCAATTGGCTTTAGGACAAGTGGGAGATTGTTAGATATATGTGCCCTAGAAGCCAGAATTGGCTGACACTTGTAATACACTTCTAGGGGCAAAATTATAATTTTGACTATAATTAATGAAATGGGTTATTTTCTATCACACATGTGTATTTAGTGTCTGTGATACATCCTTTGAGTTAATGGTAATGATAATTCATATTTTCAAGAGTTGAAAATTTAAGACATGAATAATCATTATTAACTCATAAACAGCTCCCGACCATAGGATCATCACGAGGATGGTGATTGATCCGGAAGGTTGGTGTACGATCGCTTCTCTTTAGTAGATGAGTCTTGAGTCTACGGTGTGGAGACACCGGAGCGAGAGTACAGGTACTCGTTAGAGAACGAGGGCACTGAGCGTGACCACCTCGAGTAGTCATTAGGAAGTCTACCTTCTCGTCAATGACTGACTCGATGCTGCAGTAGTGTGTCTGGTTCTTTGACCTGAGATGCATCGGCAGTTCACCTTGAGGGTGTTATAGTTTGACTACACCATTACTCGGTCTCCTAGCCATATGGAACCCTGAGGTGTATGTTGGCTATAGCATGTTCATTGTAGGAACTGGATTGCATCAAGATGGAATCTATCTACCTCGGTGGTAGAGGAGTAGCCCTATGATGATCATGAGAATCAAGTCCAGAAATCCATGGCCATGGTAGAGTGAAATAATAGAAAGAGTTTCTATTTAGATTTTCACATTGGACTCGAATCGAATGATTACATCATATGACAGAGACTAGGGTTTGACGAGTTCACCTTAACCCTAATCTGATCGGGGCTCAAGATAGAAGAACTTAATCACACAGGTAGCTGCACCAAGAGGTTCGCATTCAGCTCTGATGGGTTGCCACCATATACTGCTAGGTGTCACTGGTGGATTTTGGGAGCAATTAGAATGATTTAGATGATCGATCATTCTAGCTGTTCGAATCAGAAGAGTTCTGATCCATCGAAAGGAGTTTCGATGATGTCGATGATAGAGATCATGACATATCCCATTACCATACAGAACTGAACCTAACTGGGTCACACAAACAAGGGTTTGAATCTGGTGATCATCAATTGAACTGATCTAGTTCAATTGATCTGAATGAGATTCAATTAGGTTCAAGGAAATCGTGCTAGCACTCGATTGAACCTAACGTTCTTCTTTTACTATCATAAATAAGTTGTCCTGACTGAGCCAAAGGAGTTTGTGCTCAATCAGAGGCCTTCATATGGTCTGACTGGAGGTTGTCCAAGTCAGAATAGGTTGTCTTATTTGTAAGACATTACCTGCCATTTTTGGTCACCTGCCATTTCTTGTTCTTTGACTTTGGTCAAAAGTCTACCTTTGACTGGTCAAACGTTGACCATTGACCCTTTGACTTTTGACCACATGTCATGCACCTATTGGAGAGCTGGTGGGGGCCTGTCCCCCTGCCAGAACCTGGCAAGGAGAAGGGCGCACGCCAAGGGTGGCGTGAGCCCAAGTAGGAGGCGCCTAGGAGTCCTTGTTGGACAAGGACTCCACCTCCCTTTTTGGATTCCAATTAGAGTTCTACTAAGAATCCAGTTTGACTGGTCTTAGGCGCCCTCTAAGGAGGAATCCAGGGGTCTCTATTCCAACCAATCAGATTTAGATCTGATTTCACAAAGGGTTGTGATTGGTTGAGAGGAAGAGGAGTTGGATCACAAGAGGTCTATAAATAAGACCCTGCGCCCAACCCTAATTCTAAGTGAATTCAGAGAGATTTCCCACGCCCCAAGGCTGCCTCTCCCCTCCTTCTCCATGCCATAGTCTCTTCTCCCCTTGCTCTCCACGTCCAAAAGTGTTTTGGACTTAGGTTGGTGCGATTCAGATCAAGGAAAGGCGATCAAAAGCAAGAAGGCTGCGCTGCTGCAAAAGGACGACTGCAGATCTTCAAAAGAGTTTTGAAGATCCTCCAGATCAGATCCAGATCAGATTTTTGAAGGTGTGATAGAGAAGAAGAGGTTCTCTAGATCCAACCCGAGTGGATACCGATAGAGGCCAGGCGCTTGCGTGGCTAAGATCCAGAACCTTCCGCTGCAATCAGGATCATCTACAGGGTAATAGGATTACCCAAATCAGGTAAATTAAATTAAATTTAATTTATCTTATTTTATTTTATTTATTAAAATAATAATAATCAGATCTGAAACTTATCAAGATCTGATTAAGATCAAGAGAAAATTTTTGAAATATATCTCTTGATCTAATCAGATCTGGACGAACCTGGATCGGGAAATCAGGATTTTCCTTCAGACAGAAGTGCTGATTGGCTACGTTGTGCGATGCGGCCGGTTCATCCAATCTATGGGAATAGTAATTGCACGATCAGACGGCTGCGGTTGATTGCGGTCATGATCGGACGGCGGTGGTGATTTCCAGGCTTGATTCAAATTCTATTAAGCGATCTGACGCGATCCAATGGCCAGAAAACCAAGTGATGAAGATCCGACGGTTCAGAATGCTGCCGACGGTGATCAAGACTCCCGAAGCACGATTTGCGGCCAGATTTCCTCGATCAAGCATGATCCAACGGCCGAAATTTAATCCGACCTGATCTGAGCTGATCTGCATCCGATTTTAATGATTTTTGGACCGTTGGATTCCTATTGAATGGCTGGATTTTATCAGATTTATCAGAGTCATATCAGAGCTATTTTGAATTCAAATTTTATTCAAATTTTGATGATTACAAAGGCATTAGTCCCATATTGCCTTTAGAAAAAATATCCAGCCCTCCTAGCTCTATAAAAAGGACCCCAGGCCATCCAAAAATCAATATCTCCGATCAAGGTGAAGCTTTGGTACAGGGCGAAGCCAGGCTATGGGTTAAAGGCTGCTTCGAAGCAACGGGTGCCGAGAAGAAGAGCCGAGCTTCTACACCATCTTTCTGCCAATGCCGATCCAAGATCAGAGATCAGGCTATTTTATTTTATTATCTTTTTTTTTAAATTTTATGTATTTAAATTCTAAAATTTTAATTAATAAAAATTTTATTTTTGCATTTTAATTTCTTACTTTTTATTTTTATTGTAATTTAATTTTTGCACTTTAATTATTATTGCTATTTTATTGCAAGTAGATGCTAAGATCTAACTAATAGATCTTAGTACCAAGTTTAAATTTCTGCATCCTTTTAATTTTTGCTTTTAATTTTCCGACTTCACTTTTGATTTCCAAAAACTCAAATTTTTTCTTTTTCTTTTCAAAAAAATCAAAGATTTCAAATCTAAAAACACTACCTTCCCTGTGGATTCGACCCGACTCACTACTATCTACGCATTTTCAATGATTTTAAGAAGTCGGATTAAACTGATAAACACGGTGTCTTAACGACAACATCGCGTTCCTATCAAGTTTTTGGCGCCGTTGCCGGGGAAGGTTTTTGATTTTTGATTTTGATTTCTTTGATTTATTTTAAATAAATTAAAAATAATTCCGGCAAACGCTTTCTATCAAGTTTTTGGCGCCGTTGCCGGGGAAGGCACGGATATTAAATTTTTGATCTCTTTGATTTTTCTATAAAAAAAATTATAAATAAAATTTTTTATTTTCTTGCTAATTTTTTTTTATTATTTTGTAGAAAAAAAAAAAGAAGAACAAAAAGAATCAGAAGTTTTGTCTGGTGAGATCAATCCTAACCCTAGTTCTCTTTTCTTTTTATTTTATTTATTTATTTATTTTATTTTTTTAAATTAATTTTAAAAAAATATTTATTTAAACCTAATTAAAAGCCTCATGATAAGATTAGAAATCCTAACTGTTTAGAGCATGCATCATATTAGTTTTATTTTTATTTTTATTTTTATTTTTTTTTGGTGATTGCTGGAGGCAAGGTAAGCCTTTCAGAATTCAATTAGTTGCATGCATCTAGTTTAAATTGCATAGAACCCTTTGATTGAATTTTTTTTTTTCGTGCATATTCATATTAAATCAAATTAAGGGCACAACCCAATTAAACAAGATAAGGTGGGGATTTGATCACCCTTCCTTAGCCCACAAACAACCAACCAACATCCTGCATTGACCTAAGCCTTTAAATTAAAATCAATTAGACATCAACCCTAGGAACTCGAGCTCAATAGGACAAGGAATCCTAAGAGTTGAACCGGGTTAGGATAAGTCAATTTGACTGGTGTCTAGGAAAGTGGTTCAGGGACGACTGGGCCCGAAGGAAGGTGGTTTCTAATTGGTTCCGTTCGCTTACCTGGCCAAGCACAATTGGTGTCTAAGGCAAGCAACGGGGGGACTCCCACCGACCTTACACTTACCTGGCTAGTTGATTGGCTAATCCTACACTTGGAGGGCTTGAAGGTGACCTTGGCAGTTAGGAGCTGTCTAGATCTAGGATAACCCTTAGTTAGGATTGATTGACCAACTTGATTGCTAACCAACATTAAATCTAATTAAACCTAATTCTTCTCTTTCTTCTTAGTTCTAGGACTCCTTAGGACCTCTTCTTTAGAACTTTTCTTTCTTTCTTTTTCTTTCTCCTCTAAAAAATAAAATAAAATAAAATAAAAATTAAATTTAACTAACTAAAAAATATTAAAAAAAATAATTAAAATTAATTAATAAATAAAATAATTAATCTTTAATATAATAAAATAATAAAAAAAATATATAAAAAAAATTCTAAAATTTTTATTTGAACCATACATTAGGGTTGCACTAATACATGCATGGTAGGAAATTACTTTTTCTGATTTAGTTGAATTTAATTGAATGGTTGATTCATATTAAACCTAATAATCAAATGGCTAATATGAACCTAATAGTCCAAAAATTAGATAAAGTTGACCTTCTTGCTCAGAAAATAGATCAACTCCTAACCCTAGGTCAACAATCTCCTGCACAATTCACATCATCTTCTAATTATCAGGAGAATTATTCAATCTGTGCTAGTCCAACCCATCATGTAAGTGAATGTCCTATGACTGCACAGTTTCCATATTTTATCCAAGAACAAGTTCAAGCTACTCAAGGATACTCCAAATTGATTAATGATCCCATTTTCAAATTCATATAATTCAGATTGGAGTAACTTTAATTTTTCTTGGACATCCCAACAGACTCAGGCTCAGACCCAAATTTCACTTGAGCAAACATCAAAATAGGCCCCAATATCAAAATTATGCCTATAATAATGGTCAGCCTAGTCAGTTTAACCAGCCATCATATTATAATCAGCCTTCATACCCACCTCCTCAACAGACCAATCTAG
>QRFJ01000126.1:1102732-1200609 GCA_006176705.1 Cocos nucifera
CCAGATCCAACCCGAGTGGATACCGGTAGAGGCCAGGCGCTTGCGTGGCTAAGATCCAGAACCCCGCTGCAATCAGGATCATTACAGGGTAATAGGATTACCAAATTAGGTAAATTGAATTTAATTAATTTATATTATTTTTTTTATTATTAAAATAATAAGAATCAGATCTGAAACTATCAAGATCGATTGAGATCAAGAGAAAATTTTAAATATATCTCTTGATCTGAACAGATCTGCGAAACCTGGACCGGGAAATCAGGATTTCTTCATGGCCGAACCATCCGGGAGAGATCTTTTCGGAAGAGATCTTATCTCTGGCCGAATCTCGACCGAGGTTTGCTTTCGAAGAGATCTTATCTCTGGTCGAACCGTCCGGGAAAGATCTTATCTCTGGCTGGTGTTGCTTTTCGGGAGAGATCTTATCTCTGGTCGAACTGCTCGAGAGATCTTATCTCTGGCCGAGGTGCTTTTCGGGAGAGATCTTATCTCTGACCGAACTGCTCGGGAGAGATCTTATCTCTGGCCGAGGTGGTTACTCGGGAGAGATCTTATCTCTAGCCGAGGTTGCCTCGGTCGCTCAGGTTGGCTCGGTTGTCTACGGTCGCTCGAGAGAGATCTTATCTCTAGCCGAGGTTGACTACGGTCGCTCGGGAGAGATCTTATCTCTAGCCGAGGTTGTTGCTCGCATTAGGACGAGGTTCTCCTCCTGTTCCTAATGCGGCCGACTGCTTCTTCCCTGTCATCGCATAGTTTTCGCATCCAAAAATAATATTATTGAGAGGGAAGAATTTTACCGAGGGAAAGCCACTCGCAGCACATTTCCGTTTGAGGGTCGTCGGGGTGTTGTTCCTTGAGTTCCCTCGGGCAGCGAGTCCCATCCAGACGGCCTCCTCTATTACATGCCGGCCTCCTTAATTTGGAGCATGCTTCTCTTGACTTTGTCGCTGGGAGACGGCGGATCGCCGATGTAGCTAGCTCCTAGCTCCTAGCTCCTCCCCGGGGTGGCGTTGATGACACCGCGAGGCGGCTGACCTTCTTGTCTTTTCTAGTTACAGTGGCGCTTTTAGCCGATCTTCTCCCACTTCAGACAGGCGTCGGAAGAATTTATCCCATCCCTTTTTGGCGAGCTCTTCAATCTCATCCTGAAGCTGAACGTATTCCTGAAGCTGAACGTATTCCTCAGTATCGTGGCCGTGGTCGCGATGGTAGGGGCTTTACTTGCTTCAATCACGCACGTTTGGGGAGGCCGTAGTCCTTCAGGTCTTGGCGGCTGGCTCTAACTTCGCCGAGAATCCGAGTTAGAGGAGTGGGTCGTAGTTGCGGAACCTTTCGGGAGGAGGATTTCTTCGCACCCTTCTATCGGAGCTTCCTTTGTAGTGAGCATGAGAAGTTTGGGCTTCGCTTGCGCGGAACTTCATTCTGCTTTTCTGCGAAACTTTCTGTGGGAGAACTTCATGCTTCTTTGTCCGGACTTCCTTGCTGGCAGGGAGGGGGTCGGTTTTGCTTGCCCGAACTTTATTGCACCGCCCGTGAATTTATTGTAGCGACGTACTCGAAGGGGAGTTCGGCCTCGATCGTCCTGAGGCGGTCTCGAGCGCGGCCGAACTTCATTTGGGTGATCTGCTGCGGAGTTCGGCCTCACTTATGCCGAACTTCATTCGTGGGAGAACTTCGTTCCGCCACTGCTTGCGCCGAACTTCACTGTGATGGTGGGCTTTAAGTTCGGAGTTCAGCTTCACCTTGCACCGAACTTCATTGATGAGCTCAAGAGGGAGAGTTCGAACTTGCCGCCGAACTTTATTCCGATGAGCTGATGAGTTCGGTCTTCCGTCCGAACTTCATTCCACGGGAGAACTTTCCTCCGCCTTCATTTGTGCCGAACTTCATTCCGCTTTGGGGAGCTCGACTTTTTCACGCCGAACTTCATTCCGCTTTGGAGAGATCGGCTTTTCTTCCGTCGAACTTCATTCGACTTTGGAGAGATCGGCTTTTTCACGCCGAAATTCATTCTGATTTGGGGAGCTTGGCTTTTTTATGCGGAACTTCATTCCGCTTCTGCGGAAGAGCTTCTGCTCTCCGTTTCTCTCCTAAGGGCGATTGGCATGCCCGAATGCTCTTCCTTAAGGTCGGTTCCTCGGGTTTTTCTGGCAAAGTCTCCACCGAAGGTCGTCGCACGGCTTGTATCACCTCGGCGGGGCCGCGAACCCATCCAGAACTGCTCTGCATCTGTGGTGGCTTCGGGTGGAGCCTGGGCTGCCAGGGCTGCAACGGGAGTCGGTCGCCGAGTCGAAGCTCTCGAGGCACTTTCTCTTCGGGAGAGAACTCTAGTGAGGAAGAACGGATCTTCAGAGAGAGAGAAATTATCGTCGAGCACTCCTTTAAGAACAAGGGAACCTCGAAGGTTCATTCTCTTCTTCCAACGCCAATCTGTTGGTGCAGAAATTGGTCGTCGCCGGAGGTCGCCGGAGTGGGGGCCGCAAGGTCGCCGTCGGGGACCTGCAAAATGAAGTTTCGTCGGAGTCGGTGGGGGGTGGCTCCGTCAGGACCCTCCGACGGTCAAGTCAGTTTCGACCAATAGGAATGGAGTGCTCGGAATGAGTTCCAGAGCTAGAGATGAAGAGGAGAGCTCAGAGAGATTAGAGGTCAGAGAGCTTAGCCTTAGCGTATCGGGAGGATCCTTTTTATAGCGGAGCTTGATGGTGACAACTGCAGCCGCGTGCTGGCGGGCCGCTCGAGATTCGGCGGAGTCAGTCTCACGGGATGGTGTCGTGTGCGGGCCGTGTGCGGCGGATTGATCCTGACAGTCGCTATCGCCTGCAGCGGACTGATGGTGATGGCTGCAGAGCTTGCGGTGGACTGATGGTGATGGCTGCCCATTTTGGAGGAGTTCGGGCTCCTGAAGAGGAAGATAGGAGGGAGTTCGGCTCCCATAGGCGTCTGGCTGGAGGTATGTAGCTAAGGCTCGTTCGCTGAAGAGTCCGATCGCTGAGGATCCGCAGCTCGACCGTTTGGAAGTTCGGCCGGCTGTTGGACTTCGGCTGAGGCTTGGACACTTGGGAGTTCGGCCAGCTGTTGGACTTCGGCTGAGGTTTGGACACTTGAGAGTTTGGTAGGAGCTCGGTCGGCCGAAGTTGAGGAGTTCGGCGGAGGGGCGACCGCTGAGGAGTTCGGCCGAGTGACGACTGCTTGGGGAGTTCGACCGAGGGGGCGACCGCTGAAGAGTTCGACCGAGGGGCGACCGCTGAGGAGTTCGGCCGAGTGACGACTGCTTGGGGAGTTCGACCGAGGGGGCGACCGCTGAGGAGTTCGGCCGCTGGGGGATTCCGCTAAAGCCCGGCCACTTGGAGTCCAAGAAGCTCGGTAGCTACCTAGTTCGGGCTGCTGGAAGAAGCTCGGCCGCTGGGAGTTCGACTGAAGCCCATCTGCCGCAGCTCTTCTGCGGCTACCGGTTGCATTAGATCGGGTATCGAGGTAGACTTCGGCTGGAGCGGGATTTATCCCCAACACCCGAGAACTAGAAGGTTGCTAAGGAAGATCCCAAGTGGAAAGCTGCCATGCTTGAGGAGATGTGAGTACTAGAAAAAAATAATACATGAAAACTTGTATTTTTATCGGTTGGTAAACAAACCATGGGATGTAAATGGATTTTCATGGTTAAGCAGACACTTGAGGGTGCTATTGAATATTACAAAGCTCGTTTGGTAGCAAAAGGGTATACACAGACTTATGGCATCGACTATGATGAAACTTTTGCATTCGTTGCCAAAATAAATTCTGTCAGAACCCTTATATCATGTGCTGCTAATTTTGGATGGGATCTATTCCAGCTGGATGTAACGAATGCTTTTCTTCATAAAGAACTTCAGGATGAGGTATATATGGATATTCCATCAGGGTTTGCTACTACTCAAATAATGAGAAAAGTGTGTCGGTTACCAGCAATGCAGATTATACACTCTTCTTTCAGCACAACAAGGATAAAATTGCTATTTTGATTGTCTATGTTGATGATATTATGGTTAAAGGAGATGATTTTAAGGAGATAGCTTATTTGAAGGCACAGCTGGTATAAGCATTTGAGGTAAAAGATCTTGGACATCTTTCATATTTTCTTGGGATAGAGGTTGCTTGTTCTTTAAAAAAAAAAATTTTGTCCCAAAGAAAATATATTCTAGATCTTTTTATAGAAACTGGTATGTTGGGATGTCGACCTATTGCCACTCCTATCGAGCAAAATCACTGAGTAATAGCCGATGCTGGTGTTCCTATTGATTGAGAACGTTATCAACGATTGGTAGGGCATTTGATTTATCTATCTCATACATGGACTGATATTTCATTTGCCATTAGTGTGGTAAGTCAATTTATGCGCGGTTCATGCTCAGTTCATATGGATGTTGTGACACGAATACTTCGATACCTCAAAAGCTGTCCTGACCGTGGTTTGCTTTATTCTTATCATGATAACCTATGGGTTGAGTATTATACAGATGCTGACTGGGTTGGATCAATTGATGATGGTCGCTTTACCTCAGGTTACTATACTTTTGTTGGAGGTAACCTAATTGGCGAAGCAAAAAATAGAATATAGTTGCACGATCTATTGCAAAGGCAGAATATCGAGCTATGGCACATGATGTGTATGAAATTCTATGGTTGCGGATTTTGTTATTAGATCTAGGTCTTTATCAGTCATCACCCCTTATGCTATATTGTGACAACAAGGTAGCAATCAATATTACTAATAATCCAGTTCAACATGATCGAACGAAACACATTGAGATCGATCGACATTTTATCAAGAAAAAGCTTGATGCTAGAATCATTTGTATGCCTTATGTGCGATCTACTAGTCAACTAATAGATATTTTGATCAAAGATCTTAGTTCGCAGTCCTTTTCATTTATATATGACAAGATAGGTCTTTATGATATCTATAACCCATCTTGAGGGGGAGTGTTGAAATGAGCTGTAAAATCCCTCTAATTAGGAATGTAATCTTCTAATTAGAGGGAAATATGGTTGTGTAATTCCTAAATTGAGGCCCCAAAGATTAATAAAAGGGACTCTATAGGTCCTAGAAGAAATCAATTTTCCTTCTCCAAGTCTTCATCTTTATTTCCTCTTCTATCTCTCTCTTCTCCGTCTCTGTTATTCAACACTGGGCTTACTTGGAGCTCCGATGAGGTCTTCGGCTTCAATTTTCGGCAAGCACAATAAAAGTAGGCCGTGGTTTCAATAATAGAAAAGAGAGGAAGAAGAGAGAAGATGACTGAAGTTCATCGTGGACAGTATTGGAAGAGGGAGAGGAAGATTTTAAGGATGGAGGGGAGGCCGAATTCTTCCTGGATTTGACTCTCTTCAAAATCGCATGGAAGAAGATTCCCAATGGAAATCTTCTTTGTTCTTTTTTTTATAGATTGCTTTGAGATTTGTGTGAAAAAAATAGATTATCACAGTGGAGATTGCTTAAATTGCTAGATTCTTATTAATTAGGATGACCATACTCTCTCCAAACAAAGTCACCTGTAGTTAGATAGAGCTGCATTTTTGATAGCTAGAGGACCAGTGTGGTTTGCAGGAAGTGGAAGGTGGGAAGTGTGGTTGATGGAAAGATCTCTTTCTTTCATTAGAATTTAAAAAAAATAAAATATTAAAAAAATATTTTTATGAGAATATAATTTTGATAATTTATAAGAAAAACTATGTTGACCGTATTGTATTTCTATGTTCTGATCGAAATATAATTCCTACATCCTAGGGCACTGATTTTTGGAATCCCAATGAAATAAAAATTGAAGATTTTTTTAAAAATATATTTATAGAATATTAAAAGATCTACAATTGAAATAAGAATTCTTTTCATCCTAACATCATAAGCTACTTTGTCATGATCTAGAGTCAAAAATACTTTTTAGCATCATAATTTTTTTATTTGTAAACCAATATGTCATATAATCAGTTTGCCTATTGCGGTTGGATATGTGACACACGTGAAGATTTGAATTCTGAGCAATTATGATTTTACAATTAAAAGAAATTAAGATTGATTATGACTCATAAAAAATGAGGTGATAACTCATAAAAAAAAATATATCTCATTTTTTGATTTCCATCTCCATCTATAATGGATTTTTACTTCATACCTATATAAATAAGGCCAAGAGACCCTAGAAGGACATGCTCTCCTATAGCTCAAAACTCTCGTGCCCTTACCATCATTGCAACCAAGGTGGATACTAAGACTAAAACCAAGATTGAGATAAGGACTAAAATCAAGGCCAAGGTGCGGACCAAGACTAAGGCTAAGGTGGAGATTAAGATTGAGGCCGAGGTAGAAATTGAAGTCAAAACTGAGGTGAAGCCTAAAGTTGAGCTCTCGAAGCAAACCTCTAAAGGCTAAGCTCTCAAAGCTGATCTTCTAGTGGCCGACCTTCTAAAATCAAGTTTCTAAAGATCAAGGTGAAAAGTTCAAATCGAAAAGGCTAACTAAAATAGAATAATACTCCTTACTATAAATTTTTATTATATTCTCTTTTCTATTATTGTGAGTCAATTTAGTGAGCTTTTTTCTTCTTCTTTTTTTTTTTTTAATGCAAATTAGGGTCTCTTCATGGATCAATTAGCACCCTCCAGGCCACCATAGCCGGGCTAGATTTTGATTGTAATACAAACAATAGTAACATATAGAAAATGATAATTTTTTTTCTCATATTAGAAATATAATAGATATTTTATATAGTTTTCTATTAATATGGATATGCTCCATTAAGGATGCATTTGGTTAGCCACTAAAAAAATATTTTTTTATTTTTAATTTTTAAAAAATAAAAATCAAAAAATCATGTTTGTAACATAATGAAAAGCAAAAATAAAAATTAAAAAAATAAAATAAATACTTTATATGCAAAACAAAATTTTTTTATTTTTTATTTTTTATTTTATATATAATTATTTTTTACTTTATAGTAACATAGTTACCAAACATGCTTTTTATTTTTTTACTTTTACTCCATAGCAAAAATAAAAAAAATAACAAAATATATTTTTTAAAAATTAAAAATTAAAAATTAAAATATGTAATCATCCTAAATAAAAAGTACTTTAAAATAAATCACTTTCTCATGAACAATTAAATATATAAAAAATATTTTTTTAAATATTATATTCTCAAAAATAATTATTTTTAGAAATAATATTTTTATTAAAAAAAATCCTTTCCACAGATCAAACAACTTCAAAGTGCACGTAAGCTTTCACGCCATAACATGAACAAATGCTGCGTCAAACGGACAATTAAAGCCAAAGGGGAAAAATAGTTATTTATTCGTTTATATTTTTAATTACAGAAACATGGCAGATGAAGAAAAAAATCAACCGTAAAACACACATGAGCAGCAATAATTAGTATAATCACCATAAAAATTTGTGGGTATACTGGAAATTTTGTAGATTGACACTCAATTAATTGTAGAAACCAGGAATAATTGAATAATGATTGATTAATTTTGATTATTTAGAAATTATTAAAATTAAATCGGGCAATAAAAATGTGAATCATGCAAGAATTTTTGAACAATATCCTCTTTAATTTTTTTTTTCAATAAGTAGGAGTACAACTGCTCAAAGTTCGCCGCCATGGGGATTGATTGACATTCATTGGAAGTTCATTGTTCTTTGCAGTGAGTACGCACGCACACACCGGGATGGATGGGCCTTTCTTGCTTGCCCTGCATTCAGCGCCTCCGCAAAGTTTTGGAAGAAAATCCCATAAACTGGCCTACTTGATCTGATCGATGCCAGTCCAAGTCTTAAGATGGCCGGCTGCCGATGCTGTGCGTCAATCTTATAGCGTGAATCAGACAAGATCCGCGTTCTTACCGTATATCTGTGCGAATCTGCCGGTATGCTCCCATTGATCCCAATGCCCCTCTTCCTCCTGTAGCCAAGGGTGACTGAAGGCTCGAGTCTAGCTGACGTCCCTCCCCGCGGGTATCGTCACCGGAGGAATTCGAAGCGAAGGAGAGAAGGAGAACGGAAGCAAGGGAAGCGACGTCGAATGGGTCAGTCGAGGGACCGTGGCGGCCTCCCAACCGCCAGATCTGGTGGCGGATCTCGCCGGCGGAAGATCCAGAAGAGCTTCAACAACCTTAAAATCACCGTCCTCTGCGGCTTCATTACCATCCTCGTCCTCCGCGGCACAATCGGTTTCGGCAATCTCGGCGGCCACGGCGCAAACTCCGACTCCGGTCAGAAGGTCATCGAGGACATCGACCGCATTCTCCGTGAGATCCGCTCGGACTCCGACCCCGACGACGACGAGACCCCACCCGTCGACTCCGCCTCCAACTCTACATCACTCGCCGCTGACAATTCCACCACCGCCGCCGCTGCCGCTGCCGCGGCGGCTAAGAACTACACCCTCGGCCCCAAGATCTCCGACTGGAACGAGCGGCGACGCCGGTGGCTGAGTGAGAACCCCGGGTTCCCGTCCCAGGTCGCCGGAGGCAAGCCCCGGATCCTCCTAGTAACCGGATCGCCGCCCAACCCTTGCGACAACCCCATCGGCGATCACTACCTCCTCAAATCCACCAAGAACAAGATCGACTACTGCCGCCTCCACGGGATCGAGATTGTTTACAACATGGCCCACTTGGATCGGGAGCTCGCCGGGTACTGGGCCAAGCTCCCGCTGATCCGCCGCCTGATGCTCTCCCACCCGGAGGTGGAGTGGATCTGGTGGATGGACAGCGACGCCCTCTTCACCGACATGGCCTTCGAGATCCCACTATCCCACTACGACGCCCACAATCTCGTCATCCATGGCTATCCGGATCTCCTCTTCGCCCAGCATTCCTGGATCGCCCTCAACACCGGCAGCTTCCTCCTCCGCAATTGCCAGTGGTCGCTGGATCTCCTCGACGCCTGGGCTCCGATGGGCCCCAAAGGGCCAATTCGGGAGGAGGCCGGCCGGATCCTCACCGCCAACCTCAAAGGCCGGCCAGCATTCGAGGCCGACGACCAGTCCGCCTTGATCTACCTCCTCTTGTCGCAGCAGGATCGGTGGAGCGACAAGGTCTACATCGAGAATTCCTACTTCCTCCATGGCTTTTGGGCTGGGCTGGTGGAGCGCTACGAGGAGATGATGGACAAGTACCACCCGGGGCTCGGGGACGAGAGGTGGCCCTTCGTGACGCACTTTGTCGGGTGCAAGCCGTGCGGCAGCTACGGCGATTATCCAGTGGAGAAGTGCCTCGGTAGCATGGAGAGGGCCTTCAACTTTGCCGACAACCAGGTCCTCCGGCTTTATGGGTTTGATCACAGGGGCTTGTCGAGCCCCAAGATCAGGCGGATCCGGAACCAGACGGCAACCCCTCTCGACGTCAAAGACCAGCTGAGCCTCCAAGCTCGAATATCCAGTTCATGAGAAGGATTGGCAGGCCATTCACCCTACTTTGGTGCCGCTCGAGGTGAGTCCGATGCCATTTGTTGTGAGACAGGTTCTTCAACTTGATCAGGCATGTAATGTTATGCATTCGATGTAACTTTTTTGATAGCATCATAGTCTCTGATTTTTATGGTTACATGTGGGATTTCTTTGTGAACGAAAATCGAACAAGAAGGGGAAAATAATTCTTTTTAACTTAGTCTTGAAATAGCAAGTACATTATAATGAATCTGTGGAAAGTTCAAGTACATGCAGATGCTATTATTTTGGTTTGCTTTTAAACAAAGAAGAAACCATGTAACTCAATTTTTGTAAAATTTAGTCTCTAAATTGAGAGGCTCTCATCTATTGCGAAGACAATGTAGATGCTTACCTTCCAAAAATTTTTGCATTTGGTTGAATAGCTTCGAAGATTCATGACCCGAGGCATTGTAAATTTTCACAATGAAGAGCTTTTCGTCCTCAATACTGTATAATAACTAGCAGCACTAGGTATAAAATATAAGCAAAGGTTGGGCTACCTCTCCCTTCGAGATGCATACTTTTATTCCAATCTCAATCTTGGTTAACGGATTAAAACAAACTCAGCTTAAAGTTTTTTAAGGAACTGTAGCCAAGGAAAGACGTAACGACTTGTGGGGCGGCTATTCCAAAAGGAATTACTATTCCCATTCCACTTTTACTTATGCCTGAACCAAACAAATCTGCTGGCTTAGAAGTGTTTTAATGTCATTAGGATTATGTTGCAGAACTGTTTCAATGTATTCGTAGATGAGCTTTGTGAGAATTTTGTTGACAATTTGATGAATTAACAGTTGGATCAGTATTGCTGCTGTTGCTTGTTGGCGTGGATTTTGTGTGGCCATCCTTGTTTTTTCTTTTCTTTTTTCCTTGATTTTTCCACTCTTATTGGACATTGAAATTACAGTAGTATTATTTCTTCTTTTTGGAACTAAGAATCTGTTAGAAAAATATGATCATGTTTTGCCTTCTAGAATATGTTATTAATATTTAATAGGCTTTACCAGAAACCACAGGTACTCAACCATATACACTTTAAACCATAACCTACTTTCTTTCCTCTCTCTCTCTCTCTCTCTCTCTCTCTAATGTAATCCAACCTAGTTTCTTTATTTTGATCCCACCTTAGTATGTAAGAATTGATCCAACATTTAGTAGGAAAGCAAACTCTAAATTATCCTTTCCTTGTTTGTTGTTTCTTTATCTACTAAAACATATATTTTGTGGAGGTTAGTTGGTTTTATACTACTGATGTTGTTTTTTGTATATCTTTTGATCATTAATTCTTGTTATCTGCCTCCATCCTTTTCTCTTCTTGTTTTTTCGTCATGGCCCATTACAAATTATATCCTTCACACAATGGGGAAATGAGGTTTATATGAGAACTTTTTGAGCTGAATCCTTGATCTTTTTGGTTTATCTCTACAAGCAGGTTAATCCCCCTTGTAGGCTAATAACATGATAATAAAAAGTGAGGGAGAAGATGATAATAATGATGATTTCCATGATTAAAGGAAGTCCCAATCTGCTACATCATGAAATGAAGACCCTGAAGTGTCACATGAAGGTCCACTGAACTGAACAACAAGATAGAGGAGCGATGACTTGTTTTTCTTTCTGGAATGATTTGGAAAAAGGTTCGTTATACCATGGCTATGATATTGCATAGGGTTATACCATGAAAAATGATTGATGTTGCAAGACTAAGAAACATTTCATGGTGTTTGAAGGTGAGAATTGCATTGGCTAGATAGATATGCATATTTCATTAACCATCATCATACTCAAGATATCGAACATAATGTCTGCCTTAATTTTGCTAAAGTGTTTATCCTTCTCATTTGAAGAGTCTGAGAGTCTAACAGCAAAAGAACATTCTAAAGGTTTTATGGACATTGCTGATGGCAGTTGAACCGGAAGAATTCAATCATCTGAAGCGTGCATAAGAGAAGATGTGAATTCATCCCAATTCAGAGGAGCTTGGAACTGCAAACTGAAGAAATCACTTCATTGGCAGTAATTAACTTAAACACATACAACAAATCCTAAATATACATGTAGGATAAGTGATGTAGGAGCATTCTTGCACGAACATTGGAACTTCATTCCTCCATTTTGCATGAAGGGGACCACATTTGTCATCTTAACAATCTTGTGGAGGCACCACCATCTGTACTTTTCTGTCACTGATGTTGATCACTATTATCTTCCTTGTAGTAGTATTGTTTGATATGGACCTGGAAATCAGTGCCTCACTAGATGATAGAGCCTCATTATCCTGCATGAAGCAATAATCAACTACCCTTGTCCCAGTTATCTGGGTTGAGAGACTAGGTGGGACATCAGTGGGAGTTGCATTTTTTCTAAATTTGCTAGTCATCTGCACAAAAGACATTTTATGCACTTGTCCATTACATATATTCTCATACATTTTATTGTTGTGGAAACAAAAGATCATAGTGCTTAAGGTGCATTGAGCATACCCAGTT
Source organism: Cocos nucifera (assembly GCA_006176705.1). Classification (NCBI taxonomy): domain Eukaryota; kingdom Viridiplantae; phylum Streptophyta; class Magnoliopsida; order Arecales; family Arecaceae; genus Cocos; species Cocos nucifera. The sequence goes on from QRFJ01000126.1 coordinate 1,114,694, forward strand.
CTGACCTCTACTTGAAATCTCTGCCCTTAGACTTGTCCATAACATGGATCTGATTCTGAGACCAGGTTGATCCAAGGTCTGGAAAAAGTATAAGGCCTTGTTATGGATGACCGGTCAATCTCTTTTTGAGGCAGTTATAGTGGGTAAGTATTTAGTTCTACCTCTTAAATCACCAATATCTGACTGGTAACTACTTGTGTCATGAAATATGGTTTGCTGGTTTTACTTGGACTTGCTCTATCATTTTCCTGTCAATCAGCAATTCTGATTCATGTATTCCTTTTCGTATGATTATTGGCATTTGTGGTACAGCTGGAATGAGAATGGAAGGATATGTAAATCTGACCTGAGAACTAAACAAGTATGAATTCAGAGTAATGTTCGGCAGGACTCTGGTAAGTAGAGCTGCATATGCGTAAAAGTGAATACCAAACAGACAGATGTAGTTCTTTATATATGCTTGCGGTTTGGTATCACCCATCTGCCAGATTTTATCTTAACTGTTTTTGGTTTCCAAGCAAACACCATCTTTCTCACTCAAACAAAAGGTTACACATGTTGACGTACAAATTGGATGTTTATTATATGGAGGAGTAGTTTACAGTGATTAAGGTACGAGAGTTCAGATGAGATGATTATTTTTAGTACTAATTCTGAGTTTGTTATTATGCCTCTTCTAATAGAGCACTTTACAGCATACGTGGAAACGTCTGATGATTGAAGTAATATGGTAGCATGCTGGCTGGAATCGTGTTTTTGCGGCTGTTAGGAGCTGAGAAATAAGCTAACCCGAGTTGGGGTTGGCTTATCTGGTGATTTGCCCTGCGTGTTTGGGTGCAGGGCATCATGAGCAAGATGGGCAACTCGTTGTGGGTGCAGGACAGGTCTTTTGTTTTTTTTTGGCTTACATTGTTAGAGTGATCAGTATCACTGTAAGGAGATATCAATAAGAGCAAAACAGAGCAGCAGTTAAATTCTATGATATCGAACTCCATATGTATAATATCCATCGCAATCCGATCCACCCCATGGCGTTAAGATGTGTCTATATGACTTTTAATCAAATTAGTCATCCCTTAAATCCCGTCCTTCTGCGGTATCATATCACGATGATGCTTGGTGGATCAGATGGCTAAGCGCGCAAGAGAGCATCGATCGTTCTTTCGGGTGGAAGGGTCAAGTCCAACCCACTCTCTATTGAGGTTGAACTTGGCTGAAGCCTCAAGAAAATTACTTTGGTGATGCAACTAAATATTTCTGGGAGATTTGAATTGAACAAAATGAGAAAAATTTTTTGAATTTTTTAATCAAATTATTATTATTATTATTATTATTATTATTATTTTTGATATCGAATGTTCTAATTGATTGATCTCAGACAACAAGATGATGGTTAAGGGCATCCTTAGAACTAGAAGCCTCATCGATTAGTTTCTTGCGTATTGTACATTTTAAAATGTAAAAGCGATTGGATTCAAAGAAGTGGTTCAAAGCTTTGACAGATTGGAAACTCCGCCACGGCCGTGCCTCTTTGCCTATCTCTAGCTATAAACCCCACATAGAAGACAAACCCTCATGCGAAGTTACTGCAGTGGCCAATGATTAAGATGAGCGACCATCAAATGATTGAACCTATTCCTATTAGGCACCTTTAGAATTTCTATTTTGCTCTAATCATTATTTTAACATTGACTGACTGGTAACCAGGGGGACATTCTAGCAAGGCCTGGATTTCTCAAATTAGAATAACCTTGAAGCAAACAGTTTCCGCAGAAGATGCAGATTAAAAATCAATAACTTTTATTTCCACTACCGTAAAGTCACAAGTTTTAGTCGGGAGGGCGGGGACCCTCATTCGCTCCACCGCTCCCCACGGCTTTCTTCATCTTGTAATAAGTCACGATAATTGGATATATTCAAATCTGCGGACAGCCCAGTGATTAAAAGGAGGATGTTTACTCGGAGTCCCAACGGTCAACCAGCAAAAGAGTTGGTCAGCAACAGGGGAAAAAAGGGGACGCGGCCTAGCCGTCCGGTCTCGAGGGACAACCAAGCTTTTGCTGCAACGCGTTAAGAATTGGCCGACGACCGGGACCACCACTTTACCCAGTGCCTCGCAAGCTGATACGTGCTTAACAAGATTTTTTTTTTTTAGTAAATCAGGGTTAAAAGATTAAGTTGATGTTACCATTCTCAAATGTTGGTACGATGAATTTGGAGCTCTTCAAGGTTGAGAAGGGAAAAGCTGGAAGCAGAATGAGCTATATTGTTTTTTACTCGGGTTTTACTCGTTCTGAAAGTATCGTGGTAGATCTTGAAATGGATGCCTTCATTGGCTGATAAATGCGATGCTGGCGGCTCAGTGCGTTAAAGGATGGTCCCCATGTACTAGTTGCCTCATCTCCTTCTTGGGTATTCAGTAATTGCCTGATTTAGAATCCCAGATTGCGATAAGGCGGGCAAATTTTCAATCGATTATTTCATTGACGGTGAAATATCAAAAGAATAATATTTGGATGTTTTTAAGCTTTCTCTTTGAAATTGATTATGGCTTTTAGATCGCTTGTTGGTTCTCAGATTCTTTTTTACATCTCAAACAAGAGAAAATTAAATTCATTGAATGATCGATTATAAAAAAAGAAGAAGAAGAGTAAATGAGCATGATCCCCTCCCTCCTCACCTTTCTTTGTGACCATCTCAAAGACAGTTTATCCAGGCGAGAGAGACAGATGGAAGCTCCCCAGCTGCCCCTTTTATTTGTTCTAAATGAGACAGGCTATGCATCCTCTGTTAAGTGGTGCAATCATTAAGATTGCGCTGAACTATCGTTTTCAAATGAGGAATAATTTGGAGACCAGGTCATGTGTTATATTTGGTTGTATTTTAGTAAAGTATCTATCAGCATATTTAATCATTGCAATCGGATTCTTGATAAAAAAAAAAACTCTCTTGCGTGGAATTAGTGCTAGGCAGCCGAGCCTTTTTAGGTAGTACGACGAAAGTAAAGTGCTGAATGGCCCTAACGATTCAAACCACAAAATTAGAGCTTAGAAGTTGAATTAGATAAACCGAGGGGGAGAAAAATTGACAGATTACTCTTCAAACGGGGGAATAAGTGTCCGGACTGAGCTATCCATGTGTTCGAATCTCATGGTTTGAATCACCTAATGCTCCTTGGGATTCGTGTTGAAAGTCCGATCCAACTATTCGCTGACAAGTGGTACGGTGGTAAGGAGAATATGGAAGGATTTGTGTAGGAATTTGTCATCCAAAACAAAAAATTATCTAAACTGGATTCAGTTATGCAGTTTGGAGTTATAATTGGAAAGAGATGAGATGATGCAGACGGAGCGCACGTGAGATACCTCTTAACTTGTATAATACGCATTTCTTCTATATCTCAAGTTTTTACAAATTTCTTTCTTTCGTGCAAACAAGAATTATTTTAGTTGTGTCACATTTATATCAACATATAGGACCTACTACTAATTGAATTACGCATTGGCCAGTTAAATGACAGCAGAAAAATTTTAACCTTTTTTTGCCAACAACATTGAACCAGCATGAATTTTAAATCCAAAATTTACCACAAAAGGCACCAGCAATAAAAGAAACTCTATGATCAATCATCATTCATGGGGCAAGTGGTAACAAAATTCTGGTTCTTGCCGACAACAAATCCTACATCCAGACAAATTATACATGGCTGAAATGTTTGAGTAGGTAATAAATCAAATTCAATGCCAACTAGCTCTGCGATCATGGACACCTCATTCCTCATCTTCCACCGGAGCCGCAGTGAAGGCTACGTCCAAGTCCAAGGTCGTTGGATGCCATCGTGGTCTTGATTGAGTGGAGACCGCACCATCTACCATTGTACAGCCTTCCAGTCCACCTACCCCTGCAACCTCCCCCTTTCCACGGATTAAATAAATCATTGGTGTGACAACGTATATATTATCAATTCCAAAGACAGAATGTTCATTCGATAGCGAAGCGGACGATGGCAGGGTCCCATAGGCGCCATTTGGCTCATGCTTGTAGCAAGAAAGTACTCATTCCATTTCCTGTCTCGCACAGTGGTGATGCCATCATCAATGGTGGTATCCAAACGTAATTTATGAGTAAAATTCGGTCTCCCACTCGCCACCCAAAGTTCTTCCGAGCTCCACCAGCGGTGCACCCAAGCGAAGCGGGACCCACCGGCTTGAATTATGAAGCTCGCGATTTTTCCGCGGAGCGGGAGCGTGAACTGTTTTCGATCCCTTTCTTTATTGTCGCTATCATTATTCCGCCTCGCTTCGCTCATTTTCCCTTTAGACTTTGCTTTTTTTTAATTTTTTTTGCTGCCTCGTTTTGTTTCTTTTTTTTTAATTATTTTTGCTCTTGCTCTTTCTCGTGATGAGCGTCTTCCACTCTGCCGCTTTGCCCCTCTTCTCCGCTTCCCAACCCTAACCCTAATCCTGACCTCTCCTGCTCCTCTGTTTCTTCGCCATTTCCGATCTCGGAGCCATTAAACCCCGGCATTCTCCTCCCTCTACTCGATCGAGATCGTTGAACTGGGTCTGCGATCTGAGCTGTTGCTGGCATTCGTAGACTTCTTCCCGGTAGGCTTCTTCTCCTCTCTATCTTCTCTTAACTGAGATTTTACGGCTTCTCTACTGCTTCTTACTGGTTAATTTGGTCTGGAGTAATATTTCTTCTTTTTTTTCCCCCTGTTTTTAAGATGGGGAGAGAAAAGTCCGTTATAATTCGGGGTAGCTCTTGTTTTTCTTTTGATTTTAATTTCTTCTTCTTTTCTTTAGTCTGTTGTTGTCGATCAGCTTGGAGAAATATGTGCAGGAAAAAGCGAAAAATTATATGTTTGGAAAAGACTCGGAAATGAGCGTGGAATGTAGAACCCCTTCCCTCTCTCATCGTTTTTATTTCTAGTCATTAACCATCTTCTATGTATGCTGTTGAATGGGTTCGTGAGAAGAAAAGTATGTGCTTCTAAAATTAGTGGAAATAAGTGCGGACCTGCGGATTGTGGATATCTATTTTTTAAATAGATTTTTAAAATCTAGCCATTCTCTTCGGCTACTGAGTTTATGCAGTCGAATTGGTTTGAAATAAAAATGGTTGCAGGTCTCTGGGAAATTAGGGTTTGCAACCTCTTCTTTTTAATTTCAAGTCTGGATATTGGAACTCAAGTTATTCACGTCTAGAACCGCGAGTACTCACAATTATGACCGTGAAAGTAACATAGAAGATTATAATTGTGCTTCATTGTGATAACTTAACTCTACGTTGCGACTTCTGGTAAATGTCATGGATCAAAAATATATCTTGATTTATACTCAAAATTATATCAGAATGTTGCAACAGAAATGTGGAGCACACGCAGATAGCCAGATGGTAAATTTCATTATGGTGCAGAATCGCAGTTGCATCAGAGATGCAACTAAAGTGCCATCCCTTTTTAACTTTCAAGCACTTATAATGGCTTTTGACAATTAAAACTGACATTTTTAACCAGGTGGCTGCTTCAAGGTTTTTGTCATGCAAAGTTGTCTTGGGTGTCTAGAAGCTCAACTGTTAACATAATTACTCGGTGTCTCCATCAGTTATTTTTAGGCATTTTGGTCTGCAGATATGAATAAGTGGAATAGGCACAGTTTTTAAATTAAGCACTCAACCCGTCAAATACAGTTAAACGGGTTGTGTATCTTGTCAAGCTTGAGTAACACTTTGACTTGTACGAAATGTCACTCAAGTTGATAACTCAAAGAGTATCTATGTATGACTGAATTGGTGTTGTCATAAATCTGATATTCTCATGATGAATGTTAGAAGCTAGACCAAGTGCTTACATAAGTTATTCAGGCCTGAGATAAGCTACGGGGGGGCTTTGCATTGTTTTATGGCCAAGAAGGTGCAAAGTTAGCACCAAAGAAAGTGACAATTGAAGAGTAAATTTTTATGACTAGTTTTCAGAGTCAGTTATGTACATTATAAATTCTGTATCTTGTTGTTTGGCTGCAAACTTTCCAAACTTTTGCATTTATGCTCTAAATCCTGTTCACCTCAAAATGCAGTTCATTGCCTAGTTCAAATTGATTAGAGGTTGGGTCCCTGGTTGGAAGCATTTTCAGTTTCAAATTTCTTTACCATGGTTGAAGAAGTAACTATTCAATAAATAAATTTCAAAACTACCACTAAGTCATTTCTATTTTCATGTATTGGTATCCATTATCTTTTAAGTCTATGGTATTGTTTTTTTAGGCTAACCGTAATTCAGCTACCAGCATGTTCAATATTTTAACCTTTTAATTAATTGCGGTCTCATCATGCAGGATCGTGGTGCACATTGATGTTGAGAAGCTGTTTTGAAGGCCCCCTTCAATTATAGTAATTGATACGCATGAAAAGAATCTAGAATCCTAGATGAAAAAGTTTGGTTTTTCTTGATTGTACTTCACTACCCACTGGACAGATTCCTGGGAAATGGGTTAGTTATTTAATCGCCTATCTTTCTGGTAAACTAGGTTATCTTGGTTGGTACAGCCACGTAGAAAATGTATTCATCGGGTGGTATTTCTGAGATTGTTGAATTGAATGAAGAATTAAAATCAGTTCATCATTCGAATAGATCTAAGACACTTAGTATTAAATCAAAAGCCAATGAAGATGTTAAGTCTCATGGTCGACCTGTTGAGGGCAACCTTGATCGGCTTTTGAGGGCAGTTGATCTAAGGACCTCGCCAAGGGTTTTTGGCCCTTCTCACCAGGATGGTGTGGACTTACTGCAGAAGAGTACTCTTAGGAATCCAGTTAAAGTCAGAATATCTCAAGCATCGGGAATAGGAATATCTGAATCAGTGACCTTGAAACAGGCACTGCGAAGGTTATGCATTTCTCAGGCATCAGAGATGGCTGCTATGAAAAGGTTGTCCAAGCCAATTGGCTTATCTGGTGTCTCTGAAGCTGGAACTATTAAAAGGCTGTATGCATCTGTAGTGGTCCAAGCAAGTGACTCTGGTCTTTCGCTAGAAGAAGAAAATAGAAGTTTAGTGGAGATATCCATTGTTCCTGAAAAAGTTGTCATGGAGTCATCTGGAAAATCTACTGATTTCAGTCAAACAAGCAACTTGGAACCATCTAATCGAGATGCTGCTTCTTCACCTCTTTCGGCAGTTGTCAACACAGCTAAGGTACCAAAAGTCAGAATTCAAGATGTGCTTAATCCTACATCGGCAAAAACCAGCAAAAATCTATCAGTTTCCGCAGAGATAGAGAAGAAGGGAAAGACGATTTCTGTAACTTCTGTATCTAGCTCCCAGAAAGGCACCGAATCAAGTAAGTCTCCAGCAAGTCCACGTCTGATCAAGCCAGTATTTCGGGGCAAGACCTGTGGTAAAAAGAAAGGAAAGAGGGAATCAGCTTCAAAATCAGGTAGTTCCAGCAGATGTGGAGAAGTTGACAAAGCTGGTGCAGCTAGTCCTAGTAAAACAAAGTCGGGTTGCCAGAAAGAATCTGTGCCTCCAGCATCCAGCAGCATGAATCCTGCTGGTGCAGTTGTCACAGAAAACATTAACAGTGGTGCAAGCAAACCGGATTTCAGTCCAAATAACTGCAGTGGTGGTAGAGCTGTTGGTGTGAAAATGAGTGAATGCTCAAGATCAAGAGAAAAGGGGGAGTGCTCTCAAAGTTCTAAAAGTAGCATTGGTGATAGCAGCACCAGCATCAGCGAGGAGAGCCATCAGAGTGGCTCCAGCAGTAATGGCAGTAGACCTCACATGTCAAAGGACGCGAGATGGGTAGCTATTCACGGCATCGTGACGCAACAAGGAAGCTTAGGATTGAAGAATTTTAAGCTTCTCAAAAGGCTTGGTTGTGGTGATATTGGCACTGTTTATCTTGCTGAGCTAATTGGTTCTCAATGGTTCTTTGCATTGAAGGTCATGGATATTGAATTCTTGGTGAGCAGAAAAAAGATGCTTAGAGCGCAAACTGAAAGGGAGATACTGCAAATGCTGGATCATCCGTTCCTTCCTACCTTATATGCCCATTTTACCGCAGATAACCTCTCATGTCTAGTCATGGAGTATTGTCCAGGTGGTGACCTGCATGTCCTCCGACAGAAGCAACCTGGAAAGTTTTTTTCTGAACCCGCTGCTAGGTAGGTATCTTGGACCGAAGATCACATTCAGCTTAGTAGTTGCATTTGCCTATCAGGGAAGCATCATGGAAACTGTTAACATTATCCTTTTAGTTGCATTTAAGCCATGCAATGGTGCTTTATATGCTATTTTATTTTAATCATCCCAATCCTACTTGCACTTAGTTGGGAGGTCTAGGAAGAGCTTTTAGCAACATTCTAGATTTTTTGGTACGGATACTACCATTGATGGTAAATCACAGCTACAATAACTAAACTCATGAAAACTATACTCTGCAAAAGTAGGAAAGAAAGAAACTGACATAAACAACCCTCAACATAAACTCATTGACTTAATTCAGAAACAAGGATATTTTGATAAGTCAGAACCATGATAAACCCAATAATCTGACTAGTTGAAACCAGTCTCACCCCAGATAGACTTTTGTCTGATGGCACCAATTGCAGTAATTCAATAAAACATTTGCTTACTGATTTATGTCTGATAAGCCAATTTGTCAAAAGTTCTGGAATGTGTTTGGTTCTCAAGAAACTCTATACATGGCCGAGTGAAATATGTTTGAAGAATGCCACAGTTTGGGGCACTTTTACGTACAGGTTCTTGAGTGGCATACTGATTGCTGCTTTTTAAACAATTGTCTGAACCTAAACAATCATAAAATGACACCTTAGTCAGAAAATTCAGCTATCATATATCTATAGCACCCACCACGCCAGATAAGAATCAGAACTACTGTGGACATGGCCATATTTAGAGCCAGTAACAATTGAATTTAGAGCACAAAGTTGATATCATATTTGCAATCAATTTGTAGCTTTTATATTCTTTCATTATGCTTTAATAATGGGTGCACACTCTTAATTCTACAAAATCATGCTGTGAAATCATTTCTACAGGTTTTATGTTGCAGAAGTCCTCCTTGCACTGGAGTACCTACACATGTTAGGGGTGATCTATCGAGATCTCAAACCAGAGAACATCCTTGTTCGTGATGACGGTCACATCATGCTATCTGATTTTGACCTTTCTCTCAGGTGTTCGGTAAGCCCTACCCTTCTCAGATCCTCGTCCTTGGGTACAGAAGGGCCTGTAAAGAAGCTGTCAGGACCTTGTGCTGAAAACAGTTGCATTGATCCTCTCTGCCTTCAACCATCATGGGTTCATGTTTCTTGTTTCACCCCTCGTCTTGTGTCTTCCACCATGGCAAAGACCCACAAGCTAAAAACTGACCTAGGTGGCCAGGACAGCCTGCTTCCACAGCTTGTGGTGGAGCCCACCGATGCACGATCGAACTCCTTTGTTGGGACTCATGAGTATCTGGCCCCCGAGATTATCAGAGGAGATGGGCATGGAAGTGCTGTAGATTGGTGGACCTTTGGAATTTTTCTATATGAGTTACTTTTTGGTAGGACGCCCTTCAAGGGACCAGGAAACGAAGATACTTTGGCTAATGTGATCTCTCTGAGTTTGAAGTTTCCTGAGAGCCCAACTGTTAGCTTCCATGCGAGGGATTTGATCAGAGGCTTGCTCGTAAAGGAACCAGAGAACAGGCTGGGATCAGTCAGAGGGGCAGCTGAGATTAAGCAGCACCCATTCTTTGAAGGGCTGAATTGGGCCCTGATCCGCTGTGCTGCACCACCTGAGACACCAAAAAGCTATGATGTTGGAACTCCAGTTGCAATGCGCAAGAAAAAGGAAGGTAAATGCCTGGATTTTGGGGGTAATGGAGAAGATGTGGAGTTTGAGCTATTTTAGCAGAGTTGTCTTCTCTGAGGAGCGTACTTGGTTTGGTAGCTGTTGCCTGTCTTTTCACTCCATTTTCATTATTTTAAGTGATAGCTGTCAATGTAAATGTAGATCCGTATATTGCAGTAAGCTTTCATTTCTTGTTAATAACATGAATATGAATCAAGAAAAATGTCGATCTATCACCCACTTTCTGTTTTGTCCTGCAATACTTAAGAGCTGAATCTGAAGTAGCTGCAATATATATGGAGCATGCATCTCCTTTATTTTGCTGGATGAGACATGTTCTCTTGTTCTTGTTTCATAATTTGTTTCATGATTTTTAATTAGAGAAACTTAATGGGATTGTACATAACTTTTTGTATGAAGAGCTGAACGTAATTATCAATGAAGCAGTAGCTGGGTTGCTCGATATAATATTTAATATATGTTGTCTGATGGATAAAGAACCTAATGCATGAGGTAAAGCAGTAGCAAGCCATCTCAGTCCACTGTTCTGCTCTCTTTAATCTTTTGTTAACCCTGCCACTATGTTTTTCTCTCTTCCTCCCCACCTTTTTTTTTTTTTTTTTGTCATGTCTGCTCTTGAAATCCCATTTTCCCTCATTCGGAGCCGTTCCATCTGCAGCTGCATCATTTTTGGTCACCTTTGCTCTTTCGTGACGCTTGGGCCATTTTTTGTCCTTTTCAAGCACCTTGGTGAGTCCCTCCCAGATCTTTGTGAGAAAGCTTACTCATTTGCAATTTTCGGTGAATTCCGCGGTTCCTCCGAGTAATGTGTGCAAAAGCACTGCTATGAAGCATGAAGTCTGTGGTCATAGACATGCTTCCAGGGAAGGAATGAAATTATCGTCAGATGTTGGTTTTGCACAACTGTTTAGCGTGGGTAATTTTTATTTTCTTCCTTTCTTGTAGAATTTTCATGCATTTTATGTTAATTTTTATAGAAAGGTGTCGTAGTTATATGACTCTTGATATTCTTTTGGCATCTTCAGGTTGAAGAGTGATCCAGCAGACTCACATTTGAGGGTGGCATAAAGGCGGCTTGGGATTGAGGTAACGTGGATCTCTAGGCCAATGTGCTTACCATATCCAGAACTTTCTGATACCGGCCGGTGCCATGCTAGACATAAGGTGAAAATAAATATTGTAGCATGTCAATCCAAGCGTATGCTGTTCTTTTTTAATAATAATAAAGGTCAAACAGGTTCCATGTGACGAATGAAGATTTGAGCCACATTACTAGTTTGTGGAAGAAAGTTCACTGCCTTGTCGACTTCAAATTTGTGCCAGAAAATGATCTTATACGGATTTACGAGCCGTAGGGGCAAGATCCAGTTTCTTTGCTTATTCAATAGATGCTTTCGTTATTTTACTGTTTGCAGCCTGCTGAGAGGTACTCAGCGTCAAAATTTAGCCGCTGCAAGTCCCAGAGATGTGGGTTCGAGCTTCAGACGGTGGAGACTTTCAAGCCAATTTGAATATCTCAACCGACGCCACTAGAATTGGAAGTGGGTTTGAGAAAAAGCATATCTTAAAAGTATTTTTAATAGGGAGCACGTGAGGAACGAGATTCTGCGGAAGATTTCAAGGCGAGAATGTAATCTTGAATAGAAAATTTCTGCTACTAAAATTTCCACTCAAAAAAAAAATATAGAGTCGAATCCTTGATCATTGCGTTCTCCCCCAACCACGGCAATCAAGTTATTTCTAGATAAAAGTCACTCCTCGGTGTGCTAGTATTCGCGAACGGGACCCTGAACCCACGGGAAGGATCAAAGAAATCATGGAAGATGGAGAAACTATTATAAAATCTGGGGCCGAAGAGACCCCGCCCCCCTCTATCCATTACACGAACAAATGGGAGAGACCGGAGAACCCACCGATCGGACGGTGATCTGCGTAGGAGACATCCACGGCTTCTCCTCCAAGCTCCAGCTCCTCTGGTCCAACCTTGAGGTCGCCGTCGGCGCCCCCGCCTTCGAGTCGGCGCTCGTCATCTTTCTAGGCGATTACTGTGACCGCGGCCCGGACACCCACCAGGTGCTCGATTTCCTTCTCTCACTCCCCTCCCGCCACCCGGGCCAGCGCCATGTCTTCCTCTGCGGCAACCATGACTTCGCCTTCGCCGCCTTCGTCGGCGCTCTTCCCCCGCCGCTGGACGGTTCGCCGTTTTCCGCCACGTGGGCGGAGTACGAGAATAGCGAGGAGCGGGAGGGGTGGTTCAAGGGGGAGGGCTACGAGGCGATGCACGTGCAGGGGAGGCGGTGGGGTGGAAACATGGGGGGCCGCTGGAACCCTAAGAAGCGCATGCCCTACAAGGGATCCATCTATGATGCCGGCCCGACTTTCGAATCCTATGGCGTCCCCAATGGATCGGCGGGTGAGAAAAGCTTCTTTATTTCTGTTGCAAGGCTGATTTTTTTTGGATCGATTTAGGGGTTTCTTTGGTACGGTATTTGATTCAAAACGAGATTTTGTGACTGCTTTCCGGTTGCTTCGATACAATTTCGCTTCTATTATGCTGGTGTCCACTAAAAAATTTTTTCGTTAATGGAATCCATGAATGAAATTCTTATCAGGATTGATTTGGCAGCTGAGAATAAATGCAAATTGGTTCTTTGAAATCTCTAAACATACCACACTCATCATGTTCGATAATGCCAAATGACTTTTTTTAAAAGAAAATCAAATTTTCTGTTGGATTGCTTTGTGCTCTGTCAATATGCACATTTCATCATGAGGCAAACTTCATTAGAGAGCAAAAGAAAGAGTCTTTGATCTGGTGATTCAGTGCTTATGGGTTCCCCTAGTTTCTACAGTTCTATTGTTAGAATGTTGCACTTAATGGTATTGGTATGCGTTGGCTATAATAATTTATTTTAAATCCTGATAAATGCCTGTACTCTGTTATATGACTTAATTGCAGATTTGGTTAAAGCAGTCCCTGATAATCACAAGAAGTTTCTTGCAGACTTGGTTTGGGTTCATGAGGAGGTATTAGTTTTGGGAGACAACTAGTTGCAAGTTTGCTGGTTTGCTTTCAATGATATAATGCGATTTGTGTTAGGTATAAAGACATTAGGTTTTGCCTTTCTCCCCCTTAATAATGGCAACTGCAGGACAATGTTTTAATTGACACTTCTGAGGGAAGGATCTACTGCAAACTACTAGCTGTTCATGCTGGCTTGGAGCAATCCAAAGGGGTCGATGAGCAGCTAAAACTTTTAAGAGCCAGGGACACAAGCCTGCCAAAGGTGGAAGATCTTAGTGGGAGGCATAATGTGTGGGAAATGCCAAAGGTTAGGCAATCATCTACTCCTTTTAGCCTTATCTGGTTGATATCTTCATGTCATTTTAATAGCTAATGCACAGCACAAGATATCGTTCAAGTGTGGTAGGGCTAGTGTGAAATCGTTGATTTTTTATATTTAATGATAAATACATAAGAAAAAGCTTCTAAATCATGCTGGGAGGAGCCCTTGTACTTTCATCTTCATATGTGATATATCCAATTAGTTATCTTTTGAATATAGTTCTATGTGGAACTCCAAGTATTGATCTATATAATTGCATGCTTGTGGCTTTCCAACTTTTTGTGGATGCTTGTTAGCTTGCTCCAGGCATGGGAAGGCATAAAATGCACTGCAATATGTAATGTCCAAAAAAGATTAGTAAATGAAGTAGAAATTTCTGCTTGAAGGCTTATATAATTTATTGCAATTTTTTTTTTTCCATGCATAGCCAATCTCATGGCATGAGGATACCTGCCTCTCTGCACCATGCACTTCATGGATTTACAAAATGCACTATATGGCATATTAGTAATTTCTGGAGTGTCTTAGATTGTGGTTATATCAGTTGGGGATTGTTCTGCTTTTGTATACGATGTTGTGTCATGCCAACAACTGGTACATAAAAATTATGTGCATTGATACTTTAAAACTACACAGATATGTTAGCTTCTTCTTGATTTGAATTATTTTGTAATTATAATGATTAGTATGATATTTTGTACCCTAAAATGCAAATATTTTCATAAGCATATTAACACAACTAGTCTTATTTGCTAGTTGTTGCTGTTTCTAAATTATTGCTATATATAATGTATGCATGTATGTATATTGAACAATACTATATTGATCACAGATTACTCAGATAATATTATACAGAAGAGCACATTGCTACAAGGGATGATGAGTGGTGAGCTTGTTTGTAGGATTTGAATTTAGTTGTAGAGTTATTCTCTTAACTCATTTGGAGCTTGATATGTCTGAGATCACTTACATCCAACTTCAAGGTAAGAAGGCCCACCTTTAAGAGTCTTTGGTGAAAATTGCAGCTCCACAGTGTACATGCCCATTATTTGAGGCAAGATATCAAACTTTGACCACGATCAACAAGAATTGATCATCCATTCAACATTGGGCTCCACTAGCTAAGATAAGCTTGAGTTATGATACTGCACCAGTGACCAAGGATGCATGGAACATCATGGTTGGTGATTTTTCGGGCAGCTTCTTGCCTTAAACCCTAATATACCTTTTGCGGATATGGTTGATCTTTTCACATAGCAAATTTAATGACATTGTGAATTATCTTTTTCATTTAAAGATTTCTGTAGAGTCTCTCTCTCTCTCTCTCTCTGTGTGTGTGTGTGTGTGTGTGTGTGTGTGTGTGTAAAACAATCAAATTGTAGCTATTCTATCTATTTCAATCAAATTGTAGCTATTCTATCTATTTCAACATCTTTTACTTTTGTTCAACTTTCTTAAAATATTACCCTTGATAAATTTCTTATTTTTTTTTTATGATAGACATGTGATGGAACTGTAATAATATGAAATACACTGCTATTGAAATGACATGAACTACAAAAGAGATTATCTTTACCCATTGTGGTTGAACTGAATCCATTCAGGTTTGAGCACGAATTATGAGACCGAACTAGGACGAGCTTAGTACTCTAGGTTACTATGGATCCACCAATGATCTACCTAGGTTTTTTTTAATGGCAATAGGTGGGGGTACAAAATTGACCTGTAACAGGTGCCTTGGCAGCATATAGATGAGGGTTTTCTTGGATAAACAAGAAATACCCTTTATTTCTGCATCTTTAGGTTTGACATCCACTGTCTGTTTCAGCCTTATAATATATGACTTGCACTGAAGCTATGTGACAGATCTCAATATTATACCATCTTGAAGATAGCAATGTCTTATGTATTCCCATTATCGGTTGCAAGTCCGACACTAGTTTTGAGGCATGCTACTCAAGATGGATAACAATTCATTCTTCCATAATACTATAAGCAATTGGAGTGACTTGACCATGTTGGCATGCATCAGGCACCCTCACATGATGCATCATTTCTGGAAGCAAGGTGCTCGTGAGATTAAGGGCTTGGATTGGGGTAGTGGTGCTGAAAGGGTGAAATGTTAAAGCAAGCTTTCCAGTGAAGCAACCTGTTCAATCAGATGTAACCTTGAAATGCTAATTTCTAGATGAAATGATCACTAGAACAATCACTAGGGCTATGACCTCCATCTGTCCTAACTCCTTAAACTTCCATGATGGAGAAGTGGAGAAACATGGATCGCTTATTTTTTAGAACCATCAGTTGAATATTGTGCATAAAATGCTGATGTTTGGTACTAGTTGACCTAAGAGAGATGTGTTTGAGAAAATTTCTTACATGATTAATTTGTTCCTAAATTTTATCTAAAATTTGACTGGCCTATTTTATTTGAGTTATAAAAATTTTAATCTAATTGATCCTTTCTATGGATGATGAGTCTATGATTTCAGATGTAACCTTGTCCAGTTTGACTTGGACACTCACAAATTTCTTATTCCTCCCTAAATCTTCATCTGTACACAGTTCTATAACTATGCGTTAATCTTCCAACTTATGGATGAGTCCTTTTGTATGACTTCAGCATTCCTTTTGTATGATTTGGTAGAGAAGGGCTTGGGTTTATAGCTGCTTTGATTTTTTTCCCCTGAAGTTACAATTTGAGAAGTGAAACCATATGCCTGTAATATGATTTAGTACTTGGATGTTTCTTAATTGTGAAACTATGCGTGTGAAATTTGATAGGTTGGTTTCTCTTTGATATTGTGAAAATCTGTGTAGCTAATCTTTTTGCATCTTCAAGTTCAAGTTCACTTTAGACAGGAGGCTTTACAGATCTGTTTTAATATTACATACATTTGTTGCAGGAGCTGTCTGAAAAGCCAACCATAGTGGTGAGTGGTCACCATGGGAAACTCCATGTTGAAGGCCTTCGGTTCATTATTGATGAATGTGGTGGCTTAGAAGACTTACCAATTGCTGCTATCATATTTCCTTCCACAAGGATAGTCCGCGATGCAGATAAATATGCAGCCCTGCACTAAGTTGATCTCAAGCAGGTTTTCAGATTCAGCATGTCCCAATACCTGTACGTGTTACTTGAGGACAAGTGAGTAACTTGCATGCGCCGAGCACCAAAATTAGAACCAGAGGGCAGATGTGTTATTGTGGGATTGAATATGAGGTTTTTAAGTAATACTAATATCTGACTTATGATCTTTCAACAAGCCTGCTTCATAAGCTTCAAAGCCTGAGGACAAACGGTTGTCAGGATTGAAGCTGTTGTCAGAGGCATTCAAGCTTTCTTGGATTCAGTGAGGGTTAATGATACTGTTTCGAAATAGGCATCAAGCATCTATTCTCAGTTAATTAAAAGCATTGGTGGTCCATCTATGGTTCATCAACTCTGAACAAAAGCTTTGTAGTGGACCTAGTGGTCCGTCCATGATATTCTGCACGCTACAAAGGCCTTGAATTGCAGATGTGCGAAACCTTCCTTTTAATATATTTACTTAATTTTCATACTTAGATTTAGCAAAAGCTTTTACCTCAAGCTGCCAATGGTCGGTAGAATTTTGTTCGATATTGAAGGATTTGCAGCCTTAGAATCCTTATTATATTGCCAGTGGGGTAAGGTTTGTGATTGAGAAATTGATGCAGAGAGAGGATAAGGAAAGAACGTGTAGTATTCTTTTTTTTTTCTTCTTTTTACTATTCTGTCTGAATTAGTTTTTAATTTCCTATCGTTTGTTAAAATGGATCATGCAGCGTGGAATTTGATATATAATTATAGATCTAGTATGATATGAAAGGGGATGAAGTCATTGAGAGGCGGACCAGCTTGCATGACCAACATTAAATACCGTTTAGAAGAGTAAGTATCAGATTTTTAATTTTAAAAGTTAAGGTAGTTGAGTGTTTATGTTTCTACTTGTTGGCTCACGGTAAATAAACTGGGATGGCAAAAAAGTTACTGGGCAATATTATATTAAATATTTGAAGAAGTGCGAGCCTCTTTTATTGTTCTCTTGTTCTCTTGCCTAGGTTCGTTGAACTGATTTCTCTATCACACCTTGACTGGGCAATAAATTTCGGCCATTGCTTGGTCCAACCAACATATAGCGTTAAAATTTTTTAAAAAATATTTTCTATATCATGGGTGGTATAGCTTTATGGATATCATTTATAGTGATTGGCTCTTGTATGAGATTGAAGTAAAAAAAGAAATTTTTTTTGGATGTCGTATTTTGGCTTCATGTGAGAGTCAATCACTATGGATGGTGTAGATGTTTGTGGAGCTACACCATCTATGATATAGAAAAAAAATTTATTAAATTCTCATCGATGCCTTAAAAAAGTGTGGTCTAATTAGAGATTGGTGCTTTTAAAGGCCGTGAACGAGTAGCTTGTTATTTGTCTCCATGGGGAATGGTTCTATGACATGGTGGGCTCGCGGATATGTTGGCCTATCCGTGTGGCTGTAAGCAAGGATTCATATTTCGACAGGATATCCGACAAGATGTTTCAACATCGTAACACATACTATCCCATATATAGATATAGGACTGTCTCATTAGTCTCAGCATCCTGATCAGAATATCTTAAGATATTCTTTATTCCAAGTGTCGGAATGGGACGGCCGACACATCTCGTTTCATGAAAAAATGAGGATAGTCCAATCCTACTTATTTGTTTGCTAGATAGATTGGCTCTAAGTGAAATCCATTTTGGATTGCTTGACTTATGGATGATCAGGTGGAATCGCAAGTATATGCTTTGGGAAATCTATATATGTGCTGCATGATGACAAATTTTCAGCATCAAATTTAGCTAATGCATGTATTTAGCATCAAAATTATTCACTTACCATTTGTAGAGGCTCTCATGTCTAATTCCTTATTTTCTTTTTTATATCATACAATTGTCTGAGTGACAATTTCTAAAATAGTGATTGTCATATTTATAGAAAGGAGCAAGAAGCAAAACTAGGTCCCTGATGAACAAGTCGGACAACACAATATCAACTGTAGTTACCTTGAGTCGAGTCAAATGACTCCAACTCTAACTTAACCAATGAAACATGGTACCCTTAATCCGAGAGATGTCAGTTATCCATTTCTTGGCGAACACCTATAATCCAGGAATCTCGGTTATCACTAGGCCAGTCTGGCTTTTAGAATAAAAGCAAACCGCCTTTCCCAAAATGGCTGATGCCTTTCGTTCCCCACTGACTCCTCTCCAGCTTTCTGGTCGCCCGCTCCGTTACGAGATGACATTGTCAACTCTCCTCCCCACACGAGCCACACGTAGCAACCGCGCATTGAATCATTCAAAGGAAAGAGAGAGTCGGAGCTCTCCTGGGTCCGTCACCCCCTTCGCCTCCCCGCCCACCGCGCCTCACTCTCCAACCCCACTCTTGGGTCCAGAGCAAGAACCAAAACTCCCGTCTCCTACACTTTCCCTCCTTCCATAAACCCTCGAGTTATCTCTGTTGAGGTAGATCTCTCCATTACAGAATGCGGATCACTCACTCAAGATAAAAACATTCAAGAAAGATAGATATCGATGCAATATGAAAAAGAAAGAGAAAAACTATAAAATAAATATAATAAAACAAATATGGGTTTGATCTCAAGCCCATCTTTATGGGATATGTAAACTTTATCACGAGAAATAAAAATAAACAAAGACAAGAAAAACTTACTATTGAATTCTTATATAAAAGTCTCTCACTAAGAAATCTCAAAACCTTCATAAAAACTCTCTAAAATCTGTCAAAAAGCCTCTCAACATCCTTAGAATGTCATCAACTCTCTGATGCAATAAATGATTTGTTAATCGAAGTTATATAGATTCGAGAATATTAAAATAATATTTTAATAGGAAATTCAGGCTCAAACATATCCGAGATTATTTTTTGGCCATCTGATCATAAGCAGCTCGAACTAGAGCTATTTGATCATGCAAAAAGTCTCCTAATGAAACTCGGATCGCGCCTGGATCATTCAATCATGATCGGCTCACTTTGGAGCCATTGGATAGCGCATTGGTCCACAAACAGAGCTATAAGTTGCACGAAATGGACTGGAAATGGGCGTTAGTCCATCATGGACCGCACGAAATGGTGGGAAATGGCCCGTCGGTCCACAGCTCGCGCATGGACTGCGTGCCGAACTGGGCATGCTCGCTGGGCCTACATCGGGCCATGCTCGTGCATGCACTTGCACATCTGGGCCAGTCTAATGCATAGCTGGCCTAGTATGCCACACGCTACTAGCTTGGCCCGCACCACCAGCGGCTTACGCCAGCCCGCGGGCCATGCCATCAGCTTTGATCCTTTTTTTGTGCGTATCTTCATCTTCTGGACTCTGTTTGGACTGCTCTTGGGTTCATTAGACTCCGTTTGTCATCTTGGACCTCATTTTGGGCTTATTATGAATCAAATATCGAGATATTTTTCTCAATAATCTTTATCTTGATTCGATATTCAATCTTCATCTATTTTTAAGAGCCTGTGACCATCTCGCCCCCATGCCTTGGGGCATGCTAATGGAAAATTTATAGGATTTCTAGCCTACTTTCAAAACTTTTTTAAAAAATCATGCAGTAAAAATTTAAAATTAATCTAATTAATTTTATAAGCTATTGATCAGATCAATCAAATCCTACAACAAAGATCGAAATGTGATATATATGCATAGAAAAATTCGAGAAAGAAATTAGCATGCAGTAAATCATATTTACTGTTACTATCTACTTATGTTTAGAATATAATATCTTGCATGGATAGTCGATCACCGTAATTAAAACATTGCTAGGAAAATCCTCTCATCACGACGTAGCCACACAGATCATCTGGCCTCCATGGATTGTCCACACGAGATCCTGATCTCGATCGGCTCCTCCCGAGTGCTAGCTCGACACTGAAAGCTTTGACGGTTGATATTGATTGAATTGCATTGATCTACCTCCATGGGTTTTTTGGATGCTCCAAAAGACTAGCAAAGGTAGAGGAGGCTATCCTAAAAATTTTGTGAATTTCTGATGCTCAGAACTCGCAAAATTACTCTCCAAATCTTAGGTCGAAATCCTAGGGCAGCACTCACACAAACCCTACGCCTCTCTCAAAATTCTTTCTCTCGGGATTTTTTTTGAACTTTTTTCCACTCAGAAGGGGCTCACGTAGAAGGGGATTCCTCACTCTTTCGGATGATCTACACACCCCTAAGAAAAGTGCATTTTAAAGAGCACCACTCAGCATTAGCAATGCATGGTAGGATGAGGATCAAGTTGTTGTTGGTTCAAATTCAAACTTCATTTGAATTTAAATTAAAACAACCTGATTCTTATCCATATGGAGTGTGAGACATCAGGGCGTGTGCCTCCCCTATGCATGGAAAAAGTTTCATGAGAATCTAATTCTCGTAGAAAATGGAGTAGGCGCAAGTCTAGGTGGTGCTAAGGAAGACTAGTCGAACTAGACTTAATAGAAGCTTATCCAATTGAACCTAATCCAAACCTATTTGGCTAGGCCCAATTAGACCAAATTAAATTCAATTTATTTAGACTTAATTAGGCTTAATTAAATTCTAATCAAATCAGAAATTAATTAAGTTCAAGTCCTGACCAAATAAGAGAATAAACCTCCTCAGCGATTGGGTTATCATATAACCTAATCGAGTCAAATCCAATTGAATCCAATTCAATTAGACTTAAACACAGAGTCCTAATCCAGTGGATATCCGAGCAATAGAGTTCCATCAATATGAAACTCTTGATCAAAGAATCCCCACCTAGTGGGACTATTGATCCTAGTATCCCAAATGAGTGAAACTCATGATCATAGAGTTCCAGACTAGTAGGATTCTCGATCATAGAGATTTAGATAAATAAAACTCAGAGTTTCAATGCAATAGAACTCTCGATCGTAGAGTTTTGATCTAGTGAGACTTTTGACCATAGAGTCTCAGTCCAGTAAGACTCATCATCAGCCATCAAATCAGATAAGAAGAGTAGTCACCAAAGTCAAATTTCGTATAAAATTTTAATCCTGTCACTTTCTTTGTAGCGGCATCTTTTTACTACCTTGCACGGTCGAAATGGAATTTACTTGAAATCCATATTAAATGAAGTGGGTTAGGGACCGAAGGAATTCAAACGAACATACAAGCTTGAACCTAAGTCTGATAAGTATAATTTTATAGGATAACTAAAAAAGACCAAAGGATATTAGTTCTACTTTACTAATAAACAAAAGGTATTTATCAGTCTTAAGATAATCTTTTTGGAAAAGAAGTTTCTTGATGAAGGAACTAATGCCTCTAAGGTCGAACTTGAGAAATTTCAACAGGTAAAAAAATTGACACAAGTAGCTAAACCTGAATTAGATTTGATTAGATCAAACTCGAAGTCCATTGTATCTACACCCTTAAGATGGTCTGATAGAGTACCATATTAGTTAGATAGATACTATGATTTTTTGGTCCGAGATGGTGATCCTATCGAACTTGACAAGAACAATGAGGATCCGATCACCTACATGGATGCAATGTAGAAATCCGATTCTGAGAAATAACTTGAGGTCATAAAATTTGAAATAGAGTCCATGAAAGTCAACCATGTTTGGACAATGGTTGATCCACCTGAAAGAATAAAGCCCATAGGATATAAGTGGGTCTTCAAAAGAAAGAGGGATGCAGACGGAAAGGTAGAGATTTATAAGGTCCATCTGGCTGGCAAGAGATATCGTCAATGTTATGGTATAGATTTTGATGAGAAGTTTTTTTTTGTGGCAATGCTCAAGTTCATTCGGATTATGCTTGCGATAGCTGCTCATCTGGATAATGAAATCTGGTAGATCGATATGAAAATAGCTTTTCTTAATAGAGAGCTGGATGAAGAGATATACATGATACAACCTGAAGGATTCACATCTATAGATAAGTCTAAGGTGTGTAAGCTTCAAAGATCCATTTATGGATTGAAGTAGGTATCTTGGAGTTGAAACATACATTTTGATAGGATGATCAAAATATATAGCTTTGTTAAGAACGAAGAAGAGCCTTGCATATATAAGTAGGCTAATGGTCCAGCTGTTGTATTTCTTATATTGTATATAGATGACATTCTCTTAATTAGGAATAATATCCCTGCATTACAGAAAATAAAGATTTAGCTATCATCACAGTTCTCCATAAAAAACTTGAAAAAAGCTTTCTGCATCCAAGGAATGAAGATCTATAGAGATAGATCTAAGAAATTGCTCTAGTTGTCCTAGTCCATGTACATAGATACTGTGCTAAAATGGTTTAGCATTGAGAATTTCATGAAAGGCTATCTACTGATTGGCCATGAAATCTCTCTCAAAGAGGGATTGTCCGATAATATCTTAAGAGAAAAAGAGCATATGAGTAGAATTCCATATGCTTTGATAATGAGTTCTATCATATACACCATGACATGTATGCAAACAGATGTAGCATACTCATTAGGGTATCGATAATTATCATAAATTACTAAATAATAGTATTAAATTAAATATTAATTAATATTTATTTAAAAAATATTTTTTATTAATATTTTATAGAAATAAAGCCCACCAATGTAAAGAGCTTAATTTATAGGTTCTAACAGAATAAATTTTACTCAAATTGGAGCTAAAACAAAAAAGATATGAAGTCCAAAAGTTTAAAATAAAAAAAAAAAGGTCGATGCATGGTGGATCTACCGGTCGGTCCATGGAATGGGCACGAACCATCCAACTCAGCAGGCATGGTGAATCAGAGCATGCCGCATGATGGACCTGGACCGCTAAGGGGTTTACAAAAAAACCCATATCACATTTGGGGATATTTTTGGGATTTTAGATGGCACGACAGCTGCTGGTTGGCGGAGGCTTACGTTGTGCCTGGTCCATGGCGGTCTACGGCAACAATGATGCATGATCGGATGGTGGTCATTGATGTCGGTGGAGATCCAATGGCAGATATTCATTCCAACTATGATAAGGTTACAAGCTTCATCTGAGCATAATTCAACGGGCGAAAACCACTCATAGGGAGATCGAACGGTCAAGAATTTTTCCAGCATTAATTAGGCTAGCTTCGGTGGATTTTTGAAGCCATTGATCATAGAACGAATAGCCAGAACTATTTTGAGTGGTCAAATTCGATCCGAACTCTAATTTGAGCTCGACAAGAACTCAAAAGTCTCAGTTTTTCATCTATTTAATCCCCTATATGCTAGAGAACTATAGAGACCACCTATAAGGGGAATTAACCCTTCAAAACGTCTCTCTTCTCTCACTTTTCTTCTTTCTTCTTTCTTCTTCCTTTTTTTCTTTCTTTCTTTCTCTTTTCTTTTTATTTATCTGGTGATCTGAAGATGCTGGGAGCCAGAGAATTTCAAGTCATAAGTAGCTAAAAATTAAAATTTTGGGATGAAGATGAAATCTTCGAGCATGGTTGTATTTTTTTTTTTATATTTTATAATTTTTTTTACGCAATGAATGACATGTTCACATGTCAAATATTAACTCTTATTTTTCATACATGAGATATAATATTAACATACTTATTATTGATTAATATTTAAATAAGTTATATTTATAGAGATGGGTTGTGATCGGAAGATATAGTCCGTACTTGATTTAATAGTTTATATTAGAAAAAATAAATAAATAACTATATTATCAATTTTTAAAAATTAAAGTATTAAATAATTTATGATTTCATAGAGATGGATCATTATCAAGAAATATAATTCATGCTCTAAGAAAATAAATTATAATTATAACTAAATTCTTAAAAATAATAAATTCTTGTATTAGAAAAAAATACTAAAGATGGATTCAAAATTCTAGAATATTTTTAATTAATTTAAAATTTTAATTAATTAAGTAGTTACTTTCTTTTAATTTATTAAATTATAATTAATTTATTTATTTAAATTTTTATTTTAAAAATTAATTTAAAAATTAATTTTTTTAATTAAATTGAACGTAACTCAACCTTCAATCTTCGAAAAAATCGACATCGACTCATCAACTATCCTATTAAATAGTAAAATCAGGTCTAATTTTTATTTGATATTGTAACAATAAGCAGTAAAATTTTTGATACCGTTGTTGGAGATTATAGCATGATTGCTTCAATAAAAAATATTAAAAAAATAAAATTTAAAAGAAATCAAAAAAATTTAAATTTTTTATTACTTTATCTACTTTGTTGCTTTATTTATTTACTACTTTATTTTATTGCCTTTTATGCTTTACTTATTTATTTTATTGCTTTAAATTTTTAGTTTATTATTTACTACTTTTTTTTTACTTTTGTCTTTCATACTTCATTCTGCTGATCAATAAGTTACCTTTTATTATCAGTCAATTAAATTTTATTACTTAATTACTTATTATTTATGCTTTCTTTAAATTTTTTTTTATATTGCTTTTCATATATGATTTATTAATTGCTTTTTAGCTAGATTATCTTAATTATAGAGTTAAATAATTACCTCATCATACATAATTAATTTACTATTCTTTATAATTTAAAATAAATTATTATTTTAAAAGTTGATTTAATTTCTTAGGCTACCTAGTTATCTTTTAAAGCCTAATATAATTTACTTTCTAATTAGTTAGATCCTATAAATTAGTTTAGATAAAACCTCATCTAATTAATCTAAGTAACTTAATTAAAATCTATCTTTTATTTTTCATACTTTAAATAATCTAATATAAAAAGAAAATAAATACACCTCATAATACTTAATTAATATAGAGAAACTAATTAAATCTTAAAAAAAAATCAATATGTTTGAACATCTTGTTTTATTTGCATTGCATATTCATAATATACTCTAAGGGCATAATCCATTAAACAAGATAAGATGAGAATTTGATCATCCTTTCTTAACCTACAAACTACCATCCTTCATATTGCATTGACCTAGATCTTAACTTAAAATTAATTAGATGTTGGCCCTTAAGAATATTCGAGCTCATCAGGACAAGAAACCCTAAGAGCTGGATCAAGTTAGGATTAGTCAATTTGACTGGTATCTAAGGCAAGTAGTTCAGAAATTACATTCCTAAGAAAAATGGTTACTTAATTAGTTCTGTTAGCTTATCTGGCCAAGATAATTGATATCTAAGAAAAGCAGGAGGACTCTCACCGACCTTACATTTTCTTGATCAGTTGAGTGGCTGATTCTTTACTTGGAGTGCTTGAAGGTGACCTTAGCAATTAGAAGCTATCTAGATTCAGATTAACCTTAGGATAGAGAGTCCATGCTTGCTTAACTTGTTTGTCTTTACAATTCAAATCCTAGTTAAAACACTCGATCTCCTCGATCATCTCTAGATCTAGGATCCTCTAGGTTCTCATCTTTAGAATTCTCTCTCCTCATCTCTTTTCTTATTCTATAAGATATAATATAATAAAAATAATTAGAGATGGATTTTTATGCTGAGCTATCTCATAGATTGGATCATCTAGAAGTCAATAAAAATCCTTCATATCCATCTTTTTCTCCTACATAACAAGTTTGTGCAATATATTTGTACCCCACCCATTATGCAAGTGAATGCCCACATTGATTTTCTGAGTATATGTATGAGAAAGTTTATCAAGATCAAATTCAAATAGCCTACATACCAAAAAATAATCCATACTTTAACACTTACAATTTAGGTTGGAAAGCTCAACCAAATTTTTCATGGCAATCACAACCAGTGGTTATCTTGGTGCCATAAAGACCCACATTCATGGATATACATTATGATATGCCCTACCCATAATATTAATCTTCTTCAAATAATAATGATTCAACTTCTGAAGTGAGGATTCAGCAAGCAGTAGACGAGTTAGAATTTACCAATCAATCATTGAATAATATAGAGAAACAAAGGCTTTATTCTTTAGAAAAATGCTTAGAAGTCATGATAGAGTCATAAAATGAACTTATGCAAATCTTTAAAGCACTAAAGAAGCGAGGGCTTACATTCAATCAGCACGAGGAAAGAGAGTTGCCCAGTCAGCCCAAGAGTAAATCTGAGGGACCATATCTAGCTAGAAAATTTAATATTTCAAAATTTTTTTTTGAACAATCACATATAACTCTCGAGAAAGAAGCGATCACAAAACAACTTTGCACAACCAAAAAGACTCTCTTAGATCATATTATTGAGGCAAAAATATATAGAGAACCATTTACATTATCATCTCTTTTATCTATGGTCATAGAGCAACCTAGCAAAACTAAAAAGATCCTATTGGACCATATAATCACTACTACAAAAAAAGCCTACAATAGTACATACTATGACAGCGATTTTCAAAATCACTGTAATAGAGTCTATGATAGTGATTACAAGAAACTACTACTATAGGTCTGATTTATAGCAATGATTACAATAAATAATTTTCATAATCTGACCTATGACAGCCATTTTTTGTAACTACAGTCATAGGTTCGATCTATAGTAGCGGTTCCTTATAATCGATGCCATATATTGGACCTATAGCAGTGGTTCCTTGTAACCGCTGCTATATATCAATCTATGACAGCGATTATTTGTAACTACTATAATATATTTTTTTATTATTATTTTTAAATAATACATAATTTTAAAATTTAATACCCATCTTCATCATTCAGTATCTAAATAATTATCATTAGAGTATCATCGCAAAAGATCACCTCGATCTGATGGTCCTAGCTTCATCGATCAAAAAAATTTGATTTCGATGATCACGAATGATGATGCGATGATCTGATAGATGGAGACCTCTGATAAATCCAAAAATCTATAACGATGATCTCAATTATATTTATAGTATACTATCAAAGTTTTACTTTAATCGGATATCGTTATCTTGGTCAATTTAATGTAGGTTAATTTCGATCAATAAATGATAAACGAGTGATCAAAGAACCAGATGGTGTTCGATTATGAGATAATTTTTTTATAAATGATCTTAGATACTACTTTAATCATTTTTTATGATGATGATTATAAAATTAAACTCATGAGACTAAGAATAATCTAAAATTATACATCGCTTGATAATCATTCTTAAACTCCATTGGTTGTTATATGTATATGCTCGTACTTTTGCAATATCTGCTTAACATGAACAGTTCATACGAAAATAATTTAAATTTTACTATCATCATTATATAAAATAATTAAAATTATATCAAAGATTATTTAACTAAAAAATTATCTCATAATTGAACGTCGTTTAGCCCTTTGATCGCTTGTTTCTAATTTAACGGACGAAATCATTCCATACTAAATTGACCATGATAACGATATCCGATTGAAGTAAAACTTTGATAGTATGCTACAAATATTATCAAGATCATTATTATAAATTTTTGGACTGATCGGAGGTCTCCATCTATCAGTCATCGTATCATCATTCGTGATCATCGAAATCAAATTTTTCTGATCGATGAAGCTAGGGCCATTGGATCGAGGTGATCTTTTGTGACGATACTCTAATGATAATTATTTAGATAATGAATGATAAAGATAAGTATTAAATTTTAAAATTATATAATATTTATAAAAAAATAAAAAAATTTATTTCCAACCTAGGATAATGGTTACTAAAAACTGCCGCTATAGATTTATGGAGCGGTTATAAATCACTGTCGTAGATCTATTACAGTAGTTTACTGTAACTGCTATCATAGATCCACGGCAGTGGTTCAAAAATTACCATCGTAGGTTAGATTAAAAATCTTCAATTTTCCTTCCTCCTGTGCATACGCTCTCTCTCCCCTCTTCTCCATCGTCGGTGAGACTCCATCGAACCGCTACCATTGGTTAGGTTAAAAATCTTTAATTTTTCTTTTCTTCCGTGCATGCGCTCTCCCTCTCCCCTCTTGTCCATTGCCGGTGAGACTCCATCCATCCCCGACTGCGGCCACCCACCCCCCACCCTCTCCATCCTTGGCCGTGACCACTCACTTTCCACCCTCCCCATCCCCGACCGCCCACCCCTTGCCCTGCCCGACTGCCCACACCCCGCCCTCCCTATCCCCATCCACGGCCGCTTTCCCCCCACCCTCCCTATCCCCGTAGCGACTGCCCGCCCCGCCCTCCCCATCCCCAGCCACCGTCGCCCCTACCCTCCCCATCCCCGGTCGCTCTCCCCATGCCCTCCCCATCCTCGACCGCCACTGCCCCTGCCCGCCCCATCCTCGACCGCCGCCCCCTACCGCCCACCCCTTGCCCTCCCCGGCCACCCACCCCCTACCCTCCCCATCCTCGACCGCCGTCGCCCACGCCCCGCGTTCCACATCTCCGACCGTGGTCGCCCGCCCTCCTCATCCTCGATCGCCTGCTGCCCCTTGCCCTCCCTATCCACGATCACTCGCCCCCTACCCTCCCCATCCCCGACCATCCACCCCCTGCCCTCCCCCATCACAGCACCCCTCCCTTTCTCTCTCTTTCCTCTTTCTCTCTCTTCTTTCTCTATCTCACTATCTTGCTATTATTTCGTAGGTTACCTCTAGCACCGTCGTCTTTCTCTAGTGCCGTCATCGGTGATCCTCGAAGCTTTCGATGCGACCCTCTCTCTATAGTCGTAGATATATTTTTTTATTTTAATTTTATAATATTATTTATTAATCACTAGACTAGATTTGTCAATAGATCGTGTTTGGGTTGAAACCTGGATATTCAGATTTAGATCCAATTTTAATTACTGGTACTGAATTCAAATCCAAATATCCGATAGGTTTGTACCTAAAGTACCAAATCCGGATCCTAATGGATCTCAGGTATCCAAACCCAATTTTAGGACTCGAAATTAAGAATGGGAGAGGGATAGAAGGAGGGAGGGGGTCCAGCCTCGCCACCATCATCGACGAGGAAGACTGAGAGAGAGTGGGAGGGAGGGGTCTCACCGATGAGGGAGATCGAGAGAGTATGAGAGGGAGGGAGGGGTTCGACCTCACCACAATCATCGACGAGGGAGAGAGGGAGGGAGGGGGTCCGGCCTCGCCGATGAGGGATGAGATCGAGAGAGGGAAAGAGGGAGATCGAGAGAGGGAGAGAGGGATCAAGAAGGGGGTCCAACCTCGCCAGCGATGGAGATTGAGTGGGAGACGAGCAATCGAAAATATGAGGGGAGGGCAGAGACAACCAAAAATAGAGAATGGCATATAGCCGAGCCAGCTTGGATATGTAGCCGAGGTCGCTCGGATCAAGATCGAGCTAGTTGGGGGAGGACCTGAGTCGGATGTCTCAGGCATGGAGCTGGCTCAGCTTCTGAGTGAGCTGACTCAATGGGTGCGAACAGAATTTGATATGTCTCTTTAAGATTCCAATTTTAAGTCCTAAGGTGCCGTCATCATCTACTTTGTTCTACTTTTAGATTTCTAGATTAACACCCAAGTTTGTGCAAGAGATCGAATCTACGATTGTTGCTCATCCTTAATTACTTATGAATGTAATTCATGTTGTAGAATTTATTGGATAATAATTTTTGAATATTTATATCTTGTTGCTTTTATTTATTGTATTGCATAACGATAGACCGATCAATTGATTAGTGTACATAATCTCCGACATCCATACAATTATATGTAATTATATGGATGAGAGAATTATGTACAATGATTAATTGATTATTCAATTTGGATGATTTAAAAATTATAGATAATTCTATAGGTGGTTGCATTAATCAAACAGTATGCTAAGAATTTTGAATGAAAGTTTAGATAGTATTTTTCTTTTGTTCTCCCTACATGGAAGAACTAAGGAAAAATGCTGTCAAAATTTTATTCGATCCCTATTGCATATCGTTTAATTATTGTATTGAACCTATAGAATTAATATAATTTCTGAATGGGATAGAACCTATCTTTATTTATTAGTTGGTGATAGGATGTATTTATTGCATATTTATTTATAATATATTAGTATATAATTTAAATTTTATAAATGATTTAATTACAGTATCATCATTTTTAAAATGGATAAGGGGTGGATGAAGTTTAGTAGGCTCTTGCCAGTATCTAAGGCTGGACTTCAAAAATTTTTTAATTTTACTATAAACAAATTTAGGGACCATGGATTGATCCAATGTTCTTGTAAAAAGTGTATGGATGGACCGTGCCTACCTCATCAAGATGTAAATGATCACCTCACTATTTATTACTTTAAAGTCAGTTATGAAATTTGTTGGGACCAACATGGTGAGATCAGACCGCAAGGAGGCGATCAACATGATGGAAGAGTGGAACAAATGGTTCATGATATTTTTTTATTTATTGGCCATAATGATGATGCATCTACATCCATGCCTGATTCTGTGGTTGGTGGAATGACAAACAGTGAGGATATGAGAAGGTCCGTAAGTTGATGAAGGATGCTAATATTCGTTATATTCTAGATGTGAAAAGATGGCGAAACTGGAGTTCTTAATCTGATTGTATCATGCAAAATATTTCAATGGGTTCAGTAATAATGGAGTAAACTATATATTAGAGCTTTTGGGGGACATTCTTTTGGATGATGCATAAATTTTAAAGAATAATTATGAGGTATCAAAGATTATTGAACAGTTGGGCTTTCCTTACACCAAGATACATGCATGTCCCAATGATTGCATGCTCTATTGGGAGGGGGATGTCAACCAAAATGAGTGCATGAGGTGCGGTGTGTCAAGATGGAAATAGAATAAAGATGGTACATCGACTCGTGTATCTCAAAAATTGATGTGGTATTTTTCTTTGATTTTGAGACTACAAAAGTTGTTTATGTCGACAAGAACATCGAAGGACATGAGATGGCATGAAGAGGATCGAACAAAAAATGATGCATTGAGGCATCCAGTCGATGGAGAGGCATGGCAGAAGTTTAATGAATTACATTCTGACATCGCACATGAGATACATAATGTGAGGTTGGGCTTGTCGTACGATAGTTTCAACCCATTCAAGCATATGAATACCGTCCATAGTATATGGCCAGTATTTATTAATGTTTACAATCTTCCACCGTAGATGTATATGAAAAAATTCTTTGCTTTCATGACAGTGCTTATCTCTAAACCAATGGAGGTAGGTAATGATATTGATGTTTATTTGTAGCCTCTTATTATCAAGCTGAAATATTTATGGAGCATTCAAGATGTTCCAACTTTTGATGCTTTGCTGAATGTGTCATTCTCCATGCCCGTAGTGCTTTTGTGAATAATAAATGACTTTTCAACCTATGTCCTAATATTGGGTTGGAGCACCAAAGGTGAGATAGCATGTCTGATTTATGAAAAAAATACCCGGTCTAGAAGGTTGACACATCGAAGGAGCTTTAGCTATATGGGAAATCGACATTTCCTCCATCAAAATCATCCATACAGAAGGGATGCACGCTCCTTCGATGGCACTGTTGAAGAAGGTGAGGCACCTAGCTGGATGTCTGAAAGTAATGTACTTAGAGAGTTGGATGGTCTCAGTGTTGAATTTAGGAAAGGTGATCCAATTGATCGTAAAAAGAAGAAGCATCAATCAAAGAAAGATGACACACTTTAATTGGAGGAAAAAGAGCATCTTTTTTGACTTGCCATATTGGAAGACAAACTTATTGCACCATTGCTTAGATGTAATGCATATTGAAAAAAATGTGTGTAAGCTCCTATTGGCAATAATTTTAAATATCAAAAATAAGACTAAGAATGACTTGAATTCTTGATTTGACTTAAAAAAATGGAGTATTAGAAGATCACTCCATCCAAAGCCAGTAGGAGGAGAATAGTGGAGGCTCCCTTATGCATGCTATATTATGAATGCCTTCAAATGGTCCACATTTCTTCATGTGTTGGAGAACATAAAGATCCCTGATAGATACTCAAGAAACATATCAAAGCGTGTGAATAGTAAGGATGTCAAATTTGGAGGATTGAAGACTCATGATTATCATGTGCTGATGCAGGAATTGATCCCAATAGCTATTCACCACATGTTGCCAAAAAATGTCAAAATTGCTGTTATTCATCTTTACAATTTTTACAGAGATATTTGTGCAAAGAGGTTGCTTAAGAAAGACATGAACAAAATGAAGGCAAGGGTGATGACTATATTATGTGATCTGGAGAAGATATTTTCACCATCATTTTTCATGGTTATGATGTATCTTACCGTACACCTTATGAAAGAAGTTGCACTTAGAGGCCCAGTATTCTATCGATGAATGTATCCTACTGAGAGGAATATTCAAACTCTGAAATCTTATGTAAGAAATATGAATTGTCCAGAGGGATCCATAGCAGAAGGTTATTTGGGTCAAGAGTGTATAAATTTTTGTACCATGTACTTAAACAAGCTCGAAATACGTCGTAATCGGCTAATGAGAAATCAGGATGATCAATATGAGCCAATTGAGCCTGCATTTGAGTCCATTCCACAGTCAGGTGGACTTTTCACTACATACTGTCTTACTAATTTAAGCATTGAGAAAAAGGATAAAGCACACCGCTACGTGCTCTTCAATTATGATGTCATTGAGTCGTACATAAGGTGAGTCACTCAGCCTTATTTATTTCATAATAATTAAAAAAAAATATCCAATTATACCTAAATTTGTTCTTTATGCATGCAGCAAATGCAAGAAAGTCATAAGAGTAAAATATGGTGCTCTAAGTATGCAGGAGAAAGAGAAAATGCACAATAAAATTTTTTTTGAATGGTTCAAAGATCATGTAAGCAATTATATATTCTTGTCTTGTATAACTTATTTGAACATGTTTACTAATTAGGTGTCATCTTCTTAATTAGGTGTGGAGATTGCCGCTTAGTAATGTGAGCCCGAAAGTGCATGCTCTTTCAATGGGCCCTAATTGTACCGTGCATGAGTATAAACAGCTCGTCATTAATGGTTACAGATTTAACATTCACAGTAGGTTCATAAATATAGCAACACAAAATAGTGGTATCATGTTGAGCGCCACCATTGGGTGTTATGCTATCTCGAGGGATTCACAGTCTCGTACGGAGGATTTAAACTATTATGGCGTAGTGGAGAAGATAGTCATCTTGGACTATTATTCTAAAGGAAGGATTGCGTTGATGAAGTGTGATTGATTTAACAACTTGTCATAGTCTGAGATGAAGGCTGATGAGTGTGATTTTACTCTCGTTAACATGCAACGCCATTTTCGCACTGAAGAACCGTATATACTTACCTTCCAAGCTAGTCAAGTCTTCAACGTTAGTAATCCCTTGGAGCCTCAATGGGGTGTTATTGTAAAGATGGTGTCTAGGCATATGTTTGATGATACCAAAGTTGATGACGATGTTGGACCATGCATGCAAAGTGCTCTTTTAGGATAAAACTTACGTACTATTGTTGAGATCCCAGACACATTATCAGAAGCGATGGTGATGTCCATATTGTAGATGCCATTAGGCGATGACTTCAATATTCTAGTATAAATTATTAGAGTCTATTTATTGATGTGTTGCTAATATTATTATTCAAAATATTAAATTTGTTGCCCAGAGGTTACAACCCCCATTCCTCAAATGACTACACGAAGCTCCGCATCTGAGCCGTGCCAGTAGGCCGTGCCGTGCCAGTAGACCATGCCATGCCTTGGATTGTGTCATGCCGTGCCATGCTTTGGACCGTGCCGTGTCAGTAGGCCATGCTATGCGATGTCGGTAGTTCATGCCTTAGGCCATGTCATGTCGGTTGGCCATGCCGTGGGCCGTGCCGATCTCTAAGAGAATCTTCGGTAGCTAAGAGAACCCCCATCTTGTTGCTTCTATTTATTGCATTGCATAGCGATAGACTTGTCAACTGATTAGTGTACATAATCTTTGGCATACGTATATTTATATGTAATTGTATGGATGGTACTTAGGCATATCTTTGATTATTGTTCAACATGTTATATTGGTTAATGTTCATTAATGTTATAGGTCACGATGGCACCGAAATGCCATTTAGCTTTCACCCCTGCCTCTCGATGAGTTATGTGGAGTTCAGCATTTAAGGAGTAGTCAGAGTATACTCTATCTACCTTCGCATTGACTGCTTAGGGATCTCCACCATCGGCATCTACTCCACCGATAGCATCTAGTACTCCACCGACATCTGAGCCTCTACCATCACCCACATCTCCGACACATGCTACTCCATCGACATCTGAGTATATATTTTTATTATATTATTTATTTATTTTTTATATAGTATTTATATACTTATATATTTGCATATCATATTTTTATTACAGGTGCATCATCCAGTAGGATATTTTATAGTTTCATACGTATGATGCATGTGTGAATCTACTAGCATCAGGTGATGGTATAGTATGATCCGAAGGAGAGGTCGGTAGGGGAGACCGTATGGGAGATGCATTCCTTTTTTGAAGTGCTTGTGAGGCGGTCAGACATTATTTTCATAGAGTTCAGAGACTGACGATTGATGAATGATACTATCAGGGATCGAATGTGGGAGGAGATATGAGTAAGTGCATCTTAATTATATTTATGCATTTTACATGTTTACACTATGTTTGATTAGAATAATTTTATAACTAATTTTTAATAATTTTGTGCAGAGGAGGTACGACTTTTCTGATTATGATAGGGCTTGAGATGTCCGATTGAAGAAGATCGAGAAGTTGTACCTGAGCTACAAGGTCAAGCTCCATAGAGGATGGCTCGAGCACCGATGAGATACTCTAAAGAAGCTTGTTCCTTGGATACAGGACCGTCCTCCGAGTTAGTGGGAGAGGATGGTTGCACATTGGAGGAGCCACGAGTTTGAGATAAAATTACTAACTTTTAAATTTTTTAATATACTTAAAATTATATTTAAATATTTATTATTTATTTGAATACTTGTTAGGCTACCTCCTGTTAGAATCGAAAAAATCAGGCAGCCTAGGAGTATACACACACTCTCAACCATAAGTCTATTGCCAGTCGTGTGCATAGAGAGATAATGAATTCTAAATCTTACTAGATAAATTAAATTAATATTTTTTTTATATTTTTGATAAACTATCTATTGTTATAGTTGATAAGAGATGGAGTGATGCCCAACCATACGGACAAGAAGGACAGGCCGATGAACACCACAATCGAAAGAATTTTTGTAAGTATTAAATATATTAGTATATATGATTAGTATTATAGTATTTTTTATAAAATTTTATTTACATTTATAATTATAAGATCAATTAGATGCACTCGCGAGCGAGGGGTCGGATACCTCTAGCCCCCATGACCATCTGTCTTAGGTCTTGGAGCCTGAGCACTCTAGGAGGATCTGATGTAAGCCCAGACATTTGTCGACCAGCTTATTAGTCAGAGGCGAGTGTCTATTCACAGGCTCTGGTGTTATCAGTCGGGAGGAGCTTGAGGCAACGTTGGCATGGGCAGATCATGCTACGATGTGGACAGATCGGGCTGAAGAGTGTGCATCTCATTTGGAGGGCATCGTGAGAGATATGGTGTCGATGCTCAGCACATATTTTGGAAGGTACCTTCATGAACTTTGAGGATATATTGGTGCACATTCTAGCTCTAGCTCCTTCAGCTCCAGCTTCGGCTCCAGTTTCAGCTCGTGCTCCATCTTCCAAGGATGATGATGATGTAGATTTAGAAAATTTTTGATGCATTTTTTTTAAAAAAATATTATAATAAATTTTATTTGATAATAAAATTTTAGTATTTTAGAAATATTTTTATATTTATAATATTTTTTTATGTTATATATCTCTACATTTGTCAAGGTAAAATATATAAAAAATTAAAAATTTTATATTTTTTTAATTATTCAGAAGCTACGATAGTGATTTTATAATCACTATCGTAGATGTGCCAACCATTATCATAGGCAATGTGTCAACCACTACATTGGACCTATGGCAGCGGTTACGTAACCACTTCCATAGACAAGTCTATGGCAATGGTTCTATAACCATTATCATAGATCGGTCTATCACAGGGGGTTCTATAATCACTGCCATAGATAAGTCTATGGCAGCGATTTAGAAACTGCTGCAATAGGCATCTATGGTAGTAGTTTTCTTAACCACTGCAACAATCGCTGTCATAGACCTACGACGATGACTATAGTGGCAGTGGTTAGCTAACCCAAAAAATCGCTGCTATAGGATATGGCAGTGGTTAGCTAACCGCTGCTATATCCTATAGCAACGATTTTTTGGGCTACGACAGCAGTTACAAACTGCTGTCGTAGCCTATTTCTATAGTAGTGAACCGCTGCCATAAACCTACGGTGATGGTTGTAGTGGCTAACCACTGCCATAGCCTATAGCAGTGATTTTTGGGCTACGACAGTGGTTACAAATTGCTACCGTAGTCCTATTCTGTAGTAGTGAATCGAGATAGCAAAATATTAAAAAAAATCAAAATAATAGGATGAACCAATTCCATCACCTTACTTATATATGAACCCATCCCTAAGTACCTTGAAATCATCCAATCCATTTTGTCGGAAGGAAAGACCAATTGATGAGATGATGGATCTAATAGAGACTTCCCAAGAATCACAAGTGAATAACACACTAGAGAAAGCTTCACCTATAATTTTTTACCAAAATTTATTAAATCCCTATTTGACTCATTATGAGGCTGATGATTTTGATGATGATAGGTACAATATAGAAGTTAATGACCAAGTAGATACATCCTATTCTAAGACCACCCCACTATGAATTGAAAAACTTGAGCTATCACCTAGCCCACCAATAACTCCCTTATTAGAACTACCAACTGATTTAGAATTGAAACTACTTTCTGATATACCTACAGACACACTACCAATGATATCTACCTAGGAAGACCAATTTATAGGTGTTCTAAAAATACATAAAGAAGCTGTTGGATGGGATATTTATGAAATAAGGGATAACAATCTTAAATTTAATTTTTCTATATTTTGCCCTATTTTTGAGGATTGCCTTTAAAATTTATCTATAATATTAAAATGATGTATGGAGGTAAATTTAAAATTAATTTAGAAAAAGTATCATACCTTAGATCAAGGATGAATTGATGCCTAGATATATTAGACTTGAAAAAGAAAGTTGGGTAGATTAAGTTATAATTGAAGAAATTCAAAAACTACCACCCCTAATCTCGATTTCAGCCCATCAAACATAATTCCTTCTTGATTACTATGATAATTTTAGAATTTGGTATAAACATGCTCGCTCCAAATACTCTATTGATTAGAATTCTGCCATGATGATAGGACCTCCTAATTGGTCCTATCTTTTTGAAACCTTGAAGGATCTGTTAAAATTGATTATACCTAAAACTCCTTCATAGGTTCTGGTTGAAGACATTAAACTTAGCGCTTACTAGGAGACAATCTAGGTTTTTATATTTAATATTTTTTTTATTTTTTAATTTACTAAGTTAGGAGGAGAATTACAAACCCATGCTAGATGAGAAAAATAAATCCCAAGCCAAGGCTAGAAAACAAATTAAATTAGGTAAACTCTTTCCTTTTTATTATTCTTGTCATTTATCATATTCTATTCTTTCCTGCCATTGAGGACAATGAAACTTAAGTTGGGGGAAAGAATAAATAAATTTTTTTTTTATGTCCTCAAGTATGGTAATAATTAATCTTATATACCTAATTTTATATTGATTTAAAAATTTTTAGGTATTTTAATCAATGATTGATTAATGGTTTAGAGAATTTTTGAAATACTAAGAACCAAATTATTGAAGAAAATCTAAAAAATGGTCAGATGTAGAATAGATAAATTTTTGAATGATTCTAAAATCTTCTTCTAGTCCTATATTCGATAGAGAATATACTTTATATGGATATGAGTAAAAAAAATAAAAAAATAATAAAAATAATAAAATAATAATAATAATAAAAAGTAAGTTCTAAACATTGGTCTTCCATCGAATAATCGAATTTCGTTGCCTAAGTAAGCAATGTTATTCACATCAAAAAGTAGGCAATGTGAAGAAACTTATTAGATAATTAGTTTTAATCTATAGTATTTTTGACTCGAGTCAGTAAGTCCGAGGGATGTTCTATACCTAATGTCCCTAAAGTCAACTAGTTTAAGAGTCATTAGTTCAAAGCTGGCTTCAAGGATCAGGTAGAAAGCTTAAGAGGTTAAAACAATGCACTAGCTATAAAATTAAAAAAACTCTAGTCCATACCAAAGATAGAAGATTTAAAGAATAAAGGTAGAAAATTGGTTAAAGAAAAGCTCTAAAATTTTATGTTCTTCACTTAACCATGATTTGAGATGAAATTAATAATCCAATGATGTATTTTTTAAATCTCTAACTAGATATCAACTGACTTTAAGGTGATCTAAAGAAACTTTTATATTCTATCGAGTCGGTACATACTTCTAATTTTTTTTTTTACTCGAAGACGAGTAAAACTCAAGTTGGAGGATATGATAATTATTATAAATTACTAAATAATAGCATTAAATTAAATATTAATTAATATTTATTTAAAAAAATTAATATTTTTATTAGTATTTTGTAAGAAAGAAGTTCATCAATGCGAAGAGCTCAATTTATGAATTCTAATAAAATAAATTTTACTTAAATCGGAGCTAAAACAAAAAAGATATAAAGTCTAGAAGTTTAAAATAAAAGAAAAAAAGGCCTATGCATGGTGGATCGACCAGCCGGTCCATGGAATGGGTGCAGACCGTCCAGCTCAGTAGGCACGGTGAATCAAAGCATGCCACATGGTGGACCTAGACCGCTAAGGGGTTTACAAAAAAAATCCATGCAGCATTTGGAGGTATTTTTGAGATTTTAGATGGCATGACAACTACTGGTTGGTGGAGGCTTATGGTGTGCCCGATCCATGACGGTCCATGGCAATAATGATGCGCGATCGATTAGTGGTCGTTGATGCCTATGGAGATCCAATGGTAGATATTTATTCCAACTATGATAAGGTTACAGGCTTCATCTGAGTGCAATCCAACGAGCAAAAACCACTCATAGAGAGATCGGATGGTTAGAAAATTTTCTAGCATTAATCAGGCTTATTTCGGTGGATTTTTGAAGCCATTGATCATAGAATGGATAGCTAGAACGATTTTGAGTGATTAAATTTGATCTAAACTCCGATTTGAGCTCAACAAGGATTCAAAAATTTCTATTTTTCATCTATTAATCCTTTGTACGCCAGAAAACTACAGAGACCCTCCTATGAGGGGAATTAGCCCTCCAAAATCTATCTCTTCTCTCTCTTTTCTTCCTTCTTTCTTTTTTCTTTTTTGTTATTTATTTGGTGATCTGAAGATGCTAAAAGCTAGAGAATTTTAAATCATAAGCAGCTAAAGATTTAGATTCTAGGATGACGATAAAATCTTCAAGCATAGTTATATTTTTTTTATTTTTTATAATTTTTTTATGCAATGAATGATATGTTCTCATATTCAATCTTAACTTATTCTTCATACATGAGATCTAATATCAACACCCTAATTATTGATTAATATTTAAATAAGCTATATTTATGGAGATGGGTTGTGATCGAAAGATATAGTCCATGCTCGACTTAATAGTTTATGTTAGAGAAAATCAATAAAAAGCTATGTTATCAATTTTAATAATTTATGATTTCATGGAGATGGATTATTATCAAAAGATATAATTCATACTCTAAAAAAATAAATTATAATCATACCTAAATTCTTAAAAATAATAAATTTTTGCATTAAAAAGAATTATCACAATCATGCTAGAGATGGATTCAAAATTTTAGAATATTTTTAATTAATTTAAAATTTTAATTAATTAAGTAGTTATTTTTTTTAATTTATTAAATTATAATTAATTTACTTATTTAAATTTTTACTTTAAAAATTAATTTAAATTTAAATTTTTTTAATTAAATTAAACATAATTGAGCCTTTAATCTCTAAGAAAATTGATACTCAACTCATCAACTATCCTATTAAATAGTAAAATCGAATCTAATTTTTATTTGATGTTGTAACGATAAGCAGTTAAGTAGTGAATAGATACCAATCTGCTCTAGAGAAGAATCATTGGAAATTTGTTAAAACCATTCTAAATTATTTAAGAAATACTAAGAACTAATGGCTTATTTATGGTGAGTTAGATTTGAGATTTGTAGGATTTATAGATTTCAGTTTTCAATCTGATAATGATGATAGTAAAAGTGTATCGGGATATGTGTTTATCTTTAATGGTAGAGCTATCTACCAAAAAAATTTTAAGCAGCATACTATGATTGACTTAGTTTATGAGGCGGAGTATGTCGCTGCAACAAGTACTACCAAAGAAGTTATGTAGCTAAGAAAATTCATTACCGAGCTCGGAGAGCATCCTTTCTTGATGGTCTAGTTCTGCTCGTCTGCAATAGCTCTGAAACCATTGCTTAGGTGAAGAAGCCAAAAGATGGATGAATCACATTCTACGTTGCTACCATCTTATCTAAAAGATTATGGATCAAGGTGACATCGACCTTAAGAAGATCGACGAAAAGAACAACTTGGTCGATCCATTTACTAAAACCATTACGGTGAGAAGTTCGATGACTTCAAGTAAAAAATGGATATTAGATACTGCATTAATTGGCTTTTATCTAAGTAGAAGATTGTTAGAAATAGTATCCAAAAGCCAATCATTAGCTTATTAATGATTGAGCCATTTTTATATTTGTATATGAATTATTAATGAATAAATATCATTTTGGTATTTTCATCATAAATTCTTTGCATCTATTATAATGAAGTCCTTAGAACTATTTATAATTGATAAAGAAGGATTTATCATTTAGTCCTTAAATTTGTTTGCAATTAAATAGTACGTTGTTACCAAGAATGATAATATTTATTGAGTGTAGGTCATTGTGTACTATATGGACTGATTATCCTCATAACCAAGGAGTGTGAAGACACTGATGTTGCATGTAGGTAAGATGTAGGGGTACATCTGTATAAAATATGACCAAGTTTGAAGCTTTCTGTTCTCAAGATTTGCTCTGAATGGATATAGATATAAATGTCCTTTTGACCTGAGATTATCACAATGACTTTCAAGCAACTCATTATACTTTGGTACCGGATTACCTAAATTTCTAATTCGATGATGGAAGATTTCTAGGCACAATCAAGTACTTGAGAAGTCAATGTGTGAATCAACATAGGATTTATCAATTTGGATTTTAAAAGTTATGTTGAATTATATTTCAATTTAGCAAAGTCTTGGCAAGGATAGTTCTTGTGAGGAGTCACAGGACTAATTACATTGAGACATGATATAGATGTACTTTTTAGAGTTGACAGTTTTGTTGGAAATAGTATCCTAAAATCAATTGTTAGTTTATTGATCGTTGTGCTAATTTTATACTTAT
The DNA here is from genome assembly GCA_006176705.1 of Cocos nucifera. Classification (NCBI taxonomy): domain Eukaryota; kingdom Viridiplantae; phylum Streptophyta; class Magnoliopsida; order Arecales; family Arecaceae; genus Cocos; species Cocos nucifera. The sequence continues at coordinate 1,156,342 of QRFJ01000126.1, forward strand.
ATATGAATTATTAATAAATAAAAATTATTTTAATATTTTTTCATCATAAATTTTTTCATCTTCTAATGAACTCCTGTGTGTTGTGATGAAGTCCTTAGGATTATTTAGAATCGATAAAAAAAGATTTATCCTTTAGTCCCTAAACTTATTCACGATCAAATGATACGTTGTTAACTAGGATGATAATATTTATCAAGTATATAGATCATTGTATGTCATATAGATTGGTTATCCTATTAATCGAGTATGGAGACACTGGTATGGCATGTAGGTGAGATGTAAGGATACATCTATACTGAACATGATCAACTCCGAAGCTTTCTGCTGTCAAGATTTGCTTCAATGGAATATGAGTATAAGTATCCCTCCAATCTAAGATCACCATGGTGACTTTCAAGCAACTTATGATGCTTTGGTGCCGAACTCCCTAAATTTCTAATTCAATGATGGAAGATTTTTGGGCATAGTCAAGTACTTGGAGAGTCGGAGTGTATATCAAAATGAAATTGACCACTCCTGATTTCAGGAGCTGTGTTCAATTGTATTTTAATTTAGCAAATCTTTGTCCAAGATGGTCCTGGGGAGGAGTCACAAAATTGATTGCTTTGAGACATGATTGGATGTACTTTTCAGAATTGATAGTTTAACTCCAAATCATCCTATACATAAAGGTCAAAGGGATGAATTATGTGGTAATCATATTCATGTAGGTTCTGAATATTATGATTGTAACTATTCGATCTATCTAAATATCAGGTATCATTGTTAGATGGTCACTTTGACTAGTATAGGAATTGGTTCCTGTACTATCGGCTTAGGTTCAAACCTGCGGAGTCACATACATTAGAGGTTCCTATCCGATCTGATGGCTGATCAAGAGTCTTACCCATTAGTTTTGGACTCTATATTTATGAGAGGTTTACTTAGTAAATTGATTACTAATTAATTTAATTTGATTGAGCAAATATTTTTGGATCAAGTCTAATTGAATTGGATTCAGTTGGGTTTATCCCGATTAAGTTATAAGATGACCTAATTGTTGAGGAGGTTTGATCCCTAATTTGATCAAGGGTTGGACTTAATCAATTTCTAATTTGATTAGGATGTAATTGAGCCTACATTAGTTGGATCTAATTTGGTCTAATTGGGTCTAATCAATTTGGATTAGATTGGTTCAATTGGATGAGAAGTTATGAGACTAGTTTGACTAGTCTTCTCATGCGCCACATCACTCTTTCCTTGTGCCATTTTTCTCCACGAGAAAAGATTTCTCATGAATATTTTTCCATGCAAGAGAGGGCGTACATCCCTCCTTTCTCATGCATCTATTGGATAAGAAGAGAATGGTTGCATTCAAATTCAAAACGAGCTTGAGTTTGATTGAATCAATCTCTTATCTTATCCCTCCATGCCTTTATTTTTGTGCATCTATTAAATTCTAGATTTTTTGGGTGTGCAAGATTAGAGAAAAATTGTTTATCCTCTACATGCATGAGCCTCTTCCTTGTGTAAGAAAGATATAAAAAATCTGAAAAAGAAATAGAAAGAAAAAGGAGGGCGCAAACTTTGAGTCATAGTGCAACCCTAGATTTCAGATCTAGGGTTTTGGGTGTTTCTTTGTGAGATCTAAGTATCAAATCTTCATGAAAATTTCTACAACACTTCCTCATCTTCGTCTCTTCTTTTGTTGATTTGGAGTGTTCGAAGAATCGATGAAAGAAGATCAAAGAAGTTTGATCCACATCAGCCATCAAAAGATTCTACATCGAGCTAGCACTCGGGAGGAGCTGATGGAGACTAGAGCCTCATGTGGACCATCCGTAGAGGCCAGACACATATGTGGCTATATCACGATGATCAGATTTATACCATGGAGATTGGATTATAGAGATCAACCACCCATGCAAAGATAACATATTCTGAACATGTACAATAGTAAAATAGTTTTATTGTTAATTATTTTATTTTTAGATTTACATGCATACATATCATAGTAGATCCTGTATTATGTAGGATTTTTAGATTAGATCTATAGCTCTTAAAATTAATTAGATTAATTTTTACTTCCACTATATTTTATTTTTTTAAAAAAAATTCAAAAGTAGAGCTAGAAATCCTGCATGCTTTCCAACAATGGTATCAAAGCATCCAGGTTATTTAGTATGATATATATGCGTGTTTAGATTATCTTAGATTAGATCTAAATAATAATCTAATTTTTAATCTAAAAATAAAATTAAGATTGCACGGACTGAAGGTTGTCCTGCTGTAAGGTTTATCCCTTACGGTGGAAAGGTTGTCTTGGTACGTTGCTGATCTAGAAAATGAATCATAAAAACTTAGATCTGATCTAATTTTTTTTTATGATATGATTGAATGGTTTTAATCTAAGTTTTTTTCATGAATATGTATTTAGATAAGATCTAAATAGATTCATGATTTTTTATGTAGTGTACATAGATTCAGATTAAACAAGAATAGAAACTTTGAGTGGTTCTGTTCGTTGGTCGAGCCAGCTCTCTTAAGAATTGAGCCAACTCGGCTAGCATGGCAGCCTGATATACTTTCTGGACTGCTACTCGAGCTAGCTCTATCAGACATCGAGTTGACTGGATTGTTACTTGAGCTGGCTATCTCAGGAACCGAGCCAACTCAATTTTTGCTCGGGCCAGCTAGGATGGGATCCAAGCCAGCTCAACTAAAATATTGGCTGTAGCTATTCGATAGCTGATTACAAGTGATTATACCTACAACTAGTGCTTGTTTATGAAATGAGCCAACCTATTTTTGAAATGAGTCGATCCATTTAGTGAAATAGTACTAGATTATAAAGAACCTTTTTAAATTTTGAAAAATATTTTCAAAATGCCAAACCCTAATCCTTGCCCAAAATTTAATTAAGAATTAAGTATTATAAATTAGGATCTAGAATTATAAATTAAAGATCCTAAATCATTGATCATAAAATGTGGGTTATCGGATTAGATGAATTAGATCCATTAATTAGGTTAAACCTAAGGTTAGTTAAAGAATAGACTAAATTAGAGTAATTGATCAAATCTAACCAAGTATTGATTTAGATTAGATCAAGGACTCTTTAGACTTAATTACAATAGTTATAGTTGGTCAAGTCCATTCCTTTAACAAAGAGCAAATGGACTTGATTCATGGCTATGCAGTCGAATCCGAAATTACTAAGTTGGTCAAATTGAAACTAATAAATCGGATGGTGTCTAAGGTAAGTTTGATAGTTCAGATCGGTGATTTTTAATTGGAAGCTACTCGCATTGATTTCGATCTTTGATAAGTTAATGGCATATCCCTTCCACTGATCTCACTTACCTAGCCATTCTGGTAAATTAGATTTTGATTAGATCACTTGATGATTTAGGCTCACCTATATCAATTAGGTAAATCAATGTAACTAATTTAGATGCTCCTAATGCGAGCTTGAATAGATCTTTTTTTATCTGACTTGATGAAGTCAGTAGGAGGATCAATATTGGTCAGTTAATTCTTCTCTCCTCTTCTTAAAATGAGTTAATTAAATTTTCTAAAATTATTAGATCCTTAAAAATAATGAAGTTATGATGATAACTAAGTCATAGCCTCCCATTAAGTTAAGTAATAATAGGTCCATTAGTTTAATAATTATTACAGGCCCAAAGGCTTGGTGCTTATTGACTAATGAAATTATCATTCATAATATGATGATTTGATCATGTGTTTCTAATGGTGGTCAAGTTGGCCAACCAAAGTCGAGCCTGATAATTTGTTGGTCAGATGCACCAAATATAATCATGTTAATGGTTGGACCTAGCTGGATCTTCTTAGGGAAGGCCAAAGCCTACTGATTAGATTTTTGGGGCAAAATTAAATTCCTAGAAGTTGTTTAGAGAAATAATTGATTGTGAACCTATCTATAGATGCACATGGATTGACCAACCAAAGTTGGGCTCATATGTAGTCTATATGGATTCTAGTATCCACTAAGAAATTAAAGTAATTCCTCAAATTGGAAGTAGAGGCTACTAATTCATATAAAATAATGGAAGAATCTTTAGACTAAAGTCAAAATCTTTAAGATATTTAATTTATATACTAATTAGGTTTGATTTTTTTTAATGCAGATATGACTACTATCCTATCGCTCTGATCATTGTTGGATAATGATAAACTCATGAGACCCAACTTTGATAGCTGGTATTGAAAGTTGAGAATTATCCTGAAGCATGAATGGATCTTATATATATTGACAGATCCAGCACCTAAGGAGCCAGCTCTGAATGCTAGAGGAGTGGTCCAACATACTTACCAGAAGTGGCTCAATGACCACACCACCGTTCGATACATAATGCTAGCGGCAATGAATGATGAGTTCAGCCATAAGTTCAAGAAGGCCCAGCCTCAAGAGATGCTTCAAATATTGAATAACTTCTTTAGCACGGCTAACGATGTTGAGAGGCATAAGACTAGTTGTACCATTTTCAATGCTCGGATGAGGGATGGGGCATCAGTCACCAACATGTATTGTACATAATCAAGATGATTGAGTACCTGAGTAATCTGGGGTTCTCCTGCACGAGCAACTCGATAAGAAAGCAATCTTGAATTCTTTACCCAAGTCCTTCCTTCCATTCCTTACTCATTTTAGAATGACAAAGTCTGCAATAAACTACCATGGCTTGTTGGGTACTACAAAACTTTGAGAAGGATCACCAGCTCCATAAGGAGATGATGAATATAATGGAAGGATCTTCTTCTGATCGTCGATCCTTTAAGAAAGAAAAGAAGAATAAGAAGAAGAAGAAGAACAAAAAGGTGCAACCTCATGCTAGAATATCTGCGCAGGATCAAACCAAGAAGCACAAGCCTGACTAGAGCCAGACGGAGTGCTTCTTTTGCAAGAAACAAGGACATTAGAAGAGGAACTGTCCTCAGTACATTGCCTTCCTATATTCGAATAGGTCGAGGAAGAAGCAAGTTGTTGCTGAGCAAGGTAATTATATGATAACACCTTGCAATTTCTCTATATATGATACTACTACGAGGATATTAGATACCGAAAGTTCTTATCATATTTATAATTTGATGCAAGATTTGCAAGTCAGTAGGAGATTTGATGAAGGCGAAAGGTTCCTAAATGTTGAAGATGGAAGACAAATTCCAATTCTAGCTTTAAAAATTATGAACCTTATAATCAATTCTCATAGAATTATTCTTAGTGATTGTCACTTTTGTCTAAATTTTTTATTGAATATTATTTCTATAGACCTTTTGGCTCAAAACAGTTATCAATTTTCAATAAAAAATTTTTTTTGTAATATCATTTTGAATGATGTTATGGTTTGCATTGGATAATTGAATAATCGTATCTATCTACTATCATAATCTATTAACATGATCCAATCCTCTGATAAACGTCCTAGATTAGATGATATGTTAGAAGTCTGCCTTTGGCACTACATGCTTGGTCATATCAACAAGAATAGAATAAATAGGTTGGGTCAAGAAGAAATTCTTGAAGTTGATAATTATGAATCATTTTCGATCTATGAGTCCTATCTTCTTGATAAAATGATCAAGTCATCTTTTACTGAAAAGGATGAGCGAGCCAGTGAACTCTTAGGTCTAGTATATACTAATGTATGTGAACCCATAAGCTCAAATGCTAGAGATGGATATTTCTACTTTATAACCTTCACGGACGATCTATCAAGGTATAGGTATGTCTATTTAATCAAACATAAGTCAAAGTCATTTGAAATATTCAAACTTTTATGTAATATAGTAGAAAAGTAAACTAAAAAAAGTATTAAAACTCTTTGATCTGAGCGAGGAGGTGAGTACCTATCCAGCAAATTTCTAACATATCTAGGGAAGAGTAGGATTCTCTTCCAATGGACTCCTCCTAGAATACTACATCATAATGGTGTGTCAAAAAAGAGGAATCGACCCTGTTAGACATAGTTCGATCTATGATGGAATTTGCTGGTCTGTCGATCTTCCTTTAGGGATACGCACTCAAGTCGGCTTGTTATCTTTTAAATAGGATTTTGAGTAAGCCAATTTCCAAAATACCATATGAGATGTGGACAAGGCATAAGCCAGTACTCGCGCACCTTAGGATTTGAGGCTGTCCGGCTTATGTTAAATATTTAGTAACAGAGAAGCTTGGACGTAGGTCTAACAAGTGTGTTTTTATAGGATACCCAAAAGATACCAAGGGATATTACTTCTACCTAGCTGATGAACAAAAGATGTTTGTCAATATTATAGCAGTCTTTTTAGAAAAAAAAATTTTTGCTGAAGGAACTAATGTCTCTAAAGTCGAACTTAAGGAAGTTTGGCAAATGAAAAAATCGACACATGTAGCTAAACCTGAACGAAATTTAATTGAATAAGACTTGGAGCCCTATGAATCTGCATCCTTAAGGCGGTCTAATAGAGTACCATGCCAGCTGAATAAATACTATGATTTTTTGGTCCGAAATGATGATCCTATTAAACTCGATGAAAATGATGAGGATTCGATCATCTATATGAATGTAATGCAGAGATCCGACTCTGAAAAATGGCTTAAGGCCATGAAATCCAAAATAGAGTCCATGAAGGTCAACAATGTATGGACATTGATTGATCCACCAAAAGAAGTAAAATCCATAGGATGTAAATGGGTCTTCTAAAGAAAAAAGGCGTAGATGGGAAGGTGGAGACCTATAAAGCCCATCTAATTGCTAAGGGATATCATGAACATTATGGTATTGACTATGATGAGATATTTTTTCTATAGCAATGCTTAAGTTTATTCAAATTATGCTTGCGATAGTTGTCCATCTGGACTATAAAATCTAGCAGATGGATGTGAAGATAACTTTTCTAAATAAAGAGCTAGACAAAAAGGTGTATATGATACAACCTAAAGGGTTCACATCCATAAATAAATTTAAGGTCTGTAGGCTTCAAAGGTTTATTTATGGATTGAAGTGGCATCTCGGAGTTAGAACATACATTTTGATAGGATGATCAAGATATATAGCTTCATTAAGAATAAAAAAAACTTCATATACAAGTAGACTAATGGTCCAGCAGTTATTTTTTTTGTATTGTATGTGGATGATATTCTCTTAATCAAAAATAATATTCCTACATTATAAGAAATAAAGATCTGACTGTCGTCATAGTTCTCCATGAAGGATCTGGGAGAAGCTTCCTACATCCTAGGGATGAAGATCTATAGAGATAAATCTAAGAGGTTGCTTGGGTTATCCCAGTCCATTACATAGATACTATGCTGAAAAGGTTCAGTATAAAAAATTTCAAGAAAGACTATCTACCGATAGATCATAAAATTTTTTTCTCAAAAAGGAATTATCTAACAATACCTCGAGAGAGAGCATATGAGTAGAATTCCATATGCTTCAGTAGTGGATTCTATAATGTATGCCATGACATGTACGAGATAAGATGTGACATACTAGAGGTAGTGAGTAGATACCAATCTAATCTAGGACAGAATCACTGAAAGATTGTTAAAACCATCCTGAAGTATTTAAGAAATACCAAGGACCAATGGCTTATTATGGCGAATCGAACTTGAGACTTGTAGGATTTATAGACTTTAGTTACCAATCTGATTATGATGACAGCAAGAGTGTGTCAGGATATGTGTTTATCCTTAATGGTAGAGCTATTTGCTGGAAGAGTTCTAAGCAGTACATTATGGCCTACTGAGTTTGTGAGGCAGAGTATGTTGCTGGATCAGATGCTGCCAAAAAAGCAGTATGGCTGAGAAGATTCATCACCAAGCTCGGAGTGGCACTCTTTTTTGATGGTCCAGTTCTATTCTACTACGATAGCTCTAGAGCTATTGCTCAGGCGAAGAAACTCAAGACACACTAGTGGACAAAACATATTTTGCGCCACTACCATCTTATTCAAAAAATCTTGGATTGAGGTGATGTTGACCTTCAAAAGATCGATGGAAAGGAGAATCTAGCCAACCCATTCACTAAAGTCATTATAATAAAAGAGTTCAATGACTTCAAGTCAAAAATGGATATTAGATACTGTACCGATTGACTTTAGGCCAAGTAAGAAGATTGTTGGGAATAGTGTTCCAAAGCCAATCATCAATCTATTGATGGTTGTACTAATTTTATACTTATATATGAATTATTAATAAATAAAAATTACTTTGATATTTTTTTATCATAAATCCTTCCATCTTCTAATGAACTTCTATATTATGATGAAGTTCTTAGGACTATTTAGAATCAACAAAGAAGGATTTATCATTTAGTTCTTAAACTTGTTCGCGATCAAATGATACATTGTTAATCAGGACAATAACATTTATCGAGTATAGATCATTGTGTGTCATATAGATTAATTGTCCTCTTAACCAAGAAGTATAAAGACACTGGTATGGCATGCAGATAAGATGTAAGGATACATCTACACTGAACATGACCAACTCTGGAGCTTTCTGCTGTTAAGATTTGCTCCAATAGAATATGGGTATAAGTTTCTGATAAGTGCTAAAAATATACTAATAAAAGTATTAAATTATAAAATAAATTAACTTATTTTTAAAAAATTAATATTTTTATTAAGTTTATACAGAAAAGAAGGTTGTCAATAGGAAGAGCTTAATTTTCTGGTTCAAATAAAATAAATTTAAAGCAAAATAGACTTCAAAAGAGCCCAGAATCAATTTTCAAAGAAAATAAAAAATATATATATATAGCCGACTGATTTGGTTCAAATCGGCTAGCAAACCAGCCCGACCGCCCACTAAACCTCCCGCTAATGCATCGCTGATGTCAAAAATTTTTGCGGCATATGGTGGACCGCTACAGTAACAGGCCAGGGCATGATGGGGATTTCACACGGCAGCACGCGCTCGGATTGGCTGAAACCTTAATGGTCTATGGTGAACCTAGCCCGCGATCAATCTACATGGGATGAAAGCTTGATCCGATGATCGAAGGCACTGGGATTTGATTGGATGGATCGTGTTAAGGCACTGATGGATGGCAGATCTGGTAGCCGATCAAGATCCAACGATGGCTAGGGGTTTTCGATTTTTAACTATAGCTTTGAAGCTTCCTGTGCACTGGCAGACGGTCCAGATTCAATCATCAGAGAAGATCTGATGGTTGAGCTTAATTCCGACTTGAATTGGGTTTTTAAAAAGAGTTTTTAAGTAGTTTTTGATGCATTGGATGCCGATCCAAAGGCTAGAAATTACCTGAGCTCTCTTCGACTGATTTCAAGAGTTTTAAACTCAATTTCAATAGGATTTCTGCCCAAAAAGCTATTTAAAAGTCTACTGCTGAGGGTTTGAGTAGAGAGAGAATAGAGAGCCTAGGAACATTAGAGAAGAGAAAGAGGAGAGAGGGTTTGAGAGGAGATTTTAGAGAGAACCTGGGAGAGAGATAAAGAGCTAGAGGGGAGAACAGAGAGGGAGGTTGAGAGTTATCTTTTTCTTTCTTTATTCTTCTTTCTTTGTTCCTTCTTCGTGGTTCATCTTCGACATCCAGCATATTGATCAAGCAGCTCTTCTTCATCAAGTTCTCGACATCAAGAGCAACAGACGATCAATTTCAGTAACAAACAAATTTCTATTTAAATTTTTATATGATTTTTATTTTAATTACTATTTTTGAACCTTTTGCCATGAACTAAATTTATTTTACTAAGGCTAAGGTGTAGCCACTCTTTTGATGCAATATTCAATATAATTTTTTTTTAATTTTATATTTTGTTCATGAGAAGTATATAAATCTATTTTTAATGCTTTTAGATTATTGGCCATCTTCTAATTGATTTGATGGGAATAGATGATATGGACCAAGTACGTCTATATCGATGCTTCTTGATTTATATATCTTGTATCTTGAATTGAATTAGAATTCATATGCATGCAAAAATTTTAGTGCACTTTGGATGCAACGTATTTTAATTAGAGGGTTTCACAAAATTTAAAGCATCAGTATTTATTTAAATTATGCCTGGACTAAAGAATAGTTAATAAATATTGATAGTTTTGCTATGCCTGGACCAAAGAGTAGTGAATAACCTAAAAAACTTCACCATCACATGAAACAAAATTAACCTAATTACCTGAATATTGTATTGATTGAGTTGGTGAACCAATTGCCTTAGTAACCTATTGCTCTTGAGTCTAAACCCTAAAAATTATACACTCTATATTTTTTTATAATTTATTAATTTATTAATTTATTTCTTTTTATTTTTATTAATTCTTATAAATCAATCTTCTTAATAAAACTTAGAAAAGAATATTTTTAGTACTTATTTTTCAATCCGCTAGGGATGATACTCTACTCACTTACTTTATTACTTGATCGACTAGTGTACTTACTATAGCTATAGATTAGCATGCATCAAGTTTTTAGCACCGTTGTCGGAGATTGTGTGTAAAATAATATTAAAATTTTGATCCTTACTTTATTTTAAAATTTTATTTTTAATTTTTATTCTTACTTTAGTTTTAGATTTGTTTGGTGCATGACACGTACTAGACATAGTGACTTACTACCTTTAGACCTAGAAATCGAGAGGACCATCAGAAGACTATAATAAAAAAGAAATATGATAGTTAAAGATCCTAACGACATCAATCTAGGATTGGTTATGGTGACCGAGGGACGACAACAAGCTATTCGAGTAGCATGTCATCTATTAAATAATTACATCACACCATCTATAGCCGATGCAACTTCGAGCATTAAGAGATCATCTGTGAGAGTGAACAACTTCGAAATAAAATTGATGATGATCCAGATGATTCAATCAACTATCAATTCAGTGGACACGTGCATGATGATCCGAATGCCCATATTTCTAACTTTCTTGAATTTTGTGATACTTTTAAAATTAATGGGGTGTTAGATGATGCTATTAGATTAAGGCTATTTTCTTTCTCTTTATGGGACAAAGCTAAAAGTTGGCTTCATTCTCTTTCTGTAGGTTCTATCACAACTTAAAATGTCCTAGTCCAAAAATTCTTAGTCAAGTACTTTTCACCTTCCAAGACTGCTAAGATACACAACGATATTACTTCTTTTATGCAGATGGACATGGAGATACTATATGAGACTTGAAAGCATTTTAAGAAATTGCTGAGGAGATGTCCACATCATCAACTATTCGTATGACTTTATGTACAAATTTTCTATAATGATTTATCTCCTACTAATCTTTCTATGATTGATGCAGCAGCTGGAGGAACCATTAATCAAAAAATAGAGGAAGAAGCCTTTAATTTCATCGATAAGATGGCATCAGAAAGCTATCAATGGCAAATAGAATGCATGATATCGAGAAAACCAATAGCTGTGCAGGGAGTGGATTGCATTCTAGCTTTATTAGCTAAAATTACAACCCTTAGAGCCAAAGTCAATAATATGAAGGGAGTAGCTATGAACATTCAGAGTATCACCTGTGACCTATGTGGAGGAGGACATGATACAAGCGACTGTCGGATAGGTAATCCTTTTGCTAAAGCCTCTGATACTGCTAACTATCTTGATAATTTTTTTAGGCTTCAGCAAAACAATCCCTACTCTAACACATACAATTAAGGATGGAGGCAACATCCAATTTTTTTATGAAGCAACCAAAATGCAGCACAACAGCCACCCCAAGGATTCCAAGCACCTAAGAAGAAGCCTGATATGGAGGAGTTAATGGCCAAATTCATGCAAAATCAAGAAGCAACTATAAAAAAATCTAGAAAACAAACTCAGGCAAGATCAAGCAGCAGCAATTCAAAACTTGGAGATACAAGTAGGACAAATGGCTAAGATAATCTCTGAGAGACCATAAGGATCCTTGCCTAGTAACACGAAGACTAATCCAAGGGAGTACATCAATGCTATCACCTTAAGAAGTGGTAAAGAGTTGGAGGAGCCATAATAGAAGAAAGAGATCGAAGAGTCAACTACAAACAAAGAAAAGCCAATTAATACTCGCCAATCATCAAAACAACCACCAAATGGATGGTCCCCAGGAATAAAATTTGCTAATCCAAATGTGAAGCCTTACATGCCACCACTACTATTTTTAGAAAGACAAATACAACATCTAGATAATAATTTTTTTAATTTTTTTAAAATTTTAAAAAATTTATATATTAATATTTCTTTTGTAGATGCTATCACTCAAATGCCCAGGTATGCCAAGTTTCTTAAAAAAATTCTAACAAATAAGAAGAAGCTGAAGAAACATGAGAGCATAAATTTAAATGAAGAGTGCTTAGCAATACTTTAAAATAAATTATCATAGAAGCTAAAAGATCTAGAAAGTTTTACTATCTCTTGCATTATTGGTGATTGTAGTTTTGATAAAGTCTTATATGATTTAGGAGCAAGTATTAATCTTATGCCTTTCTCTATTTTTAGAAAGTTGGATCTAGAAGAATCAAAATCTACCACAATCACTCTTCAACTAGCTGACAGATCCATCAAATATCCAAGAGGTATAGTGGAGGATGCTTGGTAAAGATAAACAAGTTTATTTTTCTTATTGATTTTATTGTTCTTGATATGGAAGAAGATATTAATGTATCCCTTATCTTAGGGAGACCCTTTTTAGCTACTGTAGGAGCTTTAATAGATGTTCAACAAGAAAAATTAATTCTAAGAGTCTAAGATGAATAAGTAATTTTTAATATTTTTAAAGATACTAAACATCCTGATGATAATCAAACTTATTTTTTAATTAATATTATTGACAAATTAGTATATCAAAATTTTATAGAAAATAGATTTAAGACTAGTATAGCCAGAAGTGTCCAATTGAAAGAGGGTTCGGCCAAACATGAAAGTATACCTATTGAAGTAGCACCGGATTGATCCAGTTTATAGCTTCAAGAAAGTTAAGCTGAAGACTATAAATTAGAACTACTAGATAGGTTTTTTTTTTATATATATAGTTTTGATCATTTTCTTTTCTTTTATTTTTCAATAAATTCTTATTACTTTTTTTATTACTTTGGTGTGTGTTTTCAATTTTGTAGAGAAAGAAAAAGAGAGCTCTTCAAAAAACTAGTCTAAACTGATAGTACAAGTGTAATCTTTCCTGTCTCTTATTGCATCTTTATTTTTTCTTTCTCCATTGAGACAATATAGAATAAGTTGGGGGGTAAAATTTTTTTTTTGAAAAATATATATATCTTTTTAAACCATGTGTCAAGAAGAAAATCTTAAGTAAGATAGACTAGAAAAAATGATAAAAGTTAGAAGTATTTGCTAATGAATGTGACGAGTTATAGAAGTAGATTAGTTAGTCAGACTTTTAGCAGCCTACTTAGGTCATCTAAAGACTATTAGCACTTCTAATTGCACATGCATATTAACAAGGCAAAGTAGGTATTGATTATAAAGCCAACTGAGGATTTAATTATCACTAAAAATCGATAATTAATATACATTTCAATCAAAAAAATTTGAATTTAAGAAAAAAACTACCTGCCGAAAATGAAATGCAAAAGATAGAGTATTTGTGGATTGCCCAAAGCTTAGTAACTGGATCTCTGCACCTAGGTCAAGTGTGGAGGTTCACATCAAGTGGTAGAGGAAAGGTCAAGATGCTCAGCAAAAAAAAAAAAATGAGGCAGTGTGAAAGCTACCTTAATTCATGAGTTTAAATTGCGAATGTATAGAAAATTAATCAAAATAGAAAATAAGAGAAGATACTTTTATCCTTTAAATTAATACTAAAATGCTAAGTTAGTCATCACAAATATAAGTATTGTAGATCTTTAGATATACTCTAAGAAAGTTTCTAATTATACCGACTGCAAAATTGGCTTCTAAAGCTCAATACTTAGTTAGTGATAATTTTTAAATTTTTTTATCTTTAATTCTAGCTCTATTTTTATGAAAGAGGATCTTATTGAAACATGGTGATAAATAAAGCATTGCTAAGAAACTAGCAATGACTAAGTTGGGAGATGTGATAAGTGCTAAAAATACACTAATAAAAATATTAAATTATAAAATAAATTAATTTATTTTTAAAAAATTGATGCTTTTATTAATCTTATGTAGAAAAGAAGACTGTCAATAGGAAGAGCTTAATTTTCTGATTCAAATGAAATAAATTTCAAGCAAAACAGACTTCAAACGAGCTCAGAATCAATTTTTAAAGAAAATAATATATATATATATATAGCCAGTCGATTCAGTTCAAATCGGCCTGATCGCCCGCTAGCACCCCACTAATGCATCGCTAATGTCAAAAAATTTCACGGCATATGGTGGATCGTTACAGTAATAGGCCAGGGGCACGATGGAGATTTTGCACGATGGCGCGTGCTCAGATTAGCTGAAAGCTTGACGGTCTATGGTGAACCTGGCTCATGATCGATCTACATGAGATGAAGGCTTGATCCGATGGTCGAAGGCACTGGGATTTGATCGGATGGATCGAATTAAAGCATTGATGGTTGGTAGATCTGGTAGCCGATCAAGATCCAATGGTGGGTAGGGGTTCCTAATTTTTAACTAAAGCTTTGAAGCTTTCTGTGCACTGGCGGATGGTCCAAATTCAATCATCAAAGAAGATCTGACAGCTAAGCTTAATTTCAACTTGAATTGGGTTTTTAAAAAAGGTTTTTGAGTGGTTTTTGATGCGTTGGATGCCGATCCGAAGGCCAAAAATTGTCAGAGCTCTCTTCGACTGATTTCAGGAGTTTTAAACCAATTTCAATGGAATTTCTATCCAAAAAGCTATTTAAAAGCCTGCTGTCGAGGGTTTAAGTAGAGAGAGAATAGAGATCCTAGGAACAGTAGAGAAGAGAAAGAGGAGAGAGGGTTTGAGAGGAGATTTTAGAGAGAACCTGGAAGAGAGATAGAGAGCTAGAGGGGAGAATAGAGAGGAAGGTTGAGAGTTATTTTTTCTTTCTTTATTCTTCTTTCTTTCTTTCTTGTTCATCATAGTTCATCTTTGATATCCAGCATATTGATCAAGCAACTCTTCTTCATTAAGTTCTCTATACTAAGAGCAACGGACAATCAATTTCAGCAACAAATAAATTTCTATTTAGATTTTTATATGCATTTTATTTTAATTGCTATTTTTAAATCTTTTGCCATGAACTAAATTTATTGTACTAAGGCTAAGATATAGCCATTCTTTTGATGTAATATTCAATATGATTTGCTTTTAATTTTATATTTTATTCATGAGGAGTATATAAATCTATTCTTGATACTTTTAGATTACTGGCCATCTTCTAATTGATTTGATGGGTATAGATGATATGGGCCAAGTACGTCTATGTTGATGCTTCTTGATTTATATACCTTATATCATGAATCGAATTAGAATTCATATGCATGCGGAAATTTTAGTGAGAGTTTCACAAAACTTAAAGCATCAGTTTTTATTTAAATTACATCTGAACCAAAGAATAGTTAATAAATATTGATAGTTTTGCTATGCCTGGATCAAAGGATGGTGAATAACCTAGGAAACTCCACCATCACATGAAATAAAATTAACCTAATTATCTGAATATTGTATTGATTGAGTTGGTGAATTAATTATCTCAGTAATCTATTGCTCTTGAGTTTAAACCCTTAGAATTATACACTCTCTATTTTCTTATAAATTATTAATTTATTTTTTTATTTCTTCTTATTTTTATTAATTCTCATAAATCGAACTTCTAAATAAAGCTTAGGAAAGAATATTTTTAGTACTTATTTTCTAATCCTGTAAGGATGATACTCTACTCACTTTATTATTTGATCGACTGGTGCACTTGTCATAGCTATAGATTAGCATGCATCATGTCCCTCCAACTTGAGATCACCATAGTGACTTTCAAGCAACTCATTGTGCTTTGGTACTAGACTACCTGAATTTTTAATTCAGTAATGAAAGATTTCTGAGCATAGTCAAGTACTTAAGAAGTCGGTGTATGTATCAAGATGGGATTGACCACTCCTGATTTTAGGAGTTGTATTCAATTATGTTTCAATTTAGCAAATCCTTGACTAGGATAGTTCTAGTGAGAAGTCATCAGACTGATTGCTTTGAGATATAATTGGATGTACTTTTCATAATTGAAAGTTTAACTTTGAGTCATCCTATACACAAAGATCAAAGGGATGAATTATGTGGTAACCATATTCATGTAGGTTCTAAATATTATAATTATAACTATTCGATCTATCTAGACATCGAGTATCATTACTAGATGGTTACTTTAATTAATACAAAAATTGATTTCTATACTACCGGCTTAGGTTCGAACCTACGGGGTCACATAGATTAGAGGTTCTTACCTGATCTGATGACTGATCAAGAGTCCTACCTATCGATTTTGGACTCTATATTTATGAGAGGTTTACTTAGTAAATTGATCACTAATTAACTCAATTTGATTGAATAAATATTTTTGCATCAAGTCTAATTGAATTGAATTCAGTTGGAATTAACCCGATTAGGTTATGAGATAACCAAATCGTTAAGGAGGTTTGATCCCTGATTTGATCAAGAATTAGGCTTAATCAATTTTTAATTTGATTAGAATTTAATTAAGCCAAAATTAGTTAAGTCTAATCTAGCCTAATTGGGTCTAATCAATTTAGATTGGATTGGTTCAATTAGATGAGAAGTTATGAGACTTGTTTGACTAGTCTTCTCATGTGCCACATCACTCTTTTCTTTTGCCATTTTTCATCATGAGAAAAGGTTGTTAGATATGTGCCCTAGAAGCCAAATTGGCAAAATACTTGTAATACACATCTAAGAATAATTTTATAATTTTGACTATAAATAAATAAAAAAAATATTTTCTATCATAATGTGTATTTAAAGTGTCTATGATACATCCTTTGAGTTAATAATAATGACGATTCATATTTTCAAGAGTTAAAAATTTAAGATATGAATTTTTATAATTAACTCATAAACTGCTTCCAACCATAGGATCATCACGAGGATGATGATTAATATAGAAGGTTGGTGTATGATCACTTTCTTAGGATAGATGTATCTTAAGTCTATGGTGTGAAGATAGTGGAGCAAGAGTACAGATACTCATTAGAGAATGAGAGCACTAAGTATGACCACCTCGAATAGTCATAAAAAAGTTTACCTTCTCATCGATAACAAGCTCAATGCTGTAGTGGTGTGTCTGGTTCTTTGACCTAAGGTGCATCGATAGTTCACCTTAAGGATGTTATAGTTTGACTGCACCATAACTCAATCTTCTAGTCATTCAGAATCTTGAGGTATATGTTGGCTATAGCATGTTCATTGTAGGAATTGGATTGCACCAATAGGGGATCTATCTACTTAAGTAGATGAGGAGTAGTCCTATGATAATCATGAGATTGAGTCCTTAAGCCCATGACCATGGCAGAGTGAAAATGATAGAAAGAGTTTTTATTAAGGTTTCACATTAGACTCAAATTGGATGATTAATTTATATGATAGATGTTGGGTTTGATGAGTTCACCTTAATCCTAATCCTATCGGGACTTAAGATAGAAGAACTCAATCACACAGGTAGCTATACTGAGAGATTTATTTTTAGCTCTGATAGATTACTACCATATACTACTAGGGATCACTAATGGATTTTGAAAGCAATTAGAATGATTTTGAAGATCGATCATTCTAATTATGTGAATCAGAAAAGTTTTGATCCATCGAAAGATATTTTGATGATGTTGATGATAGAGATCATGACATGTTCCATTACCATACAAAACTAAATCTAATTAGATCATACAAATAAGGGTTTGGATCTGGATGTCATTAATTGAGCTAACCTAGTTTGATTGATTTGGATTAGATCTAATCAGATTCAAGATAGTCGTGCTAACATACGATTGAGCCTGACTTTCTCCTTCTATAATTTTTTTTATTTATCACAATCGAATTAAATTTTATTTAACTCATTCCTATATCTTGAATAGATTTATTTTCATATGACTAAAACTAGTCTAGGTTAAATTAATTATAGAAATTAAATCCATTCCTAGTGCAATTGGACTAGGGTCAAAACTTGACCTATTTAAGAGAATTGAGGGTCATCTGATCAGATGCTTCTAAAAAATTCTCTAAAAATTATTTTACTCTAATTTTTGGATATGTGATAGGACTCTAGGCATTATATAGGTGTGCCAAATTTTATGATTTATGATAGAGTTTTGATTGGATTTTGATAGAGTTTGATTTGGATCAAACTCTTAAGAGAAGAGTCCTAGGCGCAATGGACTTTTCCTTATCTACTCATGCCACCACCTTTTAGATTGATTTTTTGCATCAAAACTAGATGAAATTTGGGTTTTCATGTGGGGAATAAGTTTTGAAGTCCCAATGATCAAATAATTAAGTTATTTGGTCAAAGAGGGACTCTAGATGGTGCATAAGGTTTAAAACCCCTTCTCACGCCAAAGAGGATGCATCGCACAAAATTATTTTTCATGCCCAAGTGCTATCATTGATACCTTATCTCATACCCTCTCTATCCTCTCTCTCTCTCTCTCTCTCTTCTACATGCCTAAAAAGTTAGGCACAAATCAAAGAAGAAGATCCAAGTATTTCAGCATAAGATTCAGGATATACATGATGGTGTTCGTGAGATAGATAGGCTACCTTCAAAAATTATTTTGAGGAACTTATAGATCAGATCCAGATTTGATCTTTTGAAGAAAGATTTATGAAGAGAAGACATCCAGATCTTGCCTGAATGAATACCGATAGAGGTCAGGTGCATGCGTGGCTCCTTCCAGAATCTCAGGAATGATCAGGATCATCATAGGATAATTAGATTACCCAATCATGTATTTGAAATTAAATTTGATTTAATTTTATTTTTAAATTTTAATATCAATCATCATAATTGAATCTGAGAACTATTAGATCGAGTTGGATCATAAAAATTTTTATAAAAAATTTTACCTCAGATCTGGATGATCCTACGATGAAAAATCAGATTTTTCTTTAACAATATCAAAGTGGTGTTAGCAGTTCTTCAAATCTATTTTAAATCTAATTTAATTTTTATTTATAATTTGATATTAAAATATTTTAGATGTCACATCAGATATAATTAAATCTAAAATTAAAAAATTAAAAATTATATAATGTAGATCTATAATGTATGAGATGCATGACTAGACTAGGAATAGAATAGTTCTATATGTGATCTAGTATAATCATATTGCTAATTTGATTAAATATAATTTTAAATTTATTTTATTTTTATTTTTTTAATATTATAATTATTATAACCAAATCTAGAAAATAAAAAATATAATTTTAATTTTTAATTTATTCATATGAGATATGAAAGTTGCTTGCTTAGACTAGTTATAGAATAGTTCTATAAAATATTTAAAATAATTTTATTTTTTATGTGATCAAATTTAAAAATTTATTTTTTAGATTTAATATATGATATTTCAGATTTGAAAGCATGCATGGTTGATTGAGTTATGATATATGAGATGTATGCAAGGCATGTATAGGTTAGATCTTTGATTGTATATGTGATATATGATTTAGATCTAACTTATTTTATTTTAGAAAATATATTTTTGATTAAGATATTTTTCTTGGCTATTCGGTCATAAGAACAAAGTAGGATTTAAAGGCCCTCTCTTTTTATTCAATGGAGTATTCTTATGATGTGTAAGGATGCTGCGAATTCATCCTTAATCAAAAATTAAAACTTATTTTTTGCAAAATTCTAGATTCTGAAATCCTAAAATTTTGCTACATGTTTTACTCATGAATCCAAACTTAATTAAAAATTAAGATTATAAAATTAATTAAATCTAAAAATTATAAATTTTTAGATCTAAGATATATTCAAAAAATTGGGTTCGAGCTTGGGTAACTCAATTAGGTCTAGCGATTGATCAAACTGAATCAAGAGTTGGTTAGATGGGATCAAAGAAAGCTTAAAATTGATCAGCCTAATAAGATTAAGTCTGGGTCAAGATTGAATCATATTGAGATATGACTTAATCAAGTCAAAATCTAATTTGGCTCCGTAGTTCGAGCCTAGATTGTAGGCTAATTCAATTGATTCTGATTCGATAATTTGGTATCTAAGGTAAGTCTGACAAATACGATCGACTAATTTTTAATTGAAAACTACTCGATCTGAATGCATTCTTATCGAGTTAATGGCATATCCCTTCCACCGATCTTACTTACCTGGTCATTTGTGTCGACCTAATTTTGATTTGAGATAGTTAACAATTCGAGCCAACCTATACCACTAGGTTAGTCATAATTATTATGACTAAGTCAAGTCAAGTTTAAAGAGATCTAAATTAAATCTTCCTAAAAAAATATTAAGTCTAAGATCTTTCATCATTATAGATATGCGGATCCTTCCCGGGGTTGATTATTCTCGACTGGATACAGTGGTTCAGTTGCACTGAAAAGATGCAACCATGTCTATTAGGTATTGGATGCTATAGATTGGAGGATGGATTGGACTCAATATTTTAGATATGGTGAGAGATCCAATCAGAAATCTAATTCATGTAAATGATGGGTTTGACTTAACTAAGAAGTTGAGCAATATTTCGGACATGATGAGCTTCATAAATTAGAGATCAGATTTGGGTGCACCATAATTAGAGAATCATTGGACAAGAATTATCCACTCATCGATTGATCCATCATCAATAACTATTAGATGAGATGGTGAGTTAGTCGGTGGGACTGCACCATCCACTAAAAATCTATAATTGCAAAAAATTTTGCATCTCTACTAAGAGAGTGTAGGAATTCGAATAAATAGTAGGAGCCTAATTTATTTAAAAATAAAAATTTTAAATAAATTAGTTAAGTATAATTATAAATTCTAACTAAAAATTTTGACTCTCTATAGAAAAATATCTGCATCCAACCCACTAGCCCATATCCTGGACACCCATAGACTAATCGAATCCAACTATAAGGATTGGCTCTGAAACTTCAAAGTTATTTTAAATTTTAAGAAGTTGACTGATGTATTGGAACAGGATTCTCCCATTTTATCAGCATGTCCTTCCGCTGATTAGAGAGCATCTCTAAAAAAATGGATGGATGAAGATAACAAATAACAAAGTCAGGTATTACATATTGGGCTCGATATCTGATGAGCTCCAGTGCCAACATGAAGATATTAAGACTAGCCACCAAATGTTGACTCTCCTATAAGAGTTGTTTGGTGAACAGAGTCGCGCAGCTAAATATCAAGTCACTAAGAGACTTTTTAAGACACAAATATGTGATGGACAGTCAGTCCAAGATCATTATCTGATGATGATCAAGAACATAAAAGAGCTTGAAAAGCTCGATGTCAAATTAGATCAGGATCTATAAATTGATATAATTTTGCAGTCTTTGACTGATGTGTATGGATAGTTCATCATGAACTACCATATGCATAAACTGCAAAATACCTTAGCTGAACTTATAAATATGCCAGTTACTACTAAGCTCTCTATGAAAGGTTCAAAAGACTCAGTGCTTGCTGTGGAATAGACTTTTTCCAAGAGAAAGTCTTTTAAGAAGAAGAAGAAGACTGTAAAGAAGTAGAAGATGGAAGGTGGAAAGAAGAAGAAGGCAGAGCCAAAAAAAGAAGGCCGCTGATAAGAAAAAATATTTTCATTGCAACACTGATGGCCATTGAAAGTGAAACTATTCTCTTTACCTGGCCAGTCTGAAGAATAAGAAGGAGGCAGGTCCTTCTGGAGGTATGCTCGTTATAGAATCTAACCTTACAGTTTTTTCTGCATCCAGTTGGGTGCTTGACTCTAATTCTAGTGCTCACTTATGCACTTCTATGTAGGGTCATGAGAATAACATGAGGTTGAGAGATGGTGGGATAATCCTACGCATCAAAAATAGAGCAAAAGTTATTGCTGTGATTGTGGAAACCTATCCTCTTCAACTACCGATGGGATTAAATTTAGTTCTTAGAGACTGTTTTTATGTGCCTGTAGCAAGCAAAAATTTAATTTCTATTTTATGTTTAGCATAGGAAGGCTATGTAATTAGTTTTCTTAAGGACCATTGTAATATTCTTTATGAAAGAAATAAAATTGCAAGTGATTTTCTTATAAATGGTCTCTATCAGTTACATATTGATGTATCTATTTTTAATATTGAGCAAAATATTAATGCCATAGGATCAAAGCGACCTAGGGATAGTCTAAATAATAGGTATCTTTGGCATCTTAGACTAAGTCATACAACTGAAGACAGGGTTAACAAATTGGAAAAATTCAAACTATTAAGTTCGTTGACTTTTGGGTCATATCCAATTTATGATCATGCCTTCATGGCAAAATGATCAAGCTTTCTTTTGTAGGACATAAGAAAAGAGCCACAGAACTACTTGCTCTAGTACATACTGATGTATGCAGCCCATTTAATGTGCTGGTCAGAAGTAATTATGTCTACTTCATCATCTTTACCGATGATCTATCTCGATATAGGTATGTGTATTTGATGCGACATAAGTCTGAAGCCTTTAAAAAGTTCAAAAAATTCAGACTCAAAGTAAAAAAATAAATAAAAAAATTTATTAAGATTTTTTTATCAGATCGAGGAGATGAATATCTTAGTCAAAAATTTTTAGACTATTTTAAAAAAAATGGCATAATCTCATAATGGACTTCATCTAGAATGCCTCAACTCAACGAGATTTCAGAATAAAAAAATCGGATCCTATTAGATATGATCCAATCCATGATGAGTTTCACGAATCTCTCTGAGTTTTTTTAAAAATATAGTCTGATGACTGCTATATATTTACTGAATAGAATTTTCTCTAAGATCGTTCCTACCACATCTATGAGATATGGCATGGTAAGAAACCAAGTCTGAGTCATCTCAGAATTTGAGATTGTCCGAGTCATGTCAAGAGACAATAGATAGATAAATTAGAGTCTAGATCCTTTAGAGCTTGATTTATTGGATATCCTAAAGAGTCATTAGGATATTATTTCTATCTCCTAAAAGATTATAATGTGATTTTGAGTCGACATGCCATCTTTCTTGAAAAATAGGTTATTCAGAATGGTGGCATCGAAAGATAGATTAAACTCAAGGAGAAAGTCTTTGATGAGAAATGAGCTAAGAAACCTATAGAATCTAATCAGATTGAGCCAACCCAGACACTACCTCCTCCACCTCGTAGATCAAGTAGAATTTTTCATCCTTCTAAAAGATACTTAGGTACTATCTCAGAGGACGTAGAAAAAATATTTTTCATGAAAAATGGAGTTCATGGTGATGATCCCAAAATCTATGATGAGGCGATATCAGATATCGACTTCGAGAAATGGTTAAAGATAATAAAATCAAAGATTGATTCAATGCACTCGAACCAAGTCTGGACCTTGGTAGATCCATCTGAAGGTATAATACCTATTGGATGTAAATAGATCTTCAAGAGAAAGATAGGTATTGATGAAAATGTAGAGATATTCAAAGCAAGACTCGTAGTGAAAGGGTATGGTCAGCATGAAGACATTGACTATCAGAATACTTTTTCGCTAGTAACCATGCTCAAATCCATCTACACATTGCTTGTTGTTGTAGCCTATTTTTATTATAAAATATAGCAAATGGATGTAAAAATGATGTTCTTAAGTGGATATCTTGAGGAAGATATCAATATGAAATAGCCACTAGATTTCACATCCAGTGATGATGATTACAAGGTATGCAAGCTGGAAAGATCCATATAT
Source organism: Cocos nucifera (assembly GCA_006176705.1). Classification (NCBI taxonomy): domain Eukaryota; kingdom Viridiplantae; phylum Streptophyta; class Magnoliopsida; order Arecales; family Arecaceae; genus Cocos; species Cocos nucifera. The sequence continues at coordinate 1,180,095 of QRFJ01000126.1, forward strand.
AGACTTAAGCAAGCATCTCGAAGCTGGAATTCTTATTTCAATTATATAATCAAATCATTTAGATTTATCAAGAATAAGGAGGAGCCCTGTATTTTCAAAAAGATCAGTGAAAGCGCTGTTGTCTTTCTCGTACTGTACGTGGATAACATCCTCCTAATTGAAAATGATATTTTCACATTGGCTACAGTCAAAATATAGTTATCTAAGGAGTTCTCTATGAAAGATCTAGGAGAGACATCCTTTATTCTAGGAATTAAGATCTATAGGAATAAATCAAATAGGATGCTGAGTCTCTCACAGAAGATGTACATAAAGAAGGTGCTAAAGAGGTTCAGCATGAAAAACTCCAAGAGGAGATTGGTATCCTTTAGACATGGCATTTATCTCTCCAAGAAGATATGCCCTAGCACACCTAAGAACATTGAACGCATAACCAAAATCTCTTATACTTCGGTAATAGAAAGCCTCATGTATGCCATGCTATGTATACGATATAATATTGCCCATACTATAAGTGTCACAAGCAGCTATCAATCGAATCCAGGGAAAGAGCACTAGACTTCTATGAAATGTATCCTTAAATACTTGAGAAGGACTAAGAATATGTTTCTAGTTTTTGATAATAAAAAACTCCAGGTCTAGGGATATACAGACTCAAATTTTATATCCGATATAGATGATTGAAAGTCGACATCTAGAAGTTTGTTTATTTATAATGATGGAGCTATCAGTTGGAAGAGTTCCAAGCAGATGATGATAGTAGACTCCACCAAGAAAGTAGAGTACATCCCTGCATCAGAGGCTGCAAAGAAGGCATTCTGGTACAAAAAAATTTACCACAAAGTTTGGAGTGATGCCATCAGATGTCGTTCCTCTGCACTGCAACAACAATGGTGTTATAGCCCTAGCAAAGGAGTCGAGGTCTCATCAGAAATCTAAGCACATCGAGCGACGATACCACCTCATCCATGATTACCTCGAGAAGGGATACGTCAAGGTCAAGAGAGTTCATACTATAGATAATATGGCTGACCTACTGACAAAGCCATTGAGCCAACAAAAAATCGAAGCCCACCTTGAGAAGATGGGACTTAGATTTATAGCCAATTGACTTTAAGTCAAGTGAAAGTTTATTAGATGTGTACTTTAGAAACCAAATTGGCTAAACATTTGTAATACACATTTAAGGGCAATTTTATAATTTTGATTATAAATTAATAAAAAAAAAAAAATTATCATAATGTATATTTAAAGTGTCTGTGATACATCCTTTGAGTTAATGGTAATGACGATTCATATTTTCAAGAGTTAAAAATTTAAGACATGAATTTTCATAATTAACTTATAAACTGCTCCCAATTGTAGGATCATCACGAGGATGATGATCGATCCAGAAGGTTGGTATATGATCACTTTCTTAAGATAGATATATCTTGAGTCTATGGTGTGGAGACATCGAAGTGAGAGTATAGGTACTCATTAGAGAACGAGGATGCTGAGCGTGACCACCTCGAGCAGTCATAAGAAAGTCTATCTTCTCGTCGATGACAAGCTCAATGCTACAGCAGTGTATCTGATTCTTTGATCTAAGGTGCATCGAAAGTTCACCTTGAGGATGTTATAGTTTGACTACACCATAACTCGATCTTCTAGACATTCAAAACCCAGAGGTGTATGTTGGCTATAGCATGTTCATTGTAGGAATTGGATTGCACCAATAGGGGATCTACCTACCTCTGTAGATGAGGAGTAGCCCTATGATAATCATGAGATTGAGTCCTTAAGCCCATGGCCATAGCAGAGTGAAGATGATAGAAAGAGTTTCTATTAGAAATTCACATTGGACTCGAATCGAATGATTAATTCATATGATGGATGTTGGGTTTGACAAGTTCACTTTAATCCTAATCCTATCGAAACTCAAGATAGAAGAACCCAATCATACAGATAGCTGTAGCGAGAGGTTCATTTTTAATTCTAATGGATTACTACCATATACTGCTAGGTGTCATTGATGGATTTTGGAAGCAATCAGAATGATTTTGATGATCGATCATTCTAATTATGTGAATCAAAAAAATTCTAGTCCATCGAAAGGTGTTTTGATGATATTGATGATAGAGATAGCGACATACCTCATGACCATACGGAACTGAACCTAACTAGATCATACAAATAAGAGTTTGGATTTGGATGTCATCAATTGAGCTAATTCAGTTTGATTGATTTGGATTAGATCCAATCAGGTTCAAGGTAGTCGTGCTAGCACACGATTGAGCCTGACTTTCTTCTTATGTAATCTTTTTGATTCATTGCAATCAAGTCAAATTTGATTTAACTCATTTTTATATCTTGAATGAATTTATTTTTATCTAACTAAAACTAGTTCAGATCAGATTAATTGTAAAAATTAAATCCATTTCTAGTGCAATTGGACTAGGATCAAAAGTTAACCTATTTAAGAGAATTAAGGATTACCTAATCAGATGCTTCTAGAAAGTTCTCTAAAAATTATTTTGCTCTGATTTTTGGATATATGATAGGACTCGAGTCATGCTATGGGTACCAAATTTCATGATTTATGGTGGAGTTTTGACTGGATTTTGACAGAATTTGATTTGGATCAAACTCTTGAGGGAAGAGTCCTAGGCGCATTGGACTCTTCCTTATCTACTCATGCTACCACCTTCTAGATTGATTTTTGGCATCAAAACTAGAAAAGATCTAGGTTTTCACATGGAGAATAAGTTCTGAAGTTCTAATGATCAAATAAGTAAGTTATTTGGTGAAAGAGGGACTCTAGATGGCGCATAAGGTTTAAAACCAATTCTCACACCAAAGAGGATGCATCGCACAAAATTATTTTCCACGCCCAAGTGCTGTCACCCATACCTTATCCCACACCTCCTATTTCCTCTCTCTTCCTCTCTTCTACACGTCTAAAAGGTTAGGCATAAATCAGAGAAGAAGATCCAAGTATTTTGGCATAAGATTCAGGATGTATAAGACAATGTTCGTGAGACAGACAGGATGCCTTCAAAAATTATTTTGAAGGACTTATAGATCAGATTCAGATATGATCTTTTGAAAAAAGATTTATGAGGAAAAGATGTCTAGATCGTACCCGAGTGGATACCGGTAGAGGCCAGGTGTGTGCGTGACTCCTTCTAGAATCTTAGGAATGATCAGGATCATCGTAGGATAATTAGATTATCCAATCAGGTACTTAAAATTAAATTTAATTTAATTTAATTTTTAAATTTTAATATCGAATCATCATGATCAACTCTGAGAACTCTTAGATCTGGTTAGATCGTAAGAATTTTTATAGAAAATTCTATCTCGGATCTTATCAGATCTGAACGATCCTATAGTGAAAAATCATATTTCTCTTCAAAGATTTCTCATGAATTTTTTTCATGCAAGAGAGGGCATACGTCCCTCCTTTCTCATGCATCTATTGGATAAGAAGAGAATGGTTGCATTCAAATTCAAAAGGAGTTTGAGTTTGAATGAATCAATGTCTTATCTTATTCCTTCATGCCTTTATTTTTGCGCATCTATTAAATTCTAGATTTTTTGGGTGTGCGAGATCAAAGAAAAATTATTTCTCCTCTGCGTGCATGAGCCTCTCCCTTGTGTGAGAAAGATATAAAAAATCTGAAAAAGAAATAGAGAGAAAAAGAAGGGCACAGACTTTGAGTCATAGTGCAGCCCTAGATTTTAGATCTAGGGTTTTGGGTGTTTCTTCATGAGATCCAAGTGTCAAATCTTCACAAAAATTTTTGGAGAGCTTTCTCATCTCCCTCTCTTCTTCTACTATTGATTCAGAGCATCCAAAAAATCGATGAAAGAAGATCAAATGAGTTTGATCTGCATCAATCATCAAAAGATCCTGCATCGAGCTAGCACTTGGGATGAGCTGATCGAAACTAGGGCCCCATGTGGACCATCCATGGAGGCCAGATACGTATATGACTACATCGCGATGATCAGATCTATACCATAGAAATTGGATTGTAGAGATCAACTATCCATATGAAAGTAACGTATTCTGAACACGTATAGTAGTAAAATAGTTTTACTGCTAATTATTTTATTTTCATATTTATATGCATGCATATCACATTAGATCATGTATTATGTAGAGTTTTTAGATTAGATCTATAGCTCTTAAAATTAATTAGATTAATTTTTACTTTCACTACATTTGATTTTCAAAAAAAAAATTTGAAAGTAGAGCTAGAAATCTTGCATGCTTCCCAACAAGTTTAACTCTAAGTCATCTTAAACACATAGGTCAAAGGGATGAATTATCTAGTAACTATACTCGAGTATGTTATAAATATTGTGATTGTGACTATTCGACCTATCTAGATATTGGTACCATTGCTACATGGTCACATTGATTAGTATAGAAATGCTAGGATTTGATGCCTCGAATTCGACTCATGACAGAGGAGAACCCAGAAGAAGTATCGCAGTCGGGCTGGTTTGGATATAGGTCAAGTTAGCTTGGACTAAGATCGAGCCAACTCAGATCGCAATCGAGCCAACCCTCTTAGATAGATAGAAGATAGTGTTCGAACGATATGAGCCGAGTCAGCTTGACTTTTGACAGAGCCAGCTCGACGAAAGCAAACAAAATATGATAGGTTTTCTATTTGCTCTTAGATTGGGTTTAATCCAAGGGGTTTATGGGAGTTGCACATGGACCAGATGTATTCACAAGGTTTAGGGCTTATATGCACGATCTAGCGGCCATGGAGGACTGCAATCATGATCTAAAGGCTGGGAGATACTCCAGACTTCATCAAAACTCAGTTGGACTCATATTATAAGATATAGCCCTATTAGAACTCTCATGGATAGTTGCCAAGAGGATTCTTAGCTTATTTAAAGGCTATAACACTGTGGAGAGGGGTGGCACGTAGAGAAGCTTTGGCAGCCATCAAGAGGAGCTTGATAGAGTACCGACTATGTGCAGCCCACAAGCAAGAGGCATCAGATAGAGCTATGAGTTCTTGAAGGCTGTGGGAGTGGCTGTGGGCATAGGAACAAAGGATGAGGTGCAGAGCTATAGCAACAACAGCGAGCAACACTACAGCATCAATTAGAATAGCAGCGATACTTGCAGGTAGCAATAGGTGCATAGCATCCAGCATGGAGGTCGTAAGGATAGAGCATCCTATAGCTGCTGAGGATCTTCTTGGAGATTTTGAGAGAGCTTTTATGAGGATAGCTTTTTGTTAAGAGAATTATATACATAAGTTAAAAGTGGGTAATCTTTTCTTATATCTATTGCTTTTTTATAGTCAAGCTTTGCATGCCTCATGGAGACAAGTCTTTAGACTGATCTACGTACTTGATTATTCTTATTTTATTTTTTTCTTTCTTTCTGCCATGATAATCTGATACGAGATTCTCATCAATTGGTATCAGAGCAAGTTAATTCCATAATAATTGGTATTAGAGCCAGGCGGTACCGAAGCATGGATTGCAGCAGTGATGATAAAGATTGAGGAATATGGAGAAAATAAGCACAATCAAGATAGAGATCAACAAATTCGATGAAAAGAATAATTTCTCCTTATGGTAAGTAAGGATAAAGAATATGCTCATCCAACAAGAATTAATTAATGCTCTCTTGTACAAAGAGATGCCAGCCACCATGAAGATGAAGGATTGAAAGTGGATCCAAATATAGGTGGTGAGCATGATCCGCTTATATTTAGTGGATATTGTGATCTATATACTTAGTGAGATTTTTTCGATGGTGATGTGGTCGAAACTCGAGAAGTTGTACATGGCAAAGTTGCTCACCAACACATTACTCCTTTGGAGGCAGTTCTATCAGTTGCAAATAGATGAAGGTCAGAGCATGCAAGAGCATCTATCCAACTTGCAGAAGATCCTCACCGATCTTCTCAGTATTGACGAAAAGGTTGAGAAGAAGATCGAGGCAGTGGTCTTGCTATCATCGCTTCCACCCTCTTTCAAGTCTTTGGTGACTGCTCTTCTTGTAGGTAATTGGCTTTTCTTTGTTTGTAGTTGACTCTTCGATCTCTTTCTTCTATTATGGCTCCTCCAACTCTTTACCACTTCTTAAGGTGATAGCATTGATGTACTCCCTCGGATTAGTCTCCGTGTTACTAGGCAAGGATCCTTATGGTCTCTCAGAGATTATCTTAGCCATCTATCCTACTTGCATCTCTAAGTTTTGAATTACTGCTGCTTGATCTTGCCTGAGTTTGTTTTCTAGATTTTTTTATAGTTGCTTCTTGGTTTTGCATGAATTTGGCCATCAACTCCTCCATATCAAGCTTCTTCTTAGGTGCTTGGAATCCTTGGGGTGGCTGTTGTGCTGCATTTTGGTTGCTTCATAAAAAAATTGGATGTTGCCTCCATCCTTAATTGTATGTGTTAGAGTAGGGATTGTTTTGTTGAAGCCTAAAAGAATTATCAAGATAGTTAGCAGTATCAGAGGCTTTAGCAAAAGGATTACCTGTCTGGCAGTCGCTTGTATCATGTCCTCCTCCACATAGGTCATAGGTGATGCTCTGAATGTTCATAGCTATTCCCTTCATATTATTGACTTCGGCTCTAAGGGTTGTAATTTTAGCTAATAAAGCTAGAATGCAATCCACTCCCTGCATAGCTATTGGTTTTCTCGATATCATGCATTCTGTTTGCCATTGATAGCTTTTTGATGCCATCTCATCGATGAGATTAAAGGCTTCTTCCTCTATTTTTTGATTAATGGTTCCTCCTGCTGCTGCATCAATCATAGAAAGATTAATAGGAGATAAATCATTATAGAAAATTTGTACCTAAAGTCATACGAATAGTTGATGATGTGGACATCTCCTCAGTAATTTCTTAAAATGCTTTCAAGTCTCATATAGTATCTCCATGTCCATCTGCATAAAATAAGTAATATCGTTGTGTATCTTAGCAGTCTTGGAAGGTGAAAAGTACTTGACTAAGAATTTTTGGACTAAGACATTTTAAGTTGTGATAGAACCTACAGAAAGAGAATGAAGCCAACTTTTAGCTTTGTCCCATAAAGAGCAAGAAAATAGCCTTAATCTAATAGCATCATCTAACACCCCATTAATTTTAAAAGTATCACAAAATTTAAAAAAATTAGAAATATGGGCATTCGGATCATCATGCACGTGTCCACTGAATTGATAGTTGATTGAATCATCTGGATCATCATGATTTTATTTCGAAGTTGTTCGCTCTCACAGATGGTCTTTTAATGCTCGAAGTTGCATCGGCTATAGATGGTATGATGTAATCATTTAATAGATGACATGCCACTCGAATAGCTTGTTGCCGTCCCTCGGTCACCATAACTAATCCTAGATTGATGTCGTTAGGATCTTTAACTATCATGTTTCTTTTTTATTATAGTCTTCTGATGGTCCTCTCGATTTCTAGGTCTAAAGATAGTAAGTCACTATGTCTAGTACGTGTCATGCACCAAACAAATCTAAAAATAAAGTAAGAATAAAAATTAAAAATAAAATTTTAAAATAATGTAAGGATCAAAATTTTAATATTATTTTACATACAATCTCTGACAACGGTGCTAAAAACTTGATGCATGCTAATCTATAGCTATAGTAAGTACACCAGTCGATCAAGTAATAAAGTAAGTGAGTAGAGTATCATCCCTAGCGGATTAAAAAATAAGTACTAAAAATATTCTTTCCTAAGTTTTATTAAGAAGATTGATTTATAAGAATTAATAAAAATAAAAAGAAATAAAAAAATAAATTAATAAATTATAAAAAATATAGAGTGTATAATTTTTAGGGTTTAGACTCAAGAGCAATAGGTTACTAAGGCAATTGGTTCACCAACTCAATCAATACAATATTCAGGTAATTAGGTTAATTTTGTTTCATGTGATGGTGAAGTTTTTTAGGTTATTCACTACTTTTTGGTCCAGGCATAGCAAAACTATCAATATTTATTAACTATTCTTTAGTCCAGGCATAATTTAAATAAATACTGATGCTTTAAATTTTGTGAAACCCTCTAATTAAAATACGTTGCATCCAAAGTGCACTAAAATTTTTGCATGCATATGAATTCTAATTCAATTCAAGATACAAGATATATAAATCAAGAAGCATCGATATAGACGTACTTGGTCCATATCATCTATTCCCATCAAATCAATTAGAAGATGGCCAATAATCTAAAAGCATTAAAAATAAATTTATATACTTCTCATGAATAAAATATAAAATTAAAAGTAAATTATATTGAATATTGCATCAAAAGAGTGGCTACACCTTAGTCTTAGTAAAATAAATTTAGTTCATGGCAAAAGGTTCAAAAATAGTAATTAAAATAAAAATCATATAAAAATTTAAATAGAAATTTGTTTGTTACTGAAATTGATCGTCTGTTGCTCTTGATGTCGAGAACTTGATGAAGAAGAGCTGCTTGATCAATATGTTGGATGTCGAAGATGAAACACGAAGAAGGAAGAAAGAAAGAAGAATAAAGAAAGAAAAAGATAACTCTCAACCTCCCTCTCTGTTCTCCCCTCTAGCTCTTTATCTCTCTCCCAGGTTCTCTCTAAAATCTCCTCTCAAACCCTCTCTCCTCTTTCTCTTCTCTACTATTCTTAGGCTCTCTATTCTCTCTCTACTCAGACCCTCAGCAGTAGGCTTTTAAATAGCTTTTTGGGCATAAATCCTATTGAAATTGAGTTTAAAACTCCTAAAATCAGTCGAAGAGAGCTCAGGTAATTTCTAGCCTTTGGATCAGCATCCAATGCATCAAAAACTACTTAAAAACTCTTTTTAAAAACCCAATTCAAGTCGGAATTAAGCTCAACCATCAGATCTTCTCTGATGATTGAATCTGGACTGTCTGCCAGTGCGCAGGAAGCTTCGAAGCTTTAGTTAAAAATTAGAAACCCCTAGCCATCATTGGATCTTGACCGACTACCAGATCTGCCATCCATCAGTGCCTTAACACGATCCATCCGATCAAATCCCAGTTCCTTCGATCATCCGATCAAGCCTTCATCCCATGTAGATTGATCGCGGGCTAGGTTCACCATAGACCATTAAGGTTTCAGCCAATCCGAGCGCGTGCTGCCGTGTGAAATCCCCATCATGCCCTGGCCTGTTACTGTAGCGGTCCACCATATGCTGCAAAAATTTTTGACATCAGCGATGCATTAGCGGGTGGTTTAGCGGGCGGTCGGGCTGGTTTGCTAGCCGATTTGAACCAAATCAGCCGGCTATATATATATATTTTATTTTCTTTGAAAATTGATTCTGGGCTCTTTTGAAGTCTATTTTGCTTTAAATTTATTTTATTTGAACCAAAAAATTAAGCTCTTCCTATTGACAACCTTCTTTTCTGTATAAACTTAATAAAAGTATTAATTTTTTAAAAATAAGTTAATTTATTTTATAATTTAATACTTTTATTAGTATATTTTTAGCACTTATCAGGATACTTATACCCATATTCTATTGGAGCAAATCTTAACAGCAGAAAGCTCCAGAGTTGGTTATGTTCAATGTAGATGTATCCTTACATCTTATCTGCATGCCATACCAGTGTCTTCATACTTCTTGGTTAAGAGGACAATCAATCTATATGACACACAATGATCTATACTCGATAAATGTTGTTGTCCTGATTAACAATGTATCATTTGATCGCGAACAAGTTTAAGAACTAAATGATAAATCTTTCTTTGTTGATTCTAAATAGTCCTAAGAACTTCATCACAATATAGAAGTTCATTAGAAGATGGAAGGATTTATGATAAAAAAAATATCAAAGTAATTTTTATTTATTAATAATTTATATACAAGTATAAAATTAGCATAACCATCAATAGGTTAATGATTGGCTTTGGAACACTATTTCCAACAATCTTCTACTTGGCCTAAAGTCAATTGGTGCAGTATGTAATACCCATTTTTGACTTGAAGTCATTGAACTCTTTTATTATAATGACTTTAGTGAATGGGTTGGCTAGATTCTCCTTTTCGTCGATCTTTTGAAGGTCAACATCACCTCAATCCAAGATTTTTTGAACAAGATGGTAGTGGCGCAAAATATGTTTTGTCCACTAGTGTGTCTTGAGTTTGTTCGTCTGAGCAATAGCTCTAGAGCTATCGCAGTAGAATAGAACTGGACCATCAAGAAAGAGTGCTACTCTGAGCTTGGTGATGAATCTTCTCAGCCATACTGCTTTTTTGGCAGCATCTGATCCAGCAACATACTCTGCCTCGCAAACTAAGTCGGCCATAATGTACTGCTTAGAACTCTTTCAGTAAATAGCTCTACCATTAAGGATAAACACATATCCTAACACACTCTTGCTGTCATCATAATCAGATTGGTAACTAAAGTCTATAAATCCTACAAGTCTCAAGTTCGATTCGCCATAATAAGCCATTGGTCCTTGGTATTTCTTAAATACTTCAGGATGGTTTTAACAATCTTTCAATGATTCTCTCCTAGATTAGATTGGTATCTACTCACTACCTCTAGTATGTCACATCTTATCTCGTACATGTCATGGCATACATTATAGAATCCACTACTGAAGCATATGAAATTCTACTCATGCTCTCTCTTGAGGTATTGTTAGACAATTCCTTTTTGAGAGAAAAATTTTATGATCTATCGGTAGATAGTCTTTCTTGAAATTTTTTATACTGAACCTTTTCAGCACAGTATCTATGTAATGGACTGAGATAACCCAAGCAATCTCTTAGATTTATCTCTATAGATCTTCATCCCTAGGATGTAGGAAGCTTCTCTCAGATCCTTCATGGAGAATTATGACGACAGTCAGATCTTTATTTCTTATAATGTAGGAATATTATTTTTGATTAAGAGAATATCATCCACATACAATACAAAAAAAATAACTGCTGGACCATTAGTCTACTTGTATATGAAGTTTTTTTTTTATTCTTAATGAAGCTATACATCTTGATCATCCTATCAAAATGTATGTTCTAACTCCAAGATGCCACTTCAGTCCATAAATAGACCTTTGAAGCCTACACACCTTAAATTTATTTATGGATGTGAATCCTTTAGGTTGTATCATATACACCTCTCCGTCTAGCTCTTTATTTAGAAAAGTTATCTTCACATCCATCTGCTAGATTTCATAGTTCAGATGGACAGCTATCGCAAGCATAATTTGAATAAACTTAAGCATTGCCATAGAAAAAAATATCTCATCATACTCAATACCATAATGTTCATGATATCCCTTAGCAATTAGATGGGCTTTATAGGTCTCCACCTTCCCATCTACGCCTCTTTTTCTTTAGAAGACCCATTTACATCCTATGGATTTTACTTCTTTTGATGGATCAATCAATGTCCATACATTGTTGACCTTCATGGACTCTATTTTGGATTTCATGGCCTTAAGCTATTTTTCAGAGTCGGATCTCTGCATTACATTCATATAGATGATCGAATCCTCATCATTTTCATCGAGTTCAATAGGATCATCATTTTGGGCCAAAAAATCATAGTATTTATTCAGCTGACATGGTACTCTATTAGACCGCCTTAAGGATGCAGATTCATAGGACTCCAAGTCTTATTCAATTAAATTTCGTTCAGGTTTAGCTACATGTGTCGATTTTTTCATTTGCCAAACTTCCTCAAGTTCGACTTTAGAGACATTAGTTCCTTCATCAAAAATTTTTTTTTCTAAAAAGACTGCTTTAAGATTGACAAACATCTTTTATTCATCAGCTAGGTAGAAGTAATATCCCTTGGTATCTTTTGGGTATCCTGTAAAAACACACTTGTTAGACCTACGTCCAAGCTTCTCTGTTACTAAACATTTAACATAAGCCGGACAGCCTCAAATCCTAAGGTGCGAGAGTACTGGCTTATGCCTTGTCCACATCTCATATGGTATTTTGGAAATTGGCTTACTCAAAATCCTATTTAAAAGATAACAAGCCAACTTGAGCATGTATCTCTAAAGGAAGATCGACAGACCAGCAAATTCCATCATAGATCGAACTATGTCTAACAGGGTCGATTCCTCCTTTCTGACACACCATTATGATGTAGTATTCCAGGAGGAGTCCATTGGAAGAGAATCCTACTCTTCCCTAGATATGTTAGAAATTTGCTGGATAGGTACTCACCTCCTCGCTCAGATCAAAGAGTTTTAATACTTTTTTTAGTTTACTTTTCTACTATATTACATAAAAGTTTGAATATTTTAAATGACTTTGACTTATGTTTGATTAAATAGACATACCTATACCTTGATAGATCGTCCGTGAAGGTTATGAAGTAGAAATATCCATCTCTAGCATTTGAGCTTATGGGTTCACATACATTAGTATATACTAGACCTAAGAGTTCACTGGCTCGCTCATCCTTTTCAGTAAAAGATGACTTGATCATTTTATCAAGAAGATAGGACTCATAGATCGAAAATGATTCATAATTATCAACTTCAAAAATTTCTTCTTGACCCAACCTGTTTATTCTATTCTTGTTGATATGACCAAGCATGTAGTGCCAAAGGCAGACTTCTAACATATCATCTAGTCTAGGACGTTTATCAGAGGATTGGACCATGTTAACAGATTATGATAGTAGATAGATACGGTTATTCAATTATCCAATGCAAACCATAACATCATTCAAAATGATATTACAAAAAAAAAAATTTATTGAAAATTGATAACTGTTTTGGGCCAAAAGGTCTATAGAAATAATATTCAATAAAAAATTTGGATAAAAGTGACAATCACTAAGAACAATTCTATGAGAATTGATTATAAGGTTCATAATTTTTAAAGCTAGAACTGGAACTTGTCTTCTATCTTCAACGTTTAGGAACCTTTCGCCTTCATCAAATCTCCTACTGACCTGCAAATCTTGCATCAAATTATAAATATGATAAGAACTTTCGGTATCTAATATCCTCGCAGTAGTTTCATATATAGAGAAATTGCAAGGTGTTATCATATAATTACCTTGCTTAGCAACAACTTGCTTCTTCCTCGACCTATTCGAATCTAGGAAGGCAATGTACTGAGGACAGTTCCTCTTATAATATCCTTGTTTCTTGCAAAAGAAGCACTCCGTCTGGCTCTAGTCAGGCTTGTGCTTCTTGGTTTGATCCTGTGCAGATATTCCAGCATGAGGTTGCACCTTTTTGTTCTTCTTCTTCTTATTCTTCTTTTCTTTCTTAAAGTGTCGATGATCAGAAGAAGACCCTCCCACTATATTTATCATCTCCTTGTGGAGCTGGTGATCCTTCTCAAAGTTTTGCAGTACCCAACAAGCCATGGTAGTTTATTGCAGACTTTGTCATTCTAAAATGAGTAAAGAATGGAAGGAAGGACTTGGGTAAAGAATTCAAGATCGCTTTCTTATCGAGTTGCTCGTGCAGGAGAACCCCAGATTACTCAAGTGCTCAATCATCTTGATTATGTACAATACATGTTGGTGACTGATGCCCCATCCCTCATTCGAGCATTGAAAATGGTACAACTAGTCTTATGCCTCTCAACATCGTTAGCCATGCTAAAGAAGTTATTCAATATTTGAAGCATCTCTTGAGGCTGGGCCTTCTTGAACTTATGGCTGAACTCATCATTCATTGCCGCTAGCATTATGTATCGAATGGTGGTGCGGTCATTGAGCCACTTCTGGTAAGTATGTTGGACCACTCCTCTAGCATTCAGAACTAGCTCCTTAGGTGCTGGATCTGTCAATATATACAAGATCCATTCATGCTTCAGGATAATTCTCAACTTTCAATACCAGCTATCAAAGTTGGGTCTCATGAGTTTATCATTATCCAACAATGATCAGAGCGATAGGATAGTAGTCATATCTGCATTAAAGAAAATCAAACCTAATTAGTATATAAATTAAATATCTTAAAGATTTTGACTTTAGTCTAAAGATTCTTCTATTATTTTATATGAATTGGTAGCCTCTACCTCCAATTTGAGGAATTACTTTAATTTCTTAGTGGATACTAGAATCCATATAGACTATATATAAGCCCAACTTTGGTTGGTCAATCCATGTGCATCTATAGATGGGTTCACAATCAATTATTTCTCTAAACAACTTCTAAGAATTTAATTTTGCCCCAAAAATCTAATCAGTAGGCTTTGGCCTTCCCTAAGAAGATCCAGCTAGGTCCAACCATTAACATGATTATATTTGGTGCATCTGACCAACAAATTATCAGGCTCGACTTTGGTTGGCCAACTTGACCACCATTAGAAACACATGATCAAATCATCATATTATGAATGATAATTTCATTAGTCAATAAGCACCAAGCCTTTGGGCCTCTAATGATTATTAAACTAATGGACCTATTATTGCTCAACTTAATGGGAGGCTATGACTTAGTTATCATCATAACTTCATTATTTTTAAGGATCTAATAATTTTAGAAAATTTAATTAACTCATTTTAAGAAGAGGAGAGAAGAATTAACTGACCAATATTGATCCTCCTACTGACTTCATCAAGTCAGATAAAAAAGGATCTATTCAAGCTGGCATTAGGAGCATCTAAATTAGTTACATTGATTTACCTAATTGATATAGGTGAGCCTAAATCATCAAGTGATCTAATCAAAATCTAATTTACCAGAATGGCCAGGTAAGTGAGATCAGTGGAAGGGATATGCCATTAACTTATCAAAGATCGAAATCAATGCGAGTAGCTTCCAATTAAAAATCACCGATCTAAACTATCAAACTTACCTTAGACACCATCCAATTTATTAGTTTCAATTCGACCAACTTAGTAATTTTGGATTCGACTGCATAGCCATGAATCAAGTCCATTTGCTCTTTGTTAAAGGAATGGACTTGACCAACTATAACTATTGTAATTAAGTCTAAAGAGTCCTTGATCTAATCTAAATCAATACTTGGTTAGATTTGATCAATTACTCTAATTTAGTCTATTCTTTAACTAACCTTAGGTTTAACCTAATTAATGGACCTAATTCATCTAATCCGATAACCCACATTTTATGATCAATGATTTAGGATCTTTAATTTATAATTCTAGATCCTAATTTATAATACTTAATTCTTAATTAAATTTTGGGCTAAGGATTAGGATTTGGCATTTTGAAAATATTTTTCAAAATTTAAAAAGGTTCTTTATAGTCTAGTACTGTTTCACTAAATGGATCGACTCATTTCAAAAATGGGTTGGCTCATTTCACAAACAAGCACTAGTTGTAGGTATAATCACTTGTAATTAGCTATCGAATAACTACAGCCAATATTTTAGTTGAGCTGGCTTGGATCCCATCCTAGCTGGCCCGAGCAAAAATTGAGTTGGCTCGGTTCCTGAGATAGCCAGCTCAAGTAACAATCCAGTCAGCTCGGTGTCTAATAGAGCCAGCTCGAGTAGCAGTCCAGAAAGTATATCAGGCTGACATGCTAGCCGAGCTGGCTCAATTCTTAAGAGAGCTGACTCGACCAGCGAACAGAACCATTCAAAGTTTCTATTCTTGTTTAATCTGAATCTATGTACACTACATAAAAAATCATGAATCTATTTAGATCTTATCTAAATACATATTCATGAAAAAAATTTAGATTAAAACCATTCAATCATATCATAAAAAAAAATTAGATCAGATCTAAGTTTTTATGATTCATTTTCTAGATCAGCAACGTACCAAGACAACCTTTCCACCGTAAGGGATAAACCTTACAGCAGGACAACCTTCAGTCCGTGCAATCTTAATTTTATTTTTAGATTAAAAATTAGATTATTATTTAGATCTAATCTAAGATAATCTAAACATGCATATATATATCATACTAAATAACCTGGATGCTCTGATACCATTGTTGGAAAGCATGCAGGATTTCTAGCTCTACTTTTGAATTTTTTTTAAAAAATCAAATATAGTGGAAGTAAAAATTAATCTAATTAATTTTAAGAGCTATAGATCTAATCTAAAAATCCTACATAATACAGGATCTACTATGATATGTATGCATGTAAATCTAAAAATAAAATAATTAGCAATAAAACTATTTTACTATTGTACATGTTCAGAATATGTTATCTTTGCATGGGTAGTTGATCTCTATAATCCAATCTCCATGGTATAAATTTGATCATCATGATACAGCCACATATGTGTCTGGCCTCTACGGATGGTCCACACGAGGCTCTAGTCTCCATCAGCTCCTCCCGAGTGCTAGCTCGATGTAGAATCTTTTAATGGCTGATGTGGATCAAACTTCTTTGATCTTCTTTCATCGATTCTTCGAGCACTCCAAATCAACAAAAGAAGAGACGAAGATGAGGAAGTGTTGTAGAAATTTTCATGAAGATTTGATACTTAGATCTCACAAAGAAACACCCAAAACCCTAGATCTGAAATCTAGGGCTGCACTATGACTCAAAGTTTGCGCCCTCCTTTTTCTTTCTATTTCTTTTTCAGATTTTTTATATCTTTCTTACACAAGGAAGAGGCTCATGCATGTAGAGGATAAACAATTTTTCTCTAATCTTGCACACCCAAAAAATCTAGAATTTAATAGATGCACAAAAATAAAGGCATGGAGGGATAAGATAAGAGATTGATTCAATCAAACTCAAGCTCCTTTTGAATTTGAATGCAACCATTCTCTTCTTATCCAATAGATGCATGAGAAAGGAGGGATGTACGCCCTCTCTTGCATGGAAAAAAATTCACGAGAAACCTTTTCTCGTGGAGAAAAATGGCACAAGGAAAGAGTGATGTGGCGCATGAGAAGACTAGTCAAACTAGTCTCATAACTTCTCATCCAATTGAACCAATCCAATCCAAATTGATTAGACCCAATTAGACCAAATTAGATCCAACTAATGTAGGCTCAATTACATCCTAATCAAATTAGAAATTGATTAAGTCCAACCCTTGATCAAATTAGGGATCAAACCTCCTCAACAATTAGGTCATCTTATAACTTAATCGGGATAAACCCAACTGAATCCAATTCAATTGGACTTGATCCAAAAATATTTGCTCAATCAAATTAAATTAATTAGTAATCAATTTACTAAGTAAACCTCTCATAAATATAGAGTCCAAAACTAATGGGTAGGACTCTTGATCAGCCATCAGATCGGATAGAAACCTCTAATGTATGTGACTCCACAGGTTCGAACCTAAGCCGATAGTACAGGAACCAATTCCTATACTAGTCAAAGTGACCATCTAGCAATGATACCTGATATTTGGATAGATCGAATAGTTATAATCATCATATTTAGAACCTATATGAATATGATTACCACATAATTCATCCCTTTGACCTTTATGTATAGGATGATTCGGAGTTAAACTGTCAATTCTGAAAAGTACATCCAATCATGTCTCAAAGCAATCAATTTTGTGACTCCTCCCTAGGACTATCTTGGACAAAGATTTGCTAAATTAAAATACAATTGAACACAACTCCTAAAATCAGGAGTGGTCAATTTCATTTTGATATACACTCTGACTCTCCAAGTACTTGACTATGCCCAAAAATCTTCCATCATTGAATTAGAAATTTAGGGAGTTCGGCACCAAAGCATCATAAGTTGCTTGAAAGTCACCATGGTGATCTCAGATTGGAGGGATACTTATACCCATATTCTACTGAAGCAAATCTTGACAGCAGAAAGCTTCGGAGTTGATCATGTTCAGTATAGATGTACCCTTACATCTCATCTACATGCCATACCAGTGTCTCCATACTTGATTAATAGGATAACCAATCTATATGACATACAATGATCTATATACTTGATAAATATTGTCGTCCTAGTTAACAACGTACATTTGATCGTGAATAAATTTAAGGACTAAAGGATAAATCTTTTTTTATCGATTCTAAATAGTCCTAAGGACTTCATCACAACACACAGGAGTTCATTAGAAGATGAAAGAATTTATGATGAAAAAATATTAAAATAATTTTTATTTATTAATAATTCATATATAAGTATAAAATTAGCACAACGATCAATAAGCTGATGATTGATTTTAGGATACTATTTCCAACAAAACTGTCAACTCTAAAAAGTACATCTATATCATGTCTCAATGTAATTAGTCCTATGACTCCTCACAAGAACTATCCTTGCCAAGATATTGCTAAATTAAAATATAATTCAACATAACTTTTAAAATCCAAATTGATCAATCCTATCTTGATTCACACATTAACTTCTCAAGTACTTGATTGTGCCTAGAAATCTTCCATCATCGAATTAGAAATTTAGGTAATCCGGCACCAAAGTTTAGTGAGTTGCTTGAAAGTCATTGTGATAATCTCGGGTCAAAAGGACATTTATATCTATATCCATTCAGAGCAAATCTTGAGAACAGAAAGCTTCAAAGTTGGTCATATTTTATACAGATGTACCCCTACATCTTACTTACATGCAACACCAGTGTCTTCACACTCCTTGGTTATGAGGACAATCAGCCCATATAGTACACAATGACCTACACTCAATAAATATTATCATTCTTGGTAACAACGTACTATTTAATTGCAAACAAATTTAAGGACTAAATGATAAATCCTTCTTTATCAATTATAAATAGTTCTAAGGACTTCATTATAATAGATGCAAAGAATTTATGATGAAAATACCAAAATAATATTTATTCATTAATAATTCATATACAAATATAAAAATGGCTCAATCGTTAATAAGCTAATGATTGGCTTTTGGATACTATTTCTAACAATCTTCTACTTAGACAAAAGCCAATTAATGCAGTATCTAATATCCATTTTTGACTTGAAGTCATCGAACTCCTTCACCGTAATGGTTTTAGTAAATGGATCGACCAGGTTGTTCTTTTCATCGATCTTCTTAAGGTCGATGTCACCTTGATCCATAATCTTTTAGATAAGATGGTAGCAACGTAGAATGTGATTCATCCATCTTTTGGCTTCTTCACCTAAGCAATGGTTTCAGAGCTGTTGTAGAGGAGCAGAACTAGACCATCAAGAAAGGATGCTACTCCGAGCTCGGTAATGAATTTTCTCAGCCATATAGCTTCTTTGGTAGCACTTGATGCAGTGACATACTCCGCCTCATAAACTAAGTCAATCATAGTATGCTGCTTAAAATTTTTTTGGTAGATAGCTCTACCATTAAGGATAAACACATATCCCGATACACTTTTACTATCATCATTATCAGATTGAAAACTGAAGTCTATAAATCCTACAAATCTCAAATCTGACTCACCATAAACAAGCCATTAGTTCTTAGTATTTCTTAAATAATTTAGAATGGTTTTAACAAATTTCTAATGATTCTTCTCTAGAGCAGATTGGTATCTATTCACTACTTAACTACTTATCATTACAACATCAAATAAAAATTAGATTCGATTTTACTATTTAATTGGACAGTTGATGAGTCGAGTATCAATTTTCTCAGAGATTAAAGGCTCAGTTATGTTTAATTTAATTAAAAAAATTTAAATTTAAATTAATTTTTAAAGTAAAAGTTTAAATAAGTAAATTAATTATAATTTAATAAATTAAAAAAATAACTACTTAATTAATTAAAATTTTAAATTAATTAAAAATATTCTAAAATTTTGAATCCATCTCTAGCATGATTGTGATAATTCTTTTTAATGCAAGAATTTATTATTTTTAAGAATTTAGGTATGATTATAATTTATTTTTTTAGAGTATGAATTATATCTTTTGATAATAATCCATCTCCATGAAATCATAAATTATTAAAATTGATAACATAGCTTTTTATTGATTTTCTCTAACATAAACTATTAAATCGAGCATGGACTGTATCTTCCGATCACAACTCATCTCCATAAATATAGCTTATTTAAATATTAATAAATAATTAGGGTGTTGATATTAGATCTCATGCATGAAGAATAAGTTAAGATTGAATATGAGAACATATCATTCATTGCATAAAAAAATTATAAAAAATAAAAAAAATATAACTATGCTTGAAGATTTTATCTTCATCCCAGAATCTAAATCTTTAGCTGCTTGTGATTTAAAATTCTCTAGCTTTTGGCATCTTCAGATCACCAAATAAATAACAAAAAAGGAAAAAGAAAGAAGGAAGAAAAGAGAGAGAAGAGAGAGATTTTGGAGGGCTAATTCCCCTCATAGGAGGGTCTCTGTAGTTTTCTGGTGTACAAAGGATTAAATAGATGAAAAATAGAAATTTTTGAATCCTTGTTGAGCTCAAATCGGAGTTTAGATCAAATTTAATCACTCAAAATAGTTCTAGCTATCCATTCTATGATCAATGGATTCAAAAATCCACCGAAATAAGCCTGATTAATGCTAGAAAATTTTCTAACCATCCGATCTCTCTATGAGTGGTTTTTGCTCATTGGATTGCACTCAGATGAAGCCTGTAACCTTATCATAGTTGGAATAAATATCTACCATTGGATCTCCACAGGCATCAATGACCACTATTC
>QRFJ01000126.1:1201609-1391609 GCA_006176705.1 Cocos nucifera
AGCCTCGGTTGGAAATAGGAGGAGAACCTCGTCCTAACGCGAGCAACAACCTCGGCTAGAGATAAGATCTCTCCCGAGCGACCGAGCCTCGGTTGGGAACAGGAGGAGAACCTCATCCTAACGCGAGCACCAACCTCAGCTACTAGAGATGAGACCTCCCCCGAGCAACTTCGGCTATGAATCAGATCTCCCCCGAGGAACTGGGCTAACCTCGGCAGTAGGAGATGAGATCTCCCCCGAGCGCCCGCATCGGCTCCGGCTAGGGATAAGGTCCTCGGATAGACGTGAGGCCCGCGACGACCTCGGTCGGGGGGCTTCAACATCGACCTCGGCTAGAGAAAGCTATCATGTCAACCTCGGCCAGAGAGCTTCAACATCAGCTTCATCAACTTTGGCTGGAAATGAGTCCCGCTGGAGGTGAGGTCTCCCCCAAGCCTCAGCTTCAACTTCAACGTCAACACTGGCTGGAGATGAGACCTCCCCGAGCTTCAGCTACGACAAGCGCGGGGCCCGGAAGAAGGCTTCGGCAGTCGCCTATTGTGGTACTCCCTTCCTTCAAATTTTTGAACTCGGGAGTGGGGGGCTACTGTTGGGGATAAATCCCGCTCCTGCCGAAGCCCGGCCCGACGCTCAGCATAATGCAACCAGTAGCCGCTGAAGAGCTTCAGCGCACTGGTCTAGGCCGAACCCCTTCAGCCGGCCGAACTGCCAAGCGGCCGAACTCCCAGCGGCCGAGCTTCTTCCAGCAGGCCGAACTGGTCAGATTCCAAGCTTCTTCCGGACTCCCAGTGTTGAGACCGAACTTCCTGGGCTGCCGAACTCTTTCAGACTCCCCACGGCCGAACTCCTTCAGCCTGCCGGACTGCCTAGCGGCCGAACTCCCAGTGTCCAGGCTTCGGGCCGAACACCCACCACCGACCGAACTTCCTGACGGCCGAGCTCCTTGGACTCCAAGCGGCAGGACTTCTTCGGAGACGGACTCCTCCCAGACGCCCGTTCGGCCATCCGAGCTCCTCCCGGGTTTTCCCTTCAGCCGAACTCTCCTACAAGTCCCGAACCCATTCGGACCCCACGGCCGAACTCCTTCGGACCGACTCCAGGCGAGCCCAAGCGGCCGAACCCCTTCGGACCGACTCCTAGGCGACCGAACTCCTCAGCGAGCCCTGGCCGAACCAACTAGCAACCGAAGTCCTTCAACTGGCCAGCCGAGCTTCTTCGGGCCTCTCAGCGGTCGAACTCCTCGGCAATCCGTCCCGCGGCCGAACTCTACAGATGGCCGACCCTTCAGCCAGACGAACTCCCCCAGCTTCCCCTTCGGCCGAACTCTGTTACAAGTCCGAACTCCATCTGGACGAACTGTCGCCTGCAGCAAGACCGGACGACGCCTTCCTCTCCGTACCGGACTCCATGCGGCCCACGACTCGCCAGTATGGCTCCCACGATCCACCGGACGACGCCTTCCTCTCCGTACCGGACTCCATGCGGCCCACGACTCGCCAGGTATGGCTCCCACGATCCACCGGACGACGCCATTCCTCTCCGTACCGAAACTCCATGCCGCCCAATGACTCTCTGCCAGACGGCATGACCGTCACCATCAACTAAGCTCCGCTATAAAAGGACCCCTCCAAATACGCCAAGGCTGAGCTCTCTGAACTCTCGACTCTCTAAGCTCTCCTCCTCATCTCTAAGCTCCGAAACTCATTTCGAGTACTCCATTCCTGTTGGCCAAAAATTAACTTGACCATCGGAGGGTCCTGCTGGAGCCACCCCCCCACCGGTTCCAGATGGGACTTCATTTTGCAGGTCCCCGATGGCGACCTCAGTGGCCTCTACTCCGACGACCTCCGGCGAGGATGGATTTCTGCACCAACAGATTGATATATAGCAGCGGTTACAAGGAACCACTGCTATAGGTCCAATATATAGCATCGGTTATAAGAAACCGCTGCTATAGATCGAACCTATGGCTGTGGTTACAAAAAATGGCTGTCATAGGTCAGATTATGAAAATTATTTATTATAATCACTGTTATAGATTGGACCTATAGTAGCAGTTTCTTATAACCACTATCATAAACTCTATTACAGTGATTTTGAAAACCACTGTCATAGTATGTACTATCGTAGGCTTTTTTTGTAGTAGTGATTATATGGTCCAATAGGATCTTTTTAGTTTTGCTAGGTTGCTCTGTGACCATAGATAAAAGAGATGATAATGTAAATGGTTCTCTATATATTTTTGCCTCAATAATATGATCTAAGAGAGTCTTTTTGGTTGTGCAAAGTTGTTTTGTGATCG
Organism: Cocos nucifera; assembly: GCA_006176705.1. Classification (NCBI taxonomy): domain Eukaryota; kingdom Viridiplantae; phylum Streptophyta; class Magnoliopsida; order Arecales; family Arecaceae; genus Cocos; species Cocos nucifera. The sequence goes on from QRFJ01000126.1 coordinate 1,203,912, forward strand.
CTTCTTTCTCAAGAGTTATATGTGATTGTTCAGAAAAAAATTTTGAAATATTAAATTTTCTAGCTAGATATGGTCCCTCAGATTTACTCTTGGGCTGACTTGGGCAACTCTCTTTCCTCGTGCTGATTGAATGTAAGCCCTCGCTTCTTTAGTGCTTTAAAGATTTGCATAAGTTCATTTTATGACTCTATCATGACTTCTAAGCATTTTTCTAAAGAATAAAGCCTTTGTTTCTCTATATTATTCAATGATTGATTGGTAAATTCTAACTCGTCTACTGCTTGCTGAATCCTCACTTCAGAAGTTGAATTCATTATTATTTGAAGAAGATTAATATTATGGGTAGGGCATATCATAATGTATATCCATGAATGTGGGTCTTTATGGCACCAAGATAACCACTGGTTGTGATTGCCATGAAAAATTTGGTTGAGCTTTCCAACCTAAATTGTAAGTGTTAAAGTATGGATTATTTTTTGGTATGTAGGCTATTTGAATTTGATCTTGATAAACTTTCTCATACATATACTCAGAAAAATTGAATGTGGGCATTCACTTGCATAATGGGTGGGGTACAAATATATTGCACAAACTTGTTATGTAGGAGAAAAAGATGGATATGAAGGATTTTTATTGACTTCTAGATGATCCAATCTATGAGATAGCTCAGCATAAAAATCCATCTCTAATTATTTTTATTATATTATATCTTATAGAATAAGAAAAGAGATGAGGAGAAAGAATTCTAAAGATGAGAACCTAGAGGATCCTAGATCTAGAGATGATCGAGGAGATCGAGTGTTTTAAACTAGGATTTGAATTGTAAAGACAAACAAGTTAAGCAAGCATGGACTCTCTATCCTAAGGTTAATCTGAATCTAGATAGCTTCTAATTGCTAAGGTCACCTTCAAGCACTCCAAGTAAAGAATCAGCCACTCAACTGATCAAGAAAATGTAAGGTCGGTGAGTGTCCTCCTACTTTTCTTAGATATCAATTATCTTGGCCAGATAAGCTAATAGAACCAATTAAGTAACCATTTTTCTTAGGAATGTAATTTCTGAACTACTTGCCTTAGATACCAGTCAAATTGACTAATCCTAACTTGATCCAGCTCTTAGGGTTTCTTGTCCTGATGAGCTCAAATATTCTTAAGGGCCAACATCTAATTAATTTTAAGTTAAGATCTAGGTCAATGCAATATGAAGGATGGTAGTTTGTGGATTAAGAAAGGATGATCAAATTCTCATCTTATCTTATTTAATGGATTATGCCCTTAGAGTATATTATGAATATGCAATGCAAATAAAACAAGATGTTCAAACATATTGATTTCTTTTTAAGGTTTAATTAGTTTCTCTGTATTAATTAAGTATTATCAGGTGTATTTATTTTCTTTTTATATTAGATTATTTAAAGTATGAAAAATAAAAGATAGATTTTAATTAAGTTACTTAGATTAATTAGATGAGGTTTTATCTAAACTAATTTATAGGATCTAACTAATTAGAAAGTAAATTATATTAGGCTTTAAAAGATAACTAGGTAGCCTAAGAAATTAAATCAACTTTTAAAATAATAATTTATTTTAAATTATAAAGAATAGTAAATTAATTATGTATGATGAGGTAATTATTTAACTCTATAATTAAGATAATCTAGCTAAAAAGCAATTAATAAATCATATATGAAAAGCAATATAAAAAAAAATTTAAAGAAAGCATAAATAATAAGTAATTAAGTAATTAAAATTTAATTGACTGATAATAAAAGGTAACTTACTTGATCAGCAGAATGAAGTATGAAAGACAAAAGTAAAAAAAAAGTAGTAAATAATAAACTAAAAATTTAAAGCAATAAAATAAATAAGTAAAGCATAAAAGGCAATAAAATAAAGTAGTAAATAAATAAAGCAACAAAGTAGATAAAGTAATAAAAAATTTAAATTTTTTTGATTTCTTTTAAATTTTATTTTTTTAATATTTTTATTGAAGCAATCATGCTATAATCTCCAACAACGGTATCAAAAATTTTACTGCTTATTGTTACAATATCAAATAAAAATTAGACCTAATTTTACTATTTAATAGGATAGTTGATGAGTCGGATGTCGATTTTTTCGAAGATTGAAGGTTGAGTTACGTTCAATTTAATTAAAAAAATTAATTTTTAAATTAATTTTTAAAATAAAAATTTAAATAAATAAATTAATTATAATTTAATAAATTAAAAAAAAGCAACTACTTAATTAATTAAAATTTTAAATTAATTAAAAATATTCTAGAATTTTGAATCCATCTCTAGTAATTTTTTCTAATACAAGAATTTATTATTTTTAAGAATTTAGTTATAATTATAATTTATTTTCTTAGAGCATGAATTATATCTCTTGATAATGATCCATCTCTATGAAATCATAAATTATTTAATACTTTAATTTTTAAAAATTGATAATATAGTTATTTATTTATTTTTTTTAATATAAACTATTAAATCAAGTACGGACTATATCTTTCGATCACAACCCATCTCTATAAATATAACTTATTTAAATATTAATCAATAATAAGTATGTTAATATTATATCTCATGTATGAAAAATAAGAGTTAATATTTGACATGTGAACATGTCATTCATTGCATAAAAAAATTATAAAATATAAAAAAAAAATACAACCATGCTCGAAGATTTCATCTTCATCCCAAAATTTTAATTTTTAGCTACTCATGACTTGAAATTCTTTGGCTCCTGGCATCTTCAGATCACCAGATAAATAAAAAGAAAAGAGAAAGAAAGAAAGAAAAAAAGGAAGAAGAAAGAAGAAAGAAGAAAAGAGAGAGAAGAGAGACATTTTGAAGGGTTAATTCCCCTCATAGGTGGTCTCTATAGTTCTCTAGCATATAGGGGATTAAATAGATGAAAAACTGAGACTTTTGAGTTCTTGTCGAGCTCAAATTAGAGTTCGGATCGAATTTGACCACTCAAAATAGTTCTGGCTATTTGTTCTATGATCAATGGCTTCAAAAATCCACCGAAGCTAGCCTAATTAATGCTGGAAAAATTCTTGACCGTTCGATCTCCCTTTGAGTGGTTTTCGCCCATTGAATTATGCTCAGATGAAGCCTGTAACCTTATCATAGTTGGAATGAATATCTGCCATTGGATCTCCACCGACATCAATGACCACCATCCGATCATGCATCATTATTGCCGTAGACCGCCATGGACCGGGCACAACGTAAGCCTCCGCCAACCAGCAACTGCCGTGCCATCTAAAATCCCAAAAATACCCCCAAACGTGATATGGGTTTTTTTGTAAACCCCTTAGCGGTCCAGGTCCACCATGCGGCATGCTCTGATTCACCATGCCTGCTGAGTTAGATGGTTCGTGCCCATTCCATGGACCGACTGGTAGATCCACCATGCATCGACCTTTTTTTTTTTATTTTATTTTAAACTTTTGGACTTCATATCTTTTTTGTTTTAGCTCCAATTTGAGTAAAATTTATTCTGTTAGAACCTATAAATTAAGCTCTTTACATTGGTGGGCTTTATTCCTATAAAATATTAATAAAAAATATTTTTTAAATAAATATTAATTAATATTTAATTTAATACTATTATTTAGTAATTTATGATAATTATCGATACTTCTAATGAGTATGCTACATCTGTTTGCATACATGTCATGGTGTATATGATAGAACTCATTATCAAAGCATATGAAATTCTACTCATATGCTCTTTTTCTCTTGAGATATTATTGGACAATCCCTCTTTGAGAGAGATTTCATGGCCAATCAGTAGATAGCCTTTCATAAAATTCTCAATGCTAAACCATTTTAGCATAGTATCTATGTACATGGACTAGGACAACTAGAGCAATTTCTTAGATCTATCTCTATAGATCTTCATTCCTTGGATGCAGAAAGCTTTTTTCAAGTTTTTTATAGAGAACTGTGACGATAGCTAAATCTTTATTTCCTGTAATGCAGGGATATTATTCCTAATTAAGAGAATGTCATCTATATACAATATAAGAAATACAATAGCTGGACCATTAGCCTACTTGTATATGCAAGGCTCTTCTTCATTCTTAACGAAGCTATATATTTTGATCATCCTATCAAAATGTATGTTTCAACTCCAAGATACCTACTTCAATCCATAAATGGATCTTTGAAGCTTACACACCTTAGACTTATGAATCCTTCAGATTGTATCATATATATCTCTTCATCCAGCTCTCTATTAAGAAAAGTTGTTTTCATATCGATCTACCAGATTTCATTATCCAGATGAGCAGCTATCGCAAGCATAATCCGAATGAACTTGAGCATTGCCACAAAAAAAAACTTCTCATCAAAATCTATACCATAACATTGACGATATCTCTTGGCAGCCAGATGGATCTTATAAATCTCTACCTTTCCGTTTGCATCCCTCTTTCTTTTGAAGACCCACTTATATCCTATGGGCTTTATTCTTTCAAGTGGATCAACCATTGTCCAAACATGGTTAACTTTCATGGACTCTATTTCAAATTTTATGCCCTCAAGTTATTTCTCAGAATCGGATTTCTACATTGCATCCATGTAGGTGATCGGATCCTCATTGTTCTTGTCAAGTTCGATAGGATCACCATCTCGGACCAAAAAATCATAGTATCTATCTGACTAATATGGTACTCTACCAGACCATCTTAAGGGTGTAGATACAATGGACTTCGAGTTTGATCTAATCAAATCTAATTCAGGTTCAGCTACTTGTGTCAATTTTTTCACCTGTTGAAATTTCTCAAGTTCGACCTTAGAGGCATTAGTTCCTTCATCAAGAAACTTCCTTTCCAAAAAGATTATCTTAAGACTGATAAATACCTTTTGTTTATTAGTAAAGTAGAACTAATATCCTTTGGTCTTTTTTGGTAATCCTATAAAATTATACTTATCAGACCTAGGTTCAAGCTTGTCTATTACTAAATATTTAACATAAGTCGGATATCCCCAAATCCTGAAGTGTGAGAGTACTGGCTTACACCCTATCTATATCTCATATGTCATTTTAGCTACAGACTTACTCAAAATTCTTTTTAGAATGTAACAAGTCGACTCGAGCATATATCCCCAAAAAAAGATCGGCAGACTAGCAAACCCTATCATGGATCGAATCATATCCAATATGATCTAATTTCTCTTTTCAGACACACCATTATGCTGTGGTATTCTAGGAGGAGTTCATTAAGAGAGAATCCTATTCTTTCTTAGATATATTTAAAATTTACTGAAAAGATACTCACCCCCTCGATCAGACCGAAGAGTTTTAATACTCTTCACAGTTTGCTTTTCTATCTTACTATGGAATAGTTTGAACATTTCAAATGATTTTGATTTATGTTTCATCAAGTAGACGTACCTATATCTAGATAGGTCGTCAATGAAAGTTATGAGGTAGAAATATCCACCTCTAGCACTTGAGTTTATGGTTTCACATACATCAGTATGTACTAGACCTAGGAGTTTACTGGCTTGCTCATCCTTTCTAGTAAAAGATGACTTGATCATCTTACCAAGAAGATAGGACTCATAGATTAGAAGTGATTCGCAATCACCGACTTCAAGAATTTTCCCTTGAGTCAACATGTTTATTCTACTCTTGTTAATATGACCTAGCCTATAATGACAAAGGTAGACTTTAGACACATCATTTATTCTAAGGCATTTATTGGAGGACTGAACCATATTAACAACCTGTGATACAATATAAATACTATTATTCAATTGTCCAACAAAAATTGTAACACCATTCAAAATGATATTACAAAAAAAATTTATTAAAAATTTATATAGCCAAAAGAACTATAGAGATAATATTCAACAAAAAGCTTGGACAATAATGACATTCACAAAGAATAATGATATAAAAATTGATTATAAAATTCATGATTCCTAAAGTTAGAACTGAAACTTGTCTTCTATTTCCAATGTTCAGGAACCTCTCGCCTTCATCAATTTTTTTGCTAACCTGTAAATCCTGCATCAAATTATAAATATGATAAGGATTTTCGGTATCTAATACCAAGGTAGTAGTATCATATATTGAGAAGTTGTAAAGGATTATCATATAATTATCTTGCCCAGCAACTGCTTGCTTCTTCCTCGGCCTATTTGGATCTAGGAAGGCAATGTATCGAGGATAATTTCTCTTCCAATATCCCAGCTTCTTACAAAAGAAGCACTCCACCTGGCTCTGGTCGGTCTTGGGCTTCTTGGTCTGACCCTATGCAGAAGTTCTAGCATGTTGCTGCACCTTCTTATTCTTCTTCTTCTTGTTCTTCTTTCCTTTATTTCCAATTGCTGTTGCATTATGCAGGGCTAAATCTTTATTTCCTTTAATCAGAAGAAGACCCTCCCACTACATTCACCGACTTCTTATGGAGCTGGTGATCCTTCTTAAAGTTCTGCAGCAACCCTAGCAAGCCATGGTAATTGACTATAGGCTTTATCATTCTGAAATAAGTAAGAAAGGGGAGGAAAGACTTGGACAAAGAGTTCAGTATCGCATCTTTCCGAAGCTGCTCATGTAAGGAAAAGCCAAGCATACTAAGGCACTCAATCATCTCGATCATGTACAATACATGATCGGTGACTGACGTCCTATCTCTCATCCAAGTGTTGAAAATGATACAACTAGTCTTATGCCTCTCAACATCGTCGGGCATGCCAAAAGACTTGTTCAACATTTGAAGCATGTCCTATGGCTGGGCATTCTCAAATTTACAATTGAACTCATCACTCATTGCTGCCAACATAATGTACCAAATGATGGTGCGGTCATTAAGCTACTTTTGGTAAGTATCCCAGACCGCGCCTCTAGAATTCGAAGCTGCCTCCTTGGATGCCGGATCTATCAAAATATACAGAATCCGTTCATACTTTAGGATGATTTTCAACTTTCGATATCAGCTATCAAAGTTGGATCTCATTAGTTTGCCATTATCCAACATTGACCAGAGCGACAGGATAGTGGTTATAGCTGCACAAGAAGAAAAATCAAAATCTAATTAGTACATGAATTATTAAGCCTAAAGAGTTGACCTTTAGTCTAAAGATTCTCTCACTATTTTATAGAAACTAGTAGCCTCTACCTCTAATTCGAGGAATTATCTTAATTTTTTTGTAAGTACTAGAATCCACACATACTTCACATAAGCACGACTTTGGCTGGTCAACCTATGTGCATCTATGGATAGATTCTTAATCAATTATTCTCTAAACAACTTCTAGTAATTAATTTTATCCCATAAATCTAATCAGTAGGCTTTGACCTCCACTGAAAAGGTCTGGTCAGGTCTAACCACTAACATGACCATATTTGGTGCATCTAACTAACAAATAATTAGGTCCAACTTTTGTCGGCCAATCCAACCACTATTAGAATGATACAGCCAAATCATCATATTATGAATGATAATTATATTAGTCAATAAGCACCAAACCTTTGGGCCTCCAGTGATTATTAAACTAATAGACCCATTATCACTCAACTTAATGGGAGGCTATGACCTAGTTATCACCATAACTATATTATTTTTAAGGACCTAATAATTTTAGAGGATTTGATTAACTCATTTTAAAAAGAGGAGAGAAGATTAACCAACCAATTTTGATCTTTCCACTAAGTTCACCAAGTTAGATAAAAAAGGATCTAATTCATGCCGGTCTTAGGAGCATCCTAACCTAATCTCTAATTCATGAATCTCACCATATTCGAAATATTGATACACTCCTTAGTTAAGTCAAATCCATCATTTACATAGATTAGATTTCTGATTGTATCCCTCACCATATTCAAAATATTAAGTCAAATCCATCCTCCAACCCATAGTATCCAATGCCTAATAGACATGGTTGCATCTTCTTGGTGCAATTGAACCACCATATCCAGCCAAGAACAATCAACCCCGGGAAAGGCCCGCCCATCTACAATGGTGGAAGATCTTAGACTTAATATTTTCTTAGAAAGATTTAATTTAGATCTCTTTAAACTTGACTTGACTTAGTCATAATAAATATGACTAACCTAATGGCATGGGTTGGCTTGAATTGTTAGCCACCTTAAATTAGAATTGGGTCGACACAAATGGTCAGGTAAGTGAGACCGATGGAAGGGATATGCCATTAACTCGATAAGAATGCATTCAACTCGAGTAGCTCCCAATTAAAATTCAGTCGATCGTATTTGCCAAACTTACCTTAGACACCAAATTATCGAATCAGAACTAATTGGATTAGCCTATAATCTAGGCTCAAACCGTGGAACCAAATTAGATTCTGACTTGATCGAGTCACATCTCAATATGATTCGATCCTGATCCAGACTTAATCCTATTAGATTGGTTAAATCTAAGCTTTCTTTGATCCTACCTAACCAACTCTTAATCTGGTTTGATCAACCGCTAAACCTAATTGAGTTACCCAAGTCCGAATCGAATTTTATGAATATATTTTAGATCTAAAAATTCATAATTTTTAGATCTAATTAATTTTATAATCTTAATTTTTAATTAAGTTTTGGGTTCATGAACAAAAAATCTAATAAAAATCATAGGATTTTAGGATCTAGAATTTTATAAAAAAAATAAGTTTTAATTTCTGATTAAGGACGAACGTGCAGCACCCCTACATGCCATAAGAATATCCCATCGAATGGAAGGAGAGGGCCTTTAAATCCTACTTTATTCTTATGATTGGATGGCCATGGAAAACTTCTTAATCAAAAATATAATTTTTTTTACTATAAAACTAGTTAGATCATATATTATATATAAAAAGATCTAACTAATACATGTCTTGCATACATCTCATGTATCATCAATATGCATACTTTTAGATTTGAAATATTACATATTAAATCTAAATAAGAAAATTTTAATTTGATCATATCAAATATAAAACTATTCTAGACATCTTATAGAACTATTCTATGACTAGTCTAATCATACATCTTTCATACCTCATATGAATAAATCAAAAATTAAAAAAATTATTTTCTATTTTTAGATCTGATTATAATAATTATAACATCAAAAAAAAATTAAATAGATCTAAAATTATATTTAATTAAAATAAATATATGATCATACTAAACTACACATAGAACTATTCTATACCTAGTCTAGTCATGCATCTCATACATATTAGATCTAAATTATTGAATTTTAAATTTTTTGATTTCAGATCTAATCACATCTTATGTGATATCTAAAATATTTTAATACTAGATTATAATCAAAAATAAAATTAGATCTAAGGTAGATCTGAAGAATTGCTAACGCAGCTCTGATATCAATTAAAAAAAATCCTATTTTCCACCACAAGATCGTGCAGATCTGATTAGGTCTGAGATGATTTTTTTAAAAAAATTTTAAATGATTGGATCTAATCTAAGAGTTCTCAGATCTGATCACTACTACAAAAATGATCTATGACAGCGCATACTATGGGATTTTTGAAACCACTGTCATAGAACCTACGATAGCGATTTTTGTTAACCACTACTATGGTCTGACTTATGACAGCAATTTTACTAACCGCTGCTATAGCTCTGATATATAACAGCGGTTAATAAAAATTGCTGCTGTAGGTCAGACCTATAGCAGCGGTTATAAAAAATCACTGTCATAAATCGATCTATAGCAGCGGTTCATTATAACCGCTGCTATAGGTCAGACCTATAGCAGCAGTTAGTAAAACCACTACCGTAAGTCGGACCTATAGCAGCGGTTAGTATGAACTGCTGCTATAAACTTATTTATGGCAGCTATTAATTATAATCGCTGCCATTTTTTTCTTTAAATATTATATAATTTTAAAATTTAATGCTCATCTTCATCATTCATTATCTAAATAATTATCATTAGAGTGTCATCATAAAAGATCACCTCGATTCGATGGCCCTAGCTTCATCGATCAAAAAAATTTGATTTTGATGATCACGAATGATGATGCGATGATCTGATAGATGGAGACCTCTGATGAATTCAAAAACTTACAATGATGATCTCGGTGATGTTTGTAGTATACTATCAAAGTTTTACTTCAATCGGATATCGTTATCTTGGTCAATTTAGTATAAGTTAGTTTCGACCGTAAAATGATAAACGAGTGATTAAATGATCAAACGGTATTCGATTATGAGATAATTTTTTTTATAAATGATCTTGGCTACTACTTTAATCATTTTTTATGGTGGTGATTATAAAATTCAACTCGTGAGATGAAGAACGATCTAAAACTATACGTCTTCTGATAACCATTTTGAAATTTCATCTGTTGTTATGCTTGTGCTTTTGCAATATCTGTTTAACATGAATAATTTATACGAAAATAATTTAAATTTTACTATCATCATCATATAAAATATTTAAAATTATAATAAAAATTATTTAACTAAAAAATTATCTCATAATCAAACGTCGTATAATCCTTTGATCGCTTATTTTTAATTTAACAGACGAAATCATTCCATACTAAATTGACCATGATAACGATATCCAATTAAAGTAAAATGTTGATAATATACTACAAACATCATCGAGATCATCATTATAGATTTTTGAATCCATCGGAGAGCTCCATCTATCAAATCATTGCATCATCATTCGTGATCGTCGAAATCAAAATTTTCTAATCGATGAAGCTAGGGCCATCGGATCGAGACAATTTTTTGCGATGACACTCTAATGATAATTATTTAGATAATAAATGATGGAGATTAACATTAAATTTTAAAATTATATAATATTTAAAAAAAATATTTTCAACCTACGACAGCAGTTATCAAAAATCGCTGCTATAGATCTACGACAGCGATTATAGAACTGCTGCCGTAGATCTATGAAAGCAGTTTTGGATGACCGCTATCGTAGATCTATGGCAGCGAATCGATAACTGCTGTCATAGGTTAGATTGAAAATTCTTAAATTTTTCATGCTTTCCTTCCTTGCGCACTCAATCTCTCTCTCTCTCTTTGTTTCTCCCCCACCTCTCCGTTGCTAGTGAGGCTTCTTCCTCCTCGACCGGCACCACCCCTCCACCCTCCTAGGCCGGCGCCGCCCCTCCTTTTCCCTCGACTAATGCTGCCCCTCCTTCCCCCTTCCCCTCCGGCCTCCCATCCCCGACCGCCCCTCTCCGCCATCCCCCACCGGCCCCCCCCCCCCCACCCCCCGGCCGCCCCCCTTCCCCCCCTGACCGCTCCTCCCGCCACCCACCACCCCCACTGGCCCCCCACCCTCACTCAACTGCCCCTCCTTCCCCCATCCCTGGCTGCCCCTCCCCACCACCCTACCACCCCAAGCCTTCCCTCATCTCCGACCCGCCCTCCCCGCCATCCCCCACCTGCCCCCACCCCCCTCCCCGCAACCCTCCATCCCGACTGCCCCTCCCCCACCTGACCCCCCGCCCCCATCTCCCCGCCCCTCCCCGCCACCCCCCACCTCCCTCCCGATCGACCTCGAATCCCTTAGGCCTCCTTATCACTATGCACCCCTCCCCCTAGCTCGCCATCCCCGACCGTCCCTGCTCTCTCTCTCTTTCCTCTTTCTCTTTTTCTCTATCTCACTATCTTGCTTTTATTTCGCAGGTTACCTCTAGTGTCGTCATCCTCTTCTAGCATCATCGTTGGTGATCCTCGAAACTTTCAAAGCGACCCGCTCTCTATAGTCGTAGGTATAATTTTTTTTAATTTTATAGTATTATTTATTAATTATATATATTTATAATAATTTATAAAATATTTATAATAAATATTATAAATATTATAAAATATTATAATTATCTGCATGCCATAGTTTTTGGACTCAAAATTTGGATATTCAGATTTGGAACCTAATTTTAATTACTGATACCAGATCTGAATCTAAATATTCGATAGGTCTATACTTGAAGTACCAGATCCAAATTCTAATAGATCTTGAAAGGTCGGACCTGATTTTGGGATTCGAAACTAAGAAACGAAGAGACTGAGAGAGAGATTGATAGATTGAGAGAGGAAGGGCCGATCACTTTCGACCACCCAAGAAAGACCGAGAGTGGGAGGAGGGAGGAGGGAGGGGGTCCGACCTTGCCACCATCGCCGACGAGAGAGATCGAGAGAGGGAGAGAGGAAGGGAGGGATTCGGCCTTGCCGCCATCATTGGAAAGGAGGGGGTCCGACCTCGTCAATGAGGGAGATCGAGAGAAGGGAGAGTGGGAGATTGAGAGAGCGAGAGAGGGAGGGAGAGGGTTTGGCCTCATCGGCATCATTGGGAAGGGATGGGGTCCGACCTTGCCGGTGAGGAGAGATCGAGGGAGATCGAGAGAGTGAGAGAGGGAGGGATGGGGTCCGACGTCACCGACGAGGGAGATCGAGAGATGAAAAAGCTAGGAGGGAGGGGTTCGGCCTCACCGGTGAGAGAGATTGAGAGAGGGAGAGAGGGAGTGATCGAGGGGATGGCACATAGTCGAGTCAGCTTGGATACGCAATCGAGTCGGCTTGGGCCGTGATCGAGCCGATTGGGGAAGGATCCAAGCTGGATGTCTCAAGCATAGAGCTAGCTATCTCAGGCATGGAGTCGGCTCAGCTATCAAGCGAATAGAATTTGATATATCTCTCTAAGGTTCCAACTTTAAGCCCTAAGGTGCCACCATCATCTATTTTATTCTTCTTTCAGATTTCTGGATTAATATCAAGGTTCACGCAAGAGATCGGATCTATGACTGTTGCTCATTCTTAATTATTTATGAATGTAATTCATGTTGTAAAATTTATTGCATAATATTTTTTGGATGTTTATATCTTGTTGCTTTTATTTATTGCATTGCATAATGATAGACTCGTCAATTGATTAGTGTACATATTAGAGACTATTTATTGATGCTATACTAATATTATTGTTCAACATGTTATATTGATTAATGTTCATTAACGTTGCAGATCACGATGGCATCAAAACACCATCTAGCTTTCACCCCTATCCCTCGGCGGATTACGTGCAGTTCAGCATCCGAGGAGCAGTCGGAGCATACTCCATCCATCTTGGCATCGACTGCTCAGGAACCTCTACTGTTGGCATCTACTCCATCGACGACATCTACTCCACTGATGTCATCTACTCCATCGATAGCTAAGCCTGTACCGTCATCTATATCTGAGATACATGCTACTACACAGGCATCTGAGTGTACATTTTTATTATATTAGCATAATTTTATTTTTTATATAGTATTTATACACTTATATATTTACATAATATATTTGCATTGCAAGTGCATCATCCAGCTGAATATTTTATGGTCCCACATGTATGGCACACGTGTGGAACCGCCAGCATTAGATGATGGTCTATTACGATGCGGAGGGGAGGTCGGTAGGAAAGATCGTATGGGAGATGCATTCCTTTTTTGGAGTGCTTGTGAGGTGGTCGGACATCATTCCCGTAGAGCCTAAAGATTGGTATTTGATGGATGCTATCATCAGGAACCGGGTATGGGAGGAGATATGGATAAGTACGTGCATCTTAGTTATATTTATGCATTTTATATGTTTACACTATATATATTTGATTAGAATAATTTTATAACTAATTTTTGATAACTTTGTACAGAGGAGGTACAACTTTCTCGATCATGAGAGGGCTCGAGATGTCCGACTGAGGAAGATCAGGAAGTTGTACCAGGATTACAAGGTCAAGCTGCATAGAGGATGGCTCGAGCACCAACGAGACATTCTGGGGAAGCTTATTCTCAGGATACAGGACTGTCCTCTGAGTCAGTGGGAGAGGATGGTAGACACTAAAGGAGCTAGGAGTTCGAGGTAAAATTTCTAACTTTTAAATTTTTTAACATACTTAAAGTTTTATTTAAATATTTTTTAAAATATTTATTATTTATTTAAATACTTATTTGACTATCTTCCATCAGAATCGGAAGAACTGTGTAGTCCAGGAGTATACGCACAGTCTAAGCCGTAAGTCTATGGCCAGTCGTGTGCATAGAGAAGTAATTAATTCTAAATCTTACTAGATAAATTAAATTCATATTTTTTATCATCTTTCTGATAAATTTATTCTTTATTATAGCTGATGAGAGATGGAGTGATGCCCAACCATAATGAGATCTTTCGATCCAGCCGTACGAACAAGACGGGCAGGTCGATGAATGCCACGATCGAGCATATTTTTGTAAGTATTAAATATATTAGTATATATGATTATTATTATAGCATTTCTTATAAAATTTTATTTCAATTTATAATTATAGGATCAGTTAGATGCGCTCATGAGCGAGGGCCCGGATACCTCTGGGCTCCATGACCATCTGTCTTAGGTCTTGAGGCTTGAGCACTCTGGGAGGATCCGATGCAGGCCCGAACATACATTGATAAGCTACTGGTCCGAGGCGAGCATCTCCTCATAGATTTTTGGTATTGTCAGTCAGAAGGAGCTTGAGGAGGCGTTGGCACGGGCAGATCATGCTGTGATGTAGGCAGATCAGGCTGAGAAGCGCGCATCTCATCTGGAGGGCATCATGAGAGACATGATGTCGACACTCAGCATGCATTTTAGAGTTATGGGCTTCAAGGATATGTTGGTCCTCATTCTAGCTCTAGCTCCAGCTCTGGCTTCGGCTCCCGATGATGATGACGATGATGTAGATTTAGAAGATTTTTGATGTATTTTATTTTTTTTAAAAAATATTATAATAAATTTTATTCGATAATAAAAATTTAGCATTTCAGAATAATTTTTATGTTTATTATATTTTTTCATGTTATATATCTATATTTATCAGATAAAATATATAAAAAAATAAAAATTTTATTTTTTTAATTATTCAAGATCTACGATAGTAGTTTTATAATCGCTGCCATATCCATACCAATCGCTGCCATAGATTCTTAATGCAAACGATGCCAACCATTGCATTAGACCTATGACAGCGATTAAGAAATCGCTGCTATAGATTATCTATGGCAGCTTTTATGTAACCACTGCTATAGATAACCTATGACAGCGGTTACATAACTGCTGCTATAAGTCGATCTATTACAACAGTTTATAAATTACTACAATAAATTATCTATGGCAGTGGTTCAAACAACCGCTACAACAACCGTTGCCATAGAGCTATGATGATGGCTTTAGTAGCAGTGGTTATGATCCGCTGCCATAGCTTTTTTCTGTAGTAATGGATCATAATGATTTGATATTAGAAATTAAAATAAAAATTAAATTAAATTTAATATCATATCTTGTTTGGGTAATCTGATTATCCTATGATGATCCTGATGTTTTCTGAGATTCTAGAAGGACCATGCACGCGTCTGGTCTCTACCAGTATCCACTCAGGAAGGATCTGGACATCTTTTTCTCATAAATCTTTTCTCCAAAGATCAAATCTGAATTTGATCTGGAAGTACTTCAAAAAAATTTTAAAGGATGCATGTTCGTCTCACGAACACCATAGCGTAGATGCTGAACTCTTCATAAATTTGATTGGATCTTCATCTTAGATTTGTGCCTAACCTTTTAGACATGTAGAAAAGAGGGAAAGAGAGGATAGAGGGGGTGTGGGATATCTGGAATAGCTGCCTTTGGGTATGAAAAATATTTCTACATTAAGAGCCTTGGTGCAAGGGTTCTTATACAAAAGCATAGCACTAAGTTAGAGTCCCTCTTTGACCAAAATCCTCATTTTTTTGACCATTGGGACTTCTAGACTTGATCTCCATGAGAACCCCTAGATCCCATCTAATTTAGATGCCAAAAATCAATCTAGAAGGTGGCAGCATGAGTAGATAAGGAAGAATCCACTACGCCTAGAACTCTTTCTTCAAGAGTTTGATCTGAATCAAACTATATTATAACTCAGTCTAGACATCTCCAAAAATCATAAAACTTGGTCCACCCAATGTATAATTCGTGCTCTATCACATGTCCAAAAATTAGATCAAAATAATTTCTAAAAAATTTTTTAAAAATATCTAATCAGGTGACCCTCAATTCTCTCAAATAGATCAACTTTTGACCCTAATCCAATTTGACTATGAATGGATTTAATTTCTATAATTATTCTGATCTAAACTTGTTCCAATCAGATGAAAATAAATTTATTCAAAATATAAGAATGAGTCAAATTAAATTTAACTTGATTATGATGAATCAGAAAAATTTTAGAAGGAGAAAGTCAGGCTCAATCGTATGCTAGCACGATTACCATGAACCTGATTGGATCTAATCCAAATCAATCAAATTGGATTAGCTTAATTGATGACATCCAGACCCAAACCCTTATTTGTGTGATCTAGTTAGGTTTAATTCTATATGGTAATGAGATATATCGTGATCTCCATCATTGACATCATCGAAACACCTTTCAATAGATCGAAATTTTTTTGATTCATACAATTAGAATGATTGATCATCGAAATCATTCTAATTGCTCCCAAAATCCACCAATGACATGTAGCAGTATATGGTGGCAATCCATTAGAATTAAAAGTGAATCTCTTGATGTAGTTATCTATGTAATTGGATTCTTCTATCTTAAGCCCCAATAGAATTAGGATTAAGGTGAACTCGTCAAACCCAATGTCCGTCATATGAATTAATCATTGGATTCGAGTCCAATGTGAATCCATAATAGAAATACTTTCTATCATCTTCACTCTGCCATGGCCATGGGCTTAAGGACTCAATCTCATTATTATCATAGGGCCACTCCTCATCTACTGAGATAGATAGATCTCCTTATTAATGCAATCCAATTTCTACAATGAACATGCTATAGCCAGCATACATCTCAAGATTCTGAATGGTTAGGAGACTGAGTTATGGTATAGTCAAACTATAATATCCTTATGATGAACTACCGATGTACCTCAGATCAAAGAACTATACGTACCACTGCAGCATCGAGTTAGTCATCGACGAGAAGGTAGACTTTCTTATGAATACTCGAGGTGGTTACACTCAATACCCTCGTTCTTTAACAAATATCTGTACTCTCGCTTCGATGTCTCCACACCATAGATTCAAGATACATCTATCCTCAAAAAGCGATCATACACCAATCTTTCAAACCGATCATCATCTTCATGATGATCCTACGATCAGGAGTATTTTATGGGTTAATTATGAAAATTTATATCTTAAATTTTCAAATCTTGAAAATATGAATTATCATTACTATTAACTCAAAGGATGTATCATAGATACTTTTAAATATACATTGTTATAGAAAAATAATCTATTTATTAATTTATAGTCAAAATTATAAAATGCCCTTAAAAGTGTATTACAAGTGATAGCCAATCTGACTTTTAGGACACACATCTAACAAACTCCCACTTGACCTAAAGCCAATTAGCTAAAAATTTAAGTCCCATTTTCTCAAAGTGGGCTTTGATCTTTTGCTGACTCAATAGCTTTATCAGTAGGTCAATCGTATTATCTATAGTGTCGACTCTCTTGACCTCGATATATTCCTTCTCGAGGTAATCGTGGATGGGGTGGTATCGTCGCTCGATATGCTTAGATTTTTGGTAAGATCTTAGCTCCTTAGCTAGGGCTATGATGCTATTATTATCGTAAGATAGAGGGACGACATCTGATGGCATCACTCCAAGCTCGGTGGCAAACTTCTTGTACCATAATGCCTTCTTTGTAGCTTTCGATGCAGCGATATACTTTACTTTCATGGTGGAATCTGCTATCATCGTCTGCTTAAAACTTCTCCAGCTGACAGCACCATCATTATAAATAAATAAACTTCTAGATGTCGATTTTCGATCATCTATATCGGACATAAAATTCAAATCTATATACCCCTGGATCTGGAGTTCTCCATTACCAAAGACTAGAAACATATCTTTAATCCTTCTCAAGTACTTAAGGATATATTTCACAAAAGTCCAATGCTCTTCGTCTGGATTCGACTGATACCTGCTCGTGATACTCACAATATGGGCAATATCAGGTCATGTACATAGCATGGCATACATGAGGCTTTCTATTACTGAAGGATCATGTACGAAGGGATCTCAGAATAAATTCTAATAACGTGCAGCTTGATTAGCTCTTCACAGGATAGAAGAGAACCGATCAGCCTCTCTAGCATGGAAACTTAGTTTCTATGACTTAGGCCACGCCCAACAATAATAGAATATTGCAGAATGCGACATCAGGAAACATCATGAAGAAGAAGAAGAAATAAGGGGAAGAGAACTTTTATTAAATAACCACTCGCTGGTTTATAATAGAAGCTCTCTCGATCTCTCATAGATACAAGAGGATCCTTAGATGATCTCTTTTTTTTTCTCTCTCTTGATCTCTGACCCCACCCTTAAGTGTCATTTTATATAGGAACAACCCCAGATTACAAGTCCCTCATGAACTCAACTCTCTAAGTACAAGATAAGGATAAACTCAGAATCCCCATTCTCATAGGACTCTATGCAGTCAAATAAAACTACCAAGTTCATGATCCAAATAAACTCAGATTGCAACGAAACTTGATCCATTGAATTCAAAACGAAAAATCCATTAAGATAACACCTTGTCCACTTTAAACCAACTTCTGTGGAGTTCCCAAAATATCGCACAAAGTTGCATGGGTAAACTGCATTCTGTTACGCCTCATTGCACTAGCTTCTTTGCTGACCAATGTACATTTTGAGACATGTGCTCCCAGCCCCATTCTCTTGAGTACTTCTTTTAGATCTTGTATACATTTTCTTAGGTAATTCTAGGGCTCAGATTTAGTCTCCAAGTTGTCCAAATCTCAAGAGAGTGTAGTCAGACCTCGAACTCATCCAGCGATCCGATCTAGTTTGCACCTTGACCCGTGTCCGATCCAGCCCTGATTCAAGGAGCCGTGACACCCTCCCCCACCTAAGCCAAAGTCACCCTCGATGAGGCTAGGTGGTACTTATTGATGATGTCTTCAAACTGCCATAGTTTGTCACCATACTCCCAACTCGCTTTTGAGTCTGCTAGTCCTCTCCATCAGACTAAGTACCGCACCCGACTACCCTTCTTCCTATCCATCTTGATTTCAGAAACCTTCTTGGTGTAATGAACTCATATGGCCATTGGAGCTCTCCCACTTTGAGCTCGAGAAGGGTCGGTTATGTCTTCTTTGAATGGCTTCAACAAAGACACCGGGAACACCAGATGCACTTTCAGCTTGGAAGGTAGCGACAATCGGTATGCAATCTCTCCAATTTGATGGGTGATGATGAAGAAGCCTTCATACCTCCTCATGAGTGCTTTGTGGTAGCCCGACTTCAATCTCATGTGATGGTAGAGTTTCATTAATACATGATCACTAATATGAAACTCAGCTGCTCGCCGCTTTATGTCAGCCCACTTTTTCATCCATTTGGTTGCCTTCAATAAAGAGACCTGAGCCAAATCTGTATCCTCCTTCAGATCCCTCATGAACCTATAGGCAGTTGGGCTATATCCCACGTAGTCCGCTATGATACTCCCTAGAGTATCTGGTTGCTGCCCTATTATCACCTCAAATGATGATTTATCGACCGACTCCGATCGCTGCAAGTTGTAACTAAATTAGGCTTGGTCCAAGAGTCGCACCCAATTCCATTGGTTGGCATTCATATAGTGCCTCAAATACATCTCCAGTAATGCATTTGTTCATTCTATTTGGCCATCAGTCTGAGGGTGAAAAGTTATGGACATCTTCAGCTCTGTTCTGAGTATCCAAAATAACTCGATCCAGAATCTTTCCGTGAAGCGAGCATCGCAATCAAAAATAATGCTCCATGGTATCCTCCAATATTTCACCACATATATGAAGAACAACCGCACCACGTCCTCCACATGGCAAGTAGTAGGTGCTGAAATGAAGACTCCATACTTTGAGAAGCGATCCACCACTACCATGATGGAGCTATACCCTTCCACTGGAGGTAACCCGATGATGAAGTCCATGGAGACACTCTCCCATGGATGCATTAGTGTAGGCAATGGCTCCAACAACCTCATGGGCTGTTGATGTTCAATCTTATCTTGTTTACATACTAAACAAGTGCGAACATAGCCCTTAATGTCATCTCGCATATTTGGCCAATAGCAGCTATGTTCTATGAGAGCTTGGGTTCAATGCACCCCCTGACATCCTGTCCACATAGAATCATGATGCTCTCGTAGCATCTCATGCCTCAGCCCTTCGCCTGAAGGCACATAGACATGCCGTCCCCATGTCAAAATCAGCCAACCTTCGGTCCAAAAATGACACACCTTGCCATCCTTGATGAGTTCACCCATGGATGCGGCCCATGGATCCTTCTCCATCTCGATCTTGATCCTCTCCATTAAGTCACTTGCTGGTCCAAAAGTGGAAGAAACCGTAGCCAACTGTGCCTTTCTACTTAAGACGTTAGAAATCGAATTGGTTCGGCCTGGCTTATACTCAATGTGGAAAATGAATTCAGCAAAAAATTACTGCCATCTTGCTTGCTTTGGGGTGAGCTTTTGTTGGATTTGGAAGTAGCTTGTAGCCACGTTGTCCGTGCACACCATAAACTTGGATCCGAGGAGGTAATGGCGTCAGATTCTAAGGCAATGCACAACCGCTGTCGTCTCCTTCTCATAAACAGTATACCTACACTCGATGTCGTTCAACTTTTGACTCTCGTAGGCCACTGGGTGTCTTTTCTGCATGAGCACCCCTCCAATGGCAAAATCTGATGCATCGGTATGAACTTCAAAAGGATCTGAGAAGTCCAGTAGCATGAGGACTGACTCCTCTATGACCATCTGCTTAAGATGATCAAACGCCTCCTGACATTGACTCAACCACTGCCATGGTCAACCCTTCTTCAACAAATCCATCAATGGGGTGCATAACTTTGAATATCCCATGATGAACCTCCTATAATAATTTTCCAAACCAAGAAAAGAGCGTAAGTGTGTAACACATGTAGGTACCTCCCACTCAACTATGGCTGAAATCTTGGAGGGATCCATCATGAGCTTTCCATCCCCAATGATGTGCCCAAGGAACGGCACCCTCCATTATGCAAACACGCACTTCTCCTTCTTCACAAAGAGCTGGTGTTGCTGTAAGGTGGAGAAGACCTCAAGTGCACCACATGCTCATCCAACGTCCAGCTGTAAACAATAATATCATCCAAGTATACTACCATGAATTTATCGATAAAGTCATGGAGTACACGTTTCATCAAAGTACAGAAGGTTGCTGGAGTATTGGTGAGGCCAAAAGACATGACAAGATACTCGAAGCTCCCATACCTTGTCACACATGCAGTCTTCTCGATGTCCTCCTCCGCCATGCGAACTTGATAGTACCCACTGTGAAGATCCAACTTGGAAAACCATCATGCCTTACCAAGTTGATTGAACAAATCATCAATCCATGGAATGGGGTACTTGTTCTTCACCGTGAGCTTATTGAGGGCCCTATAGTCGATGCAGAGTGTCAACGAACCATCATGCTTCTTCTGAAAAAGTATCGATGCTCCATATGGACTCTTCAAAGGTTGGATGAACCCACTATCCACCAACTTCGTTAGTTGTCTCCTCAGCTCCTGGAGTTTAGGTGGGGCCATCCTATATGGTGTTTGAGCTTGTGGATGTGCTTCCTGCACCAAATCAATTCGGTGATCGATTTCTCTTCTTAGCGGCAATCGCTTGGGTAATTCGAGGGGCATCACATCCTCGAATTCAGTGAGAACACCCTCGATGGATGCTGGGATCTCTCCTTCCTCTAGCAGGTCTTCCTTTTGAATGGACGCAATGTATGTTGGAAGTCTCCTTCTCAGCCCCTAAGCAAGCTGCATTGTCGATAGGACTCACTGCAGAGTCCATCTAACTTGCTTCCCTTGAACCATGCAAGGTCCGCTCGAATTTAGAACCACCACCACATCTAAATCCTCCTTTACCATGGCATGTAGCTAGGTTAGCAAAGACATACCGATGACCACCTCATAGTCGTCGATAGGGGCGACCACTCCTGTCACCCATTCGATCCATGTACCAAATTGGATCTCAACATCCTTGGCTGTTCTGCTTGTAGCTACCTCTATGGAGTTGACCATCTTGAATGTGTGCTCATCATGTTCAATCTTCAGGTTGAGCTTCTTCATCGTTGCTAAGTCCACAAAGAAGTTGGTGGCACCCGTATCTATGAGTGCCTGGAAGGTGTGACCATTGATATTGACAAGTGCATAGAGTAGGCCTCGTGGCCTCTTGGCCTTCAGGGCATTGAGACTGAGTGAACCCATCCTTTGGTCAGTCTCTTGCTGCTCCTCCACCAATATAGATGCGATCTTGCCCCTCAATGGACAATCCTTCATCTTATGCGGTCTATTGCAAATGTAGCATGAGATTGTGCTGGTACCTTGCACCACCCCTTTGCCCTTCGCTTGGGAAGCACCTCCACTTGAGGAGCCCAGATTCGAGCCTTTTCCACCTCCCTTATGACCTGATTTCACTCCCCCACCTTTGCCCTATTTGGATGCCTGGGCTTTGAGAGCTGTGGGTTGAGTCTTGAACTCATTCAGAGCTTCCGCTTGAGCTATCGCCTTATTCAAACACTTAACTCTTCTTCGTTGCAACTCCATCTTGGCCCATGGTTTGAGCCCATCAAGAAAGATGAAGAGAGAGTCCTCCTGGCTGAGGTCTGGTACCTCCAACAATAATTCGCTGAACTCTCGCACATACTCATGCACATCACCCTTTTGTGTGAGTTATCATAGTCGTGCTTGAGCATCATCCTTAGCAAACTTGGAGAAGAATTGTTTTCGAAGTTCAGTTTGGAACTATGCCCAAGTTGTGATTGGAACAGTCCCTCGCTTCATATCGTCAGCCCAACGTCACCACCAAAGCATCGCCACATCCCTCAAGAACATGGCCACCATGCTCACCTTCATGGCTTCATCCCTTACGCCAATAACCTGTAGGTATTGTTCCATGGCGAAAAGAAAGTTATCTACCTTCTTTGCGGACCGCTACTCGCAGAACTCCTGTGGCTTGGGAACATCAAGCTTGTGCAGGGGACGCATAGCCTCACTTGTGACCTCCATTGTCGAGGTAGAAGAGGATATGCCCATGGTAGTTTTTTCCTTTGAAAGGTCAACCACCTATATTTGGAGAGCCTTCACCATGGTCTCTAACTCCTTGTTGCACTATAGCACTTCCTCGTAGCGCCGCTCCATATCGAAGAAAATTTAATTCAGCTGAGCAGCGATCTCACCTCAAAGGATTTCATCCTTACCCTCGAGGTCCTCCACTCACCCTTCAACCGCAGCTATTTGGGCCTCGCACTTCCATAGTCGATTGTCGGTGGAGATAATCAGAGATGCAATCCATAGCCCTTGCAGAGAATAATCAACTGGATGCACTCCACCCATACCATGTCTCCTCCTGAGGCAGGATTGGGATCCAAGATCGAGGATGATGAATCCTCCGTTCCCACAATGGATGCTGATGTAGAGGTCATCTTCTTCATTTTTGGTATCGCTCTGATACCAACTATCACATAGAAGGGATCTCAAAGCAAATCCCAACAACATGCGGCTCGATCAGCTCTTCATAGGGCAGAAGAGAACCGATCAGCCTTCCTAGCATGGGAACCTAGTTTCTATGACTTAGGCCACGTCCAATAATAATAGAACACTACAGAATGCGATACCAAAAAATACCATAAAGAAGAAGAAGAAATAAGGGGAAGAGAACTTTTATTAAATAACCACTCGCTGGTTTACAATAGAAGCTCTCCCGATCTCTCGATCTCTCATAGATATAAGAGGATCCTTAGATGATCTCTTTCTTTCCCTCTCTCTCTCTCTCGATCTCTAACCCCACCTTTGAATGTCCTTTTATATAGGAACAACCCTAGGTTACAAGTTCCTCACGAACTCAACTCTCTAAGTACAAGATAAGGATAAACTCAGAATCACCATTCTCGTGGAACTCTACACAGTTAGATAAAACTATCAAGTTCGTAATCCAAACAAACTTAGATTGCAACGAAACTTGATCCATTGGATTTGGAACAAAAAATTCTTTAAGATAACATCTTACCCACTTTAAACCAACTTCTATGGAGTTCTTAAAATATCACACAAAGTTGCATGGATAAACTGTATTCTGTTATGCCTCATTGCACTAGTTTCTTTGCTGATCAATGTACATCTCAAGACATGTGCCTTCGGCCAAATTCTCTTGAGTACTCCTTGTAGATCTTGTACACATTTTCTCAGATAATTTTACAGCTCAGATTTGATCTCTAAGTTGCCCAAATCTCAAGAGAGTATAGTCAGACCTCAAACCCATCCAGCGATCCGATCTAGTTTGCACCTTGACCCATGTCCAGTCCAGCCCCGATTCGAGGAGCCATGATACAAGCATAAGGGATCTTGCTCATGCATTCAATCTTCTCAAGTGTGTTGGGACATATCTTCCTGGAGAGATGAACGTCATGTCTGAAGGGTACCAATCCCCTCTTGGAGTTTTCCATGCTAAACCTCTTTAGCACCTCCTCTATGGATATCTTCCATGAGAGACCCAGCATCCTATTTGGTCTATCTCTATAAATATTAATTCCTAGAATAAAGAATGACTCTTCTAGATCTTTCATGGAGAATTTTTTAAACAACCACATTTTGATCGTAGTCAACATGAAAATATCATTTTCAATTAGGAGGATGTCATCCACGTACAATACAAGAAAGATAATAGCGCTCTCACTGATCTTTTTAAAAATACAGAGCTTCTCCTCATTCTTGATGAATCTAAATAATTTGATCACATCATTAAAATGAGCATTTCAGCTTCGAGATGCTTGCTTAAGTCCATATATGGATCTTTGTAGCTTGGAGACCTTATGATCAGTATCACTGAATGTGAAACCTAGCGGCTATTCCATATAGATATCTTTCTCAAGATATCCATTTAAGAATACCATTTTTACGTCCATCTACCATATTTCATAATTGAAATAGACTACAATAGCAAGCAATGTATGGATGGATTTGAGCATGGCTACTGACAAAAAAGTATCCTGCTAGTCAATACCTTCGTGCTGATTATATCCTTTCGCTACGAGCCTTACTTTGAATGTCTCTACATTTTCATCGACATCTATCTTTCTCTTAAAAAACCATTTACACCCAATAGGTACTATGCCTTCAGGTAGATCTACCAAGATCCTGACTTGGTTTGAGTGCATTGAGTCAATCTCTGACTTCATTGCCTCTAACCATTTCTCAGAGTCGATATCTGATATCACCTTATTGTAGATTTTGTGATCATCACCATGAACCCCTTTTCCTATGAGAAATATTTTTTCTATGTTCTTTGAAATAATACCTAAGTACCATTCAGGAGGATGAAAAATTCTTTCTGATCTACGAGGTGGATAAGGTAGTGATTGGACTGGTTAAATCTGATTGGGTTTCATGGGTTCCTTAGCTCATGGCTCTTGGGAGACTTTCTCCTCGAGCCTAATCTATCTTCCAATGCCACCATCTTGAATAAATTATTTTTTAAAAAAGATGGTGTGTCGACTCACAATCACATTATGATCTTTCGAAAGATAGAAATAATATCCTAATGACTCTTTAGGATATTCAATAAATTAAACTCTAAAGGATCTAGACTCTAATTTATCCACCTATTGTCTCTTGACATGGGTCGAACAATCCCAAATTCTGAGATGACTCAGACTTGATTTCTTACCATGCCATATCTCATATGATGTGATAGGAATGATTTTAGATGGAACCCTATTCAGTAGATATATAGCGATCAACAAACTATGTCCCTAAAGAAACTCAAGAAGGTCTGTGAAGCTCATCATGGATCAAACTATATCTAATAGGATCTGATTTCTCCATTCTGAAATTTCGTTGAGTTGAGACGTTCTAGGTGGAGTCCATTGAGAGATTATATCATTATCCTTAAGATAGTCTAGAAATTTTCGACTAAGGTATTCGCCTTCTTGATCTGATCGAAGAACCTTAATGGATTTTTCTATTTGTTTTTCCTACTTTGAGTCTAAATTTTTTGAACTTTTCAAAAGCTTCAGACTTATGTCGCATCAAAATATACATACCCGTACCGAGATAAATCATCGATAAAGATGATGAAGTAGATATAATTACCTCTAACTGGCACATTAAATGGGCCGCATACATCAATATGTATTAAGGCAAGCAGGTCTGTGGCCCTTTTCTCATGTCCCACAAAAGAAAGCTTGGTCATTTTACCATGAAGGCATGATTCATAAATCGGATATGACTCATAAGTCATGGACTCAATAGTCTAAATTTCTCTAATTTGTTAATCTTGTTTTCAGCTATATGACCTAGCCTAAGGTGCCAAAGATACCTATCGTTTAGACTATCCCTAGGTCGCTTTGATCCTATGGCATTCACGTTTTGCTCGATATTAAAAATAGAAACATCAATATGTAACTAATAGAGATCATTTATAAGGAAACCAATTGCAATTTTATTTCTTTCACAAAGAATATTACAATGGTCCTTAAGAAAACTAATTACATAGCCTTTCTATGCTAAACATGAAATAGAAATCAAATCCTTCTTGTTGCAGGCACATAAAAATAGTTTTTAAGTACTAAGTCTAATCCTGATGGTAATCGTAGATGATAGATTTTCATGACCATAGTAGCAACTCTTATATTATTTTCGACATATAGGATCATCTCACCATCCCTCAACCTCTTGCTATCCTTAAGATCCTGCATAGAAGTGCACAAGTAAGTACTAGAACTAGAGTCAAGCATCCAACTAGATGCAAAAAAAATCGTAAGATTAGATTCTATAACGAGCATACCTCCAGAAGGACCTGCCTCCTTGTTCTTCAAGCTGGCTAGGTAAAGAGGGCAGTTTCGCTTTCAATGATCATCAGTGTTGCAATAAAAATATTTTTCTTTATCAGCGACCTTCTTCTTCAGCTCTGCCTTCTTCTTCTTTCCACCATCCATCTTCTACTTCTTCACGAACTTCTTCTTCTTTTCAAAAGACTTTTTTTTGAAAGAAGTTCGCTCCATAACAAGTACTGAGTCTTTAAATTTTTCATAAAAAGCTCAGTAGTAACTAGCATATTCATAAGCTCAGCCAAGGTATTCTGAAGTTTATGCATATGGTAGTTCATGATGAACCACCCATACGCATCAGTCAAGGACTATAAAATTATGTCAGTCTGTAGATCCTGATCTAACTTGACACCGAGCTTCTCAAGCTCTTCTAAGTTCTTGATCATCATCAGACAATGAGCTTGGATCGGCTGCCCATCATGCATTTAAGCCTTAAACAGTCTTTTAGTGACTTGATATTTGGCTACATAACTCTGTTCACCAAACAACTCTTGCAAGTGAGCCAATATTTGACAGCTGGTCTTAATGTCTTCATGTTGGTGCTGGAGCTCATCAGACATTGAGCCCAACATGTAATACCTGGCTTTGTTATCTTCATCCATTCACTTCTTGAGAGATGCTCTCTAATCAGCAGACGAACGGGCTGGTAAGGTGGGAAGATCCTATTCTAATATATGAGTCAACTTCTCAAAATTCAAAATAATTTTAAAGTTTCGAAGCCAATCCTTATAGTTGGATCTAGTTAGTCTATGGGTATCCAGGATATGGGCTAGTGGGTTGGACGCAGATATTTTTCTGTAGAGAGTCAAAATTTTTAGTTAGATTTTATAATTAGACTAAACTAATTTATTTAGAATTTTTAAAAAAAATAAATTAGGCTCCTACTATTTACTTAAATTCCTACACTTCCTTGGTAGAGATGCGAAAATCTCCATAATTATTGATTTTTAGTAGGTGGTACGATCCCACCAACTAACTCACCACCTCACCTAATAGTTATTGGTGAGGGATCAACTGATGAGTGGACAACTCTTGTTCAATGATTCTCTAATCATGGTGCGTCCTAATCTGATCTCTAATTCATGAATCTCATCGTATCCAAAATATTGATCCACTCCTTAGTTAAGTCAGACCCACCATTTGTATAGATTAGATTTTTTATTGAGTCCCTCACCATATCCAAAATATTGAGCCCAATCCATCCTCCAATCCATAGCATCCAATGCCTAATAGACATGATTGCATCTTTTTGGTGCAATTGAACCACTGTATCTAACCAAGAACAATCAACCTCGAGAAGGACCCGCATATCTACAATGGTAGAAGACCATAGACTTGATATTTTTTTAGAAAAATTTAATTTAGATCTTTTTAAACTTGACTAGACTTAGTTGTAACAATTATGACTAACCTAGTGGCATGGATTGGCTCGAATTATTAGCCACCTCAAATCAAAACTGGATCGACAAAAATGGTCAGATAAGTAAGATCAGTGGAAGGGATATACCATTAACTCGATAAGAACACATTCAGATCAAGTTGCTCCAAATTAAAAATCAATCTATCACATCTGCCATACTTACCTTAGATACCAAATTATCAAATCAGAACTAATTGGATTAGCCTACAATCCACGCTCAAATTATGGAGCCAAATTAGGTCTTGACTTGATCGAGTCACATCTCAATGTGATTTGATCTTGATCCAGACTTAATCCTATTAGGTTGGTCAAATCTAAGCTTTTTTTGATCCTACCTAATCAACTTTTGATTCAGTTTGATCAACCGCTAGACCTAATTAAGCTACTTAAGTCCAAACCTAATTTTATGAAGATGTCTTAGATCTAAAAATTTATAATTTTTAGATCTAATTAATTTTATAATCTTAATTTTTAATTAAGTTTTGGGTTCATGAATAAAATATGTAATAAAAATCCTATGATTTTAGGATCTAAGATTTTGCAGAAAAATAAGTTTTGATTTCTGTTTAAGAATGAATGCGCAGCACCTCTACACACCATAAGAACATCCCATCGAATGGAAGAAGAAGATCTTTAAATTCTATTTTATTCTTATGACCGAACGGCCATGGGAAACTTCTTAATCAAAAATATAATTTTTTTACTACAAAATTAGTTAGATCATATATCACATATAAAAGGATCTAACTAATACATGTCTTGCATACATCTCATATATCATCAATATGCATACTTTCAAATCTAAAATATCATATATTAAATCTAAAAAATAAAATTTTAAATTTGATCATATCAAATATAAAACTATTCTAGATATTTTATAGAACTATTCTATGACTAGTCTAAGCATGCATCTTTCATATCTCATATGAATAAATCAAAAATTCAAAAATTTATTTTTTATTTTTAGATCTAATTATAATAATTATAATATTAAAAAAATTAAATAGATCTAAAATTATATTTAATCAAAATAAATATACAATCATACTAGACTACATATAGAACTATTCTATACCTAGTCTAGTCATGCATCTTATACATATTAGTTCTAAATTATTTAATTTTAAATTTTTTAATTTTAGATCTAATCACATCTGATGAGATATCTTAAATCTTTTAATATCATATCATAATTAAAAATAAAATCAGATCTAAGGTAGATCTGAAGAACTGCTAATGCAGCTTTAATACTAGTTGAAGGAAAAAACTTATTTTTCGTCGTAGGATAGTGAAGATCTGATCGGATCTAAGATGAATTTTTTTAAAAATTTTTAAATGATTTGATCTAATCTAAGAGTTCTTAGATTTAATCATAGTGATCTAATATTAAAAATAAAAATAAAAATTAAATTAGATTTAATATCATATCTTGTTTGGGTAATCTGATTATCCTACGAAGATCCTGATATTTTCTGAGATTCTGGAAGGAGCCACGCACGCATCTAGCCTCTACCAATATCCACTTGGAAAGGATCTAGATATCTTCTCCTTATAAATTATTTTTTTAAAGATCAAATCTGAATCTGATTCGAAAGTTCTTCAAAAAAATTTTGAAGGCAGCGTATTCGTCTCACGAACACCGATGCGTAGATGCTGAATTCTTCACAAATTTGATTGGATCTTCTTCTTAGATTTATGCCTAACTTTTTAGGCATGTAGAAGAAAGGGAGAAAGAGGACAGAGAGGGTGTGGGATATCTGGATTGATAGCCTTTGGGTATGAAAAATATTTCTACATCAAGAGCCTTGGCGCAAGGGTTCTTATACAAAAGTATAGCACCAAGTTAGAGTCTCTCTTTGACCAAAATCCTCATTTTTTTGACCACTAGGACTCTTATACATGATCTCCATGAAAATCCCTAGATCCCATCTGATTTAGATGCCAAAAATCAATCTGAAAGGTGGCGGCATGAGTAGATAAGGAAGAGTCTACTACGCCTAGAACTCTTCCCTCAAGAGTTTAATCCGAATCAAACTCTATCATAACTCAGTCTAGACATCTTCAAAAATTATAAAGTTTGGTACACCAATACATAATTCATTCTCTATCACATATCCAAAAATTAGATCAAAATAATTTTTAAAAAATTTTTTAGAAGCATCTGATCAGGTGACCCTCAATTCTCTCAAACTGGTCAACTTTTGATCCTAGTCCAATTTGACAATGAATGAATTTAATTTCTATAATTAATTTGATCTAAACTTATTCAAGTTAGATGAAAATAAACCCATTTAAAATATAATAATGAGTTAAATCAAATTTGACTTGGTTGCGATAAATCAGAAAGATTTCAGAAGAAAAAAGTCAGGCTCAATTGTATGCTAGCACGATTACTTTGAACCTGATTGGATCTAATCCAAATCAATCAAACTAGGTTAGCTTAATTAATGACATTCAGACCCAAACCTTTATTGGTATGATCTAGTTAGATTTAATTCTATATGGTAATGAGATATGTCATGATCTCCATCATTGACATCATCAAAACACCTTTTGATAGATTAGAATTTTTCTAATTCATACAATTAGAATGATTGATCATCAAAATCATTCTAATTGCTCCCAAAATCCACTAGTGACACCTAGCAGTATATGGTGGTAACCCATTAGAACTGAAAGCGAATCTCTTGGTGCAGTTATCTGTGTGATTGGATTATTCTATCTTGAGTTCTGATAGGATTAGGATTAAGGTGAACTCGTCAAACCCAATATCTATCATATGAATTAATCATTCGATTCGAGTCCAATATAAAACCCTAATAGAAACTCTTTCTATCATCTTCACTCTACCATGGCCATGGGCTTAAGGACTCAATCTCATCATTATCATCGAGCTACTCCTCATCTACCGAGATAGATAGATCTCCTTATTGGTGCAATCCAATTCCTACAATGAACATGCTATAGCCAACATACACCTTAAGATTTTGAATGGATAGGAGATTGAGTTATGATGTAGTCAAACTATAACACCCTCAAGATGAACTATCGATGCACCTCAAGTCAAAGAACCATACACACTACTGCAGCATCGAGTCAGACATCAATGAGAAGACAGACTTTCTTATGACTACTCAAGATGGTCACACTCAGTACCCTCATTTTTTAACAAGTACCTGTACTCTCACTTTGGTATCTTCATACTATAGACTCAAGATACATCTATCCTAAGAAAGAGATCATACATCAATCTTTTAGATCAATCACCATCCTCATGATGATCCTACAGTCAGGAGCATTTTATGAGTTAATTATGAAAATTTATATTTTAAATTTTTAACTCTTAAAAATATGAATTATCATTATCATTAACTCAAAGGATATATCATCGACACTTTTAAATACATACTGTATAGAAAAATAATTTATTTATTAATTTATAGTTAAAATTACAAAATTATCATTAGAAGTGTATTATAAGTGGCAGTCAATCTGACTTTTGGGACACACATCTAACATCCTTGACCTAATCTAAATCAACATTTGGTTAGATTTGATCAATTACTCTAATTTAGTCCATTCTTTAAACTAACCTTAGATCTAATCCAATTAATGGATCTAATTCATCTAATCTAATAATTCAAATTTTATGCTCATGACTTAGAATTTTTAATTCATAATTCTAGACCATAATTCACAATCCTTAATTTTTAGTTAAGTTTTGGGTTGATGGGTTGGGATTCGATATTTCAAAAATAATTTTTAAAATTTTAAAAAATTTATTACAATCTAGTACTATCCACTAAATGAATTGACTTATTTCAAAAATGGATTGGCTCATTTCATAAATAGCTACTAGTTGTAGGTTTAAATCTAAATCTATGTACAATACATAAAATCATGAACTTATTTTAAATCTAATCTAAACACATATTCATGATTAAAATTTAGATTAAAATTAATTTTAAAATTTTTTTCATCATTTATCTTCATGAATGAGTTCACGGTGGCATCCCTACCACCATAAAAAATCTCTATCGAATGGAAGGAGATGGCTTTTAAACCATGCTTATCTCTTATGACTGAATGGCTTGATGGCTCATTCAAGCTCGATTACTAAGCTACTCGAATATAGAATATATCAAATATACTACTTTCATATTTTAAAAGCATATATATATATATATATATATATATATATATATATATCATATTAAACAACCTAGTGCTCTGATACCACTAATGAAAAATTTATAGAATTTCTAGCTCTACTTTCAAAATTTTTTAAAAAATTCAAATAGTAAAAATTAAAAATTAATTTAATTAATTTTATGAGCTATTGATTAGGTCAATCAAATCCTATAACAAAGATCAAAATATGATATATGCAAAAAAAATTTGAAAAAGAAATCAGCATATAGTAAATTATATTTACTGTTACTATCTACTTGTGTTCAGAACACGGCCTAACCCAAGAGTTGTCTGGTCGCTAAGAGAATCCTCACCCCCATCAATGGGTTCTGGGCTAAGTCGGCAGCCTTGGGCCCTAAGATGATAGCTTGTTTACTTACTGCTTGTTTATTTATCCCATGACTCTCAGTCTTGAATCATGAAAACATAAACAAATCAATTTACTGCTTTACTGAATGCTACCTTAGGATGATATTAAGAACCCACAAAGCTTCTTGACAGTTTTCTATGTCTTAATACACATATAAAATATAATATAGTAATGCAATATTTACTTCTTGGTTTCAGTACAAGCTAAGAAAAAGATTCTAGAAAGAATTTTTTGGATGTTTATATCTTATTGCTTTTATTTATTACATTGCATAATGATAGACCCATTAATTGATTAGTGTACATAATCTTCGGTATCTATACATTTATATCTAATTGTACGGATGAGAGAATTATGTATAATGATCAATTGATTATCCAATTTAGATAGTTTGAAAGTTATAAATAATTCTATAGGTAATTATAGTAATTAAATGGTATGCCAATGGTTTCGAATAAAATTTTAGATAGTATTTTTTGTTTTGGTTTTTCTACATGAGAGAACTAAGAAAAAATACTACCAAAATTTCATTCAATCCCTGCTGCATATCATTTGATTATTGTAATGAATCTATAGAATTAATGCAATTTTTGAATGGGATAGGACCTATCTTTATCTATTAGTTGATGATAGGATGCATTTATTGTATATCTAAAAATGATATTTAATATGAGTTTCATGCATGATATTTATTTCGATCCCTATTTATGATGCATTTTTTATTTATAATGCATATTTTTTTATAATGCATTAGTATATATTATAAGTTCCACACATGATTTAATTACAGTATCACCAATTTTTATAATGAATAAGGAGTGGATGAAGTTTAGTAGGCTCTCGTTAGAATATAAGGTTGGACTTTAAAAATTTCTTAATTTTGCTATAAAAAAATTTGAAAACCACGAACTTATCCAATGTCCTTATAAAAAATATAAGGGTGGGTCGTGGCTACCTCATCAAGATGTAATGATCACCTCACTATTTATGGCTTTAAACCTGATTATGAAATTTATTGGGATTAACATGGTGAGGGCAGACCACAAGAAGGTGATCAACATGATAGGAGAGTGGAACCAATGGTTCATGATATTTTTTTCATTTGTTAGCTATAATGACGGTGCATCTACGTCCATGCCTGATCCTATAGTTGGTGGAATGATAAATAGTGAGGATGTGGAGAAGGTCTACAAGTTGATGAAGGACGTTAATGTTCCATTGTATCTTGGGTGTGAAAAGATGGCAAAGTTTGACTTCTTAATCCAGTTGTACCATGTGAAATGCTCTAATGGGTTGAGTAATAATGAAGTAAAGTGCATACTAGAGTTTTTAGGTGACATTCTTCTGGACAATGCATAAATTCTGAAGAATAATTATGAGGCATCGAAGATTATTAAAAGTTGAACTTTACTTATACCGAGATACATGCATGTCCTAATGATTGCATGCTCTACTAAGAGGGATGCCAATCGAAATGAATGCACGAGGTACGATGTATAAAAATGAAAAGAGAATAAAGATGGCACATCGACCTATGTATCATAAAAGTTGATATGGTACTTTTTTTATTTCGAGACTACAAAAATTATTTATGTCAGCAAAAATATCGAAGGACATGAGATGGCTTAAAGAGGACCGAATAAAAGATGATGCATTGAGGCTTCTAGCCGATGGAGAGGCATGGCAGAAGTTTAATAAAATACATCTCAATTTTACACAAGAGATACGTAATGTGAGGTTAGGCTTATCATGAGATAGTTTCAATCCGTTCAAGCATATGAATACTGTCCATAATGTATGGCCAGTATTTATTCATGTTTACAATCTTCCACCATAGATGTGTATAAAAAAATTCTTTGCTTTCATGATAATGCTCATCCCTAGATCGATGGAGGTAGATAATGACATTAATATCTATTTGCAGCCTTTTATTGTCAAGCTGAAATAATTGCAGAGCATTCAAGGTATTTGAACTTTTGATGCTTTGCTAAATGAGTCCTTCATGCATGCAGTGATTTTGTGGACCATAAGTGACTTTCCAACCTATGCCCTAATATCATATTGGAGCATGAAAGATGAGCTAGCATGCCTAATTTATGAAAAAAAAATATCCGATCTAGAAGGTTGATACATTGGAGGAGCTTTAGCTATATGGGGCATCAACGTTTTCTTCGTTGAAATCATCCATATAGAAGGGATGCACACTCCTTCAATGGCACTATTGAAGAAGGTGAGATGCCTAGCCGAATGTTTGAAAGTGAGGTACTGAGAGAGTTGGATGGTCTCAATATTGAATTTGAAAAAGATGATCTGATTGGTGGTAAGAAGAGGAAGCATCGTTCAAATAAAGATGATACATACTTTAATTAGAAAAAAAAAGCATCTTCTTTGACTTGCCATATTGAAAGATAAACTTATTACGCCACTGCTTAGATGTAATGAAATTTATTACGCCACTGCTTAGATATAATGCATATTGAAAAGAATATGTACGAGCTTCTATTAGCAACAATCTTGAATATCAAAGATAAGATCAAGAATGACTTAAATTTTTTATTTGACTTAAAAGAATGGGATATTAGGAGATCACTCCATTTGAAACCGACAGGGGGAGAACAGTGGAGGCTCCCTCATGCATGCTATGTTATGAATGCCTCCGAACGATCCATATTTTTTTATATATTGGAGAATATAAAGATTTCAGATGGATACTCAAGCAATATATCAAAGCATGTGAATAGTAAGGATGTCAAACTTGAAAGGATTGAAGACTTATGATTATCATGTACTAATGCATGAATTAATCTCAATAGCTAT
The DNA here is from genome assembly GCA_006176705.1 of Cocos nucifera. Taxonomy (NCBI): domain Eukaryota; kingdom Viridiplantae; phylum Streptophyta; class Magnoliopsida; order Arecales; family Arecaceae; genus Cocos; species Cocos nucifera. The sequence goes on from QRFJ01000126.1 coordinate 1,239,637, forward strand.
TCGCCGTGTGTTGCCAAAAAATGTCAAAATGACTGTTATTCATCTTTGTAATTTTTATAGAGATATTTGTGCAAAGAGGTTGCTTAAGAAAGACATGAAGGAAATGAAGGCAAGGATAGTGACTATATTATGTGATTTGAAGAAGATATTTTTATCATCATTTTTTATGGTTATAATAAATTTCACCATACATCATGCGAGGGAAGTTACACTTGAAGACCTAGTGTTCTATTGATGGATGTATCCTACTGAGAGGAATATTCAAACTTTGAAATCTTATGTAAGAAATATGAATCATCTGAAGGAATTCATAGCAGAAGATTATTTGAGTTAAGAGTATATGAATTTTTGTACCATATACTTAAACAAGCTCGAGATACATCATAATCGATCAATGAGAAATCAGAATAATCAGTATGAGCCAATTAAACCTGCATTTGAGTTCATTCCATAGCCAAATGGACTTTCAACTTCATACCATCTCATTGATTTGAGCATTGAGGAAAGGGATAAAGTGCACCACTACATGCTCTTCAACTATGATGTCATTGAGTCGTACATAAGATGAGTTACTTAGTCCTATTTATTTTATAATAATTAAAAAAATATCTAATTACACCTAAATTTATTTTTTGTGCATATAGCAATACAAGAAGGTCATAAGAATAAAATACGGTGCTCTAAATATGCGGAGAAAGAGAAAATGCACAACAAAGAATTTTTTGAATGATTCAAAGATCATGTTAGCAATTATATATTCTTGTCTTGTGTAACTTATTTAAACATGTTTACTAATTAGGTATCATCTTCTTAATTAAGTGTGAAGATTATCATTCGATGATATGAGTTCTGAAGTATGTGCTCTTTTAATGGATCCTAATCATATCGTGCGTGAGTATAAACAGCTCGTCATTAATGGCTATAGGTTTAATATTCATAGTAGGTCTGTAAACATGGCAACACAAAATAGTGGCATGATGTTGAGCGCCACCACTGAGTGTTATGCTAGCTTGAGAAATTCACAATCTTGTACGGAGGATTTGAGCTATTATAACATGGTGGAGAAGATAGTCATCTTGGACTATTATTCTAAAGGAGGGATTACATTGATGAAGTGCGATTGATTTGACTCCTTATCACAGTCAAGGATGAAGACTAATGAGCATGGTTTTACTCTCATTAACATGCAATGCCATCTCCATACTGAAGAATCGTATATACTTGCCTTCCAAGCTAGTCAAGTCTTCTACGTTAGTGATCCCTTGGAGCCTCAATGGAATGTTGTTGTGAGGATGGTGCTTGGGTATATCTTTGATGATACCGAAGTTGATGATGATGTTAGATCATGCATGCAAAGTACTTATCTAGGACAAAACTTACCTAGTACTGTCGAGGTTCCAAATATATTTGTCAGGAGTGATGGTGATGTCCATATTATAGATACCACTAGATGATGATTTTAATATTTTTATATAAATATTAGAGTCTATTATTGATGCTATACTAATATTATTGTTCAACATATTATATTGATTAATGTTCATTAACATTGCAAGTCACAATAGCACCAAAATGCCATCTAGCTTTCACTCCTTCCCTCAGCAGGTTACGCAGAGCTCGGCATCTGAGGAGCAGTCAGAGCATACTCCATGTACCTCTACATCGACTGCTCAAGGATCAACGGTATCTACTTCATCATCGGCATCTATTCCACTGTCAACATCTACTCCATCGGCATCTGAGCCTCTACCATCAGCCATATCTCCGATACATGCTCCAACACCGACATCTAAGTGTACATTTTTATTATATTATTTATTTATTTATATAATATTTTTATAATATATATTTGCATACGTATTTTCATTGTAGGTGCATCATCTAGTAGGACATTTTGCAGTCCCATATGCATGCCATATGTATGAAACCGCCAGCATCAGGTGATGGTGTAATATGATGCAGAGGTGAGGCCAGTAGGAGAGACCACATAGAAAATGCATTTCTTTTTCAGAGTGCTTGTGAGGCGGTCCAACATCATTCCGGTATTGCCCATAGACTGATGATTGATGGATGCCGGTGTTAGGGACTGCATGTGGGAGGAGATATGGGTAAGTATATTTAAATTATATATATGCATTTGATATGTTTATATTTTATTTGATTAGAATAATTTGGTAACTAATTTTTGATAACTTTGTGCAGAGGATGTATGATTTTTCAGATCATAAGAGGGCTCAAAATGTTCGACTGAAGAAGATTGGGGAGTTGTACTGAGGCTACAAGATCAAGCTCCATAGAGGATGGCTCGAGCACCGACGACACATTCTGGAAGAGCTTATTCCTTAGATACAGGACTGTCCCCCAAGTCAGTGGGAGGGGATGGTTAGACATTGAAGGAGCCAGGAGTTCGATGTAAAATTTCTAACTTTTAAATTTTTCAATACGCTTAAAATTATATTTAAATTTTTTTAAATACTTATTATTTATTTGAATACTTATTAGACTATCTTCTATTAGAACTAAGAGAATCGGGCAGTCTAGGAGTACACGCACACTCTAGGCCATGAATCTATGGTCGGTCATGTGCATAGAGAGGTAATAAATTTTGAATCTTACTAGATAAATTAAATTAATACTTTTTTATATTTTTAATAAACGGATCCATTGTTATAGTTGATGAGAGATGAAGTGATGTCCAGCCATGAGATTTTTCAATCCAATCATACAGACAAGAAGGGCAGGCAGATGAACGTCACAATCGAGAGGATTTTTGTAAGTAATAAATATATTAGTATATATTATCAGTATTATAGCATTTCTTATAAAATTTTATTTAAATTTATAATTACAAGGATAGTTAGATATGCTCGCAAGTGAGGGTCCGGATACCTATGGCCCCCATGATCATCTATCTTAGGCCTTGGAGCTTGAGCATTCTGGGAGGATCCGATGCAAGTCCGGACATATGTCGATGAGCTACTGGTCTGAGGCAAGCATCTCTTCGCATGCTCTCAGTGTCGTCAATCGGGAGTAGCTTAAGGAGGCGTTGGCGCAGGCAGCTTAGGCTATGGTGCGGACAGATCAAGCTACGACATGGGCTGCTCATGCGGAGAAAACCATATCTCATCTAGAGGGCATCTTGAGCGCCATGGTGATGAGACTCAGCATGCATTTTAGAGCAGACTTCGTAAGCCTTAGGAACATATTGGCCGATGTTCCAACTCCAACCCCTCCAGCTTCGGCTCCAGCTCCTCCAGTTCGTGCTCCATCTTTCAGTGATAATGATGATATAGATTTAGGAGACTTCTGATATTTTTTTAAAAAAATATTATAATAAATTTTATTCGATAATAAAATATGAGCATTTTAGAAATATTTTTATATTTATAATATTTTTTTATTTTTTTATTATATTATATATATCTCTGCATTTATCAGGTAAAATATGTAAAAATTAAAATTTTATATTTTTTTATTATTCAAAAGCTATAACAGTGGTTGCAAAATCGCTGCTGTAGACGTGCCAAGCAAGGTAGAAAGTTACATGCCAATCGCTACCATTAACCTATGGCAATGATTATGAAATCGCTGCACTAAATCTAAGGCAACGGTTAGAAAATCGCTACCATAGCTCAACCTATGGCAGCGATTACAAAATCATTGTCATAGACTATGTATGGCAGTAGTTCTCATAACCGTTGCAATAACCACTACCATAGATCTATGGTAATGGCCGCAGTAGCAGCGGTTAACTAACTACTGCCATATCCTATGGTAGCGATTTTTTAGTAGTGACAGCAAATTCTCAAATACTTGACTATGCTCAGAAATCTTTCATCACTGAATTAAAAATTCAAATAGTCTAGCACCAAAGCATAATGAGTTGCTTGAAAGTCACTATGGTAATCTCTAGTCAGAGGGACACTTATACCCATATCCCTTTGGTGCAAATCTTGAGAGTAGAAAACTTCAGAGTTGGTCACGCTCAGTGTAGATGTATCCCACATTTTACTTGCATGCCATATCAATATCTCCATACTCTTTGGTTAAGAAGATAATCAATCCATATGGCATACAATGACCTACACTCAAAAAATGTTGTCTTCCTTGGTTACAATGTATTATTCGATCGCAAACAAATTTAAGGACTAAACGATAAATTTTTATTTATCGATTCTAAATAGTCCTAAGGACTTCATCACAACACAGGAGTTCATTAGAATACGTAAAAAATTTATGATAAAAATGCCAAAATAATATTTATTTATTAATATTTCATATATAAATTTAAAAATGGCTCAACCATCAATAGACTGATAATTAGCTTTGGGACACTATTCCCAACACATGCCTGCTATCTCATAGATGGACAAACATAAGAGTCTAGCTAGGCTGCTCGATCCCACCTCCATTATGGGTTCTATCCACTCTGACTAAAGTCCTGCTTGGGAAAGTCTTTTACAGTAATAAAAATTTTATTCTACAACGTTGTCTCTCATCCTTTCGAGTCTTCCATCTTGTGCCCGATCCACCTGCTCTTAGAACTCTACCTCATACTAGACTCTCCATCATGAGGTAGTGTCCTTCATATTTTCTTTCTCTAATCACCATCCTACTACCATGCATGACCTTCAAGATTCCTCCATCAGCTTTTCATCTGAAATCAATTGAATCCAGTCTATTCAGTGAGATTAGATTCTTCTTAAAGCTGGGTATATGTATCGGACCTTATCCAACTTCTTCACTATTCTATCATGGTAGTTCATGCTGATCATTTCGCTGTTCTTGATCTTACAGCTTGATTCATCCGGCAGGAACATAGTGCTCCACTGGTCTTCAGAGAGTTAAAAAGCTTCTCTCTATAATATACATGATGGAAACAAGCAGAATCCATAATCTACTAGGAGGAAGAAGTAAATACCTTATCAATTATTAGAAGAACATCGTCACTGTCTTTTGTATCATTACTGGCCATCGCCACAGTAGCATGCACCCGATTCTTGAGTTATGGACAATTTTCAATATGATGCCCCAACTTGTCACATTAGTAGTATCTAATCTTGCTCTAGCCTCTAGTCCTAAAAATGGATCATCCTCCTCACGATCTTCTATCGCTCCGTCTGCTGTCATCTGCTTTTCTAAAAATCGTTAAAGCTGAGTTGCCGCCATCTGAGCTTAAAACTGCATTCTTTTTCCTGAGAACCTCATTCTAGAGAATCGCTGCAGTGATCTTGTCCATCTTAATGGTGCTCTTCTCCATTAGAAGAGTAACCACCAAAGACTCATACGAAGGAAGAAGTGATGCTAGCAAGACCAACTAAGGTTGAACAAATAATTGAAACCCGAAGAAACCCATCCAATTCGATTGGATAAACATCTATTCGATCGATTGAAAGACTTAAATTGGATTGAATCAGATTGAAATTCATAAAAAAATTGATTAATTACATTTGAATTTGGTTTTTACTTTTTTAATATACAACTCATCCGAATCCAATACCATCCATCCAAACTCGACATAATCCATCCAAACTTGCAAATAAGCTTAAGTGGGCTCACGTTGGACTTAAAATCAATATTGGATCAATATTGAAGCCCAAATCGATACAACCTACCCAAACCTGCTACAAACTACTCACTTCGGTTTTAAACGATTTATACATGATAAATAGTCGAAAGCAAGTTAAATTTTCTTCAATCCAATTAAGCTCAATTGGGTGAAATTTTTCTCTCAACCCGATTGAACCGATCCATGCTCAGCCCTAAGACCAATGCCCTAGTCTTCTCCTTAACCTTCTTACCTATACTGAGAAGATTGATGAGAATCTTCTAAAAGTGGCTAAGATGCTCATGCACGCTCTATCCCTCGGTCATCTGTAGTTGTAGAATTACCTCCAAAGAAAGAGAGTGTTGTAAGGGACTCCGTCATATACAACTTTTCGAGCTTCGACCACAGCACCATCGAAAAAATCTCACCAAGTACATGGATCACCACCTTATCCATCAGATACATACGGATGGTACTCATCATCTATATCTGTAGCCGCTCTCAGGTCCTCTCCTCTATGGCATCTGATTTCTTTTTATTCAAGAGAGCGATCAATTCATGTTGGATGAGCACGTCCTTCATCTTTGTTTGCCGTAAAAAAGAATTATTTTTCCCATCAAATCAGTTGATCTCCATTTTAATTATACTTATTTTCTCTATCTTCTGATCTTGATCAACACTGTCTCTATCTGGATCGCCTGATATCATTTGACCATGGTAACTAGCCTCTGATACCACTTATTATGATAGATTCCTTAATTATGAAATATGGATCACCCGTCCAAGATTACAATAGCATTCAAGAAAGATAGATGTCAATGCCACATGAGAAAAAAAGAAGAAAGATTATAAAATAAACATAATAAAATATACATGGGTTTGGCCTTAAGCCTACCTTTATAGAGCATATAAACTTTATTATGAGAAAGATAAAAATAAATAAATATAGAAGAAACTTACCACTCAAGCCTTGCACAAAAGTTTCTTAATAAAAAATCCTAAAATTCTTATAAAAGCTCTCAAAAATCTCTCAAGAAATCTCTCAACACTACTAGGATGTCACTAGCTCTCCGATACAGCAAATAATTTGTCAATCAGAGTTATATAAACTTCAAAAATATCAAAATAATATTTTAGTAGAAAATCCAATCCCAAATATACCGAAGATTATTTTCTAGCCATCCAATCATGACCATCTCAAATTAGAGCTGTTCGATCGTGCAAAAAGTCTCCTAATCAAGTCCAGATTGCACCTGGATTGTCTGATCATAATTGGCTCATTTCTAACCTATCAAATTGTGCATCGATCCATGAACAAGGCTGTGAGCCATGCAAAACAGACTGGAAATGGGCACCGGTCCATCATGGACCGCATGAAATGGTGGAAAATGGCTCGTCGGTCCACAACTCACATGTGGACCACATGCCAAGCTGGGGACGCCTGCTGAGTTTGCGCGTGCTTGTGTGGTCAGCCCGTGTCCTCCCACGTGCGCTCACGCGCTTGGGCTGGCCCAGCACGTCGTGCACTGCCGACTTGCGCGGGCTTGCACCGGCCCGTGAGTCCCCCTCCAGTTGCTCATGGGCCGTGCTACTTGTTTCAGTCCTTCTTTCGCACGTATCTTCATCATCTGGACTCTATTTGGATTGTTCTTAGACTCGTTGGACTCTGCTCGTCATCCTGAACCTCATTTTGAGCTTATTATGGATCGAATCTCAAGATATTTTCTTCAGCAATCTTCTTGATCTTGGTTCTTGATCAATGGCCTTCACGTTCACGAGGATTTGCTTCTCCACCATGAAAGCTTGGAGGCTATCAACTCGATCTGAGATTCATGGTGATCGCCAGAATGGTGGGAACCCTTCACTCCCATTCTTGAAGAAGGCTTCTTTTCTGCTTAAGCTTTTTGTTTCTTTCTCGCTTCCGAGCTTGTTTACTTTTCTATTCTCAACTTTGTTCTGCTAGAGTTTCTTGGTTGGTACTTCGATGTTTCTATTTAGTAATATGAGCTAGCGGGTGCTTGTTTTGTTTTTTGGATGATCAAACTTTTGCTGCTAACTATTTCTTGTACTCTATTTTGGCTTTGTTCCTCTTCCATCAATTTTTCTGATCTTTTTATGCTCTGCCTAGTGATTTGTGTTCATTTTCTCGGATCCTGTACATTATTCTTGTTGGGGATAAACTTCGCTCCCACCGAAGTCCAGTCTTACGCTTAGCCTAATGCAACTAGTAATCATGAAAGAGCTTCGATCAAAAATTCTCCTTCCAGCGGTTGAACCTCAGTCGAACTCTTTCAGTGGCCAAACCTTAGACGAACTCCTTTAGCCGATCGAACTCCTCAACAGTCAAACCCCATTCGAACTCCTCCAGCAGCCAAATCTTAGACAAACTTTTTCAGTCGATCGAACTCCTCAGCGGTCGAGCCCTAGCCAAATTCATCCGAAACCGAACTCCTTCCGGACCTCGTCCTCAGTTGGACTGCTCCAGGACTCGAACTTCTTCCGAATCTCTCCTTCAGTCGGATGCCTACAGGAGCCAAACTCCTTTCAGATTTCTTCTTCAGTCAAGTTCCATCAGGAGCTGAACTTCTTCCACACTCCTCCTTTAGTCAAATTTCTGTAGAAGCCGAACTTCTTTCGAACTTCTTCTTCAGCCGGATTCCTTCAGAAGCCAAACTGCTTCCAAATCTCTCCTTTAGTTGGATGCCTACAGGAGCCAAATTCCTTCCGGACTCCTTCAGTCAGATTTCTCCAAGAGCCAAACTTCTTCTGAATTTCTCCTTTAGTCAAGTTCTGCCAGCAGTCGAACTCCTTCTAGACTCCTCCAACAGTCGGATTCCTTCAGGAGCTGAACTCCTTCCAAATTTTTCCACCAGTCTATTTTTTTCAGGAGCTGAACTTCTTCCGAATTTTTTCTTCAGTCAAATTTCTTTAGAAGCCGAACTCCTTCTGGACATCTCCTTCAGTCGGATTCCTACAAGGGCTAAACTTCTTTCAGATTCCTCCAACAGTCTGATTTCTCCAGGAGCCGAACTCCTTTCGAATTTTTTCTTCAGTCAGATTCCTTCAGGAGCCAAACTTCTTTCAGATATCTTCTTCAGTCGAATTCCTTCAAGAGCTAAACTTCTTCCGGACTCCTCCAGCAGTCAAATTTTTTAGGAGCCAAACTCCTTCCAGATTCCTCCAGCAGTTTGATTTCTCTAAGAGCCAAACTCCTTTCGAACATGTCCTTCACTCAAATTTCTTCAGGAGCCAAACTCCTAGATTCCTCTAATAGTCAAATTTCTTCAGGAGTCGAACTCCTTCCGAATTTCTTCAACAGTCTGATTTCTCTAGGAGCCAAACTTCTTTCGAATTTCTCCTCCAGTGGTCGAATTTCTTTAAGAGCTGAACTCCTTTCAGACATCTTCTTCAGTCGGATTTCTCCAAGAGCCGAACTTATTTCGAACTCCTCCAATAGTCAGATTCCTCCAAGAGCCGAACTCCTTTCGAACTTCTCCTTCAGTCAGATTTCTTCAGGAGTCAAACTCCTTACGAACTTCTTCTTCAATCGAATTCTGAATGCCTACTTTCTTCAGATCATTACGATTGTCATTTATCGATCTATTACAGGCAATCCCACTATCAGATGGTTACGACTGTCATTATCGGTCTATTATAAGCAACACCACTCTCCGTAATAAATTTCACATAGTTCAGAGTGGCACACTATCAGACGGTTATAACAAGCTCCGTCTATAAAAGGAGACCCTTCAGATATGTTTTCTTTAAGCTCTCTTCTCCTTCCCCAAAATTCTGTAGAATTCATACCCGAGCACTCCATTTCTATTGGCTAGAAGAGCTGATTTGATCGTCGGAGGATCCTACCGAAACCACCACCACCGACTCTGAATAGAACTTTATTTTATAGGTCACCAATGGTGACCTCATCTTTCCCAACTCTAGCTCAATTTGGCATCAACCAGATTCTGCACCAACATGATTGAAGCTAGAGAAAGGGCCCTCTATTCCTGAGATTTTCTTGATCTTAAAGGAGTGCTCAGTAGTCTTCTTCTTCTCTAGAGTTCTTTTCAAAAAAATAAAAAACAAACCGGCTGGATCAATTCCTCAGACGCTGGTCTAAAGCAAGAGGAGAGCAACTAAGGGATCTTTTGCAATCAAAGGAGACCCAGGGGGAGGGGTCTTAAAGAAGCCAATCCCTACGTGGAAGTATCAATACCATGGTCGAAGGACATTGAAAAAGATCAAGCTGGACTTATTTTTTAAGCCAGATAGAAGGCTTCTGGTATAGGAGATAAGATCTCCTTCAATCTCTGCTGGAGATAAGATTTCTTCCGAGCTCCAACATCAACCTCGACTGAAGATAAGATCTCCTCCGAGCTTTAACTTCAACTTCAATAGAAGATAAAATCTACTTCAACTTCATCTGAAGATAAGATCTTCCCTGAGCTTCTAGGAGCTTTGACCTCAACAGAAGATAAGATCTTCCCCGAGCATAAACCTCAATGGGTGCAGAGTTCAAAAAAAGACTTCGGCAGTCATCTTTTTTGTACTCTCTTCCTTCGAATTTCGAACTCAAAAGTGAGAGGACTATTGTTGGGGATAAACCCCACTCCCACCGAAGTTCAGTCTGACGCTTAGCCTAATGCAATTGATAATCACGGAAGAGCTTCGATCAAAAATTCTTCCTCCAACGATCGAACTCCAATCGAACTCCTTCAACGGCCAAACCTTAGACGAACTCCTTCAGTCGGTCGAATTCCTCAGTGGTCGGACCCCAGCCAAACTCCTCCAGCGGCCAAATCTTAGACAAACTTTTTCAATCGACCGAACTCCTCAACGGTCGAGCCCCAGCCAAGTTCATCCAGGAGCCAAACTTCTTTCGGACCTCTTCTTCAGTCGGACTCCTTCAAGAGCTGAACTTCTTTCAGATCTCTCCTTCAGTCGGATGCCTACAGGAGCCGAACTCCTTCCGAATCTCTACTATAGTCGGATTTCTATAGGAGCTGAACTTCTTTTGGATTTTTTCTTCAGTCAAGTTCCGTAAGGAGCCAAACTCTTTCCGGACTCCTCCTTCAGTCGGATTTTATAGGAGCCAAACTCCTTCCGGACTCTTTCTTCAATCGGATTTTTTTAGGAGTCGAACTCCTTTCGAATCTCTCCTTCAGTCGAATGCCTACAGGAGCCGAACTCCTTCCGAACTTCTCCTTCAGTCGGATTCCTCCATGAGCCAAACTCTTTCCAAATTTCTTCTTCAGTCAAGTTCCATCAGGAGCCGAACTCCTTCCAAACTCCTCCAATAATCGAATTTCTCAAGGAGCCAAACTCCTTCTAGATTTCTCCAGCAATCTGATTTCTCTAGGAGTCGAACTCCTTTCGAATTTTTTCTTCAGTTGGATTTCTCTAGGAGCTGAACTTCTTTCAAATTTCTTCTTCAGTCGGATTTCTCTAGGAGCCAACTCCTTTCAGACATTTTCTTCAGTTGGATTCCTCCAGGAGCTGAACTCCTTCCAAACTCTTCCAGCAGTCGGATTTCTCCAAAAGCCGAACTCCTTCTGGATTCCTCCAGCAGTCTAATTTCTCCAGGAGCCGAACTTCTTTCAAATTTCTTCTTCAGTCGAATTCCTCCATGAGCCGAACTCCTTCCGAACATCTTCTTCGGTCGGATTTCTTTAGAAGCCGAACTCCTTCCAGACTCCAACAGTCGAATTTCTCCAGGAGCTGAACTTCTTCTAGATTTTTCCAGTAGTCTAATTTCTTTAGGTGCTGAACTCCTTCTGGATTTCTCCTCTAGCGGTCAAATTTCTTCAGGAGCCAAACTCCTTCCGGACATCTTCTTTAGTCGGATTCCTCCAAGAGCTGAACTCCTCCAATAGTCGGATTCTTTCAAGAGCCGAACTCCTTTCGAACTTCTCCTTCAATCAGATTCCTCCAGGAGCCAAACTCCTTATGGACTTCTTCTTCAGTCGGATTTTGAATGCCTGCTTCCTCCAGATGGTTACAACTATCATTTATCAGTCTACTACAGGCAGCTCCACTATCGGATGGTTACGACTGTCATTATCAGTCTATTATGAGTGACACCACTCTCCATAATAAATTTCACATGGCCTAGAGCGGCATACTATCGGACGGTTACAATAAACTCCGTCTATAAAAAGAGACCCTCCAGATACGTTTTTTCTAAGCTCTCTTCTCGTTCTCCAAAATTCTGTCGAATTCATATCCGAGCACTCCATTTCTATTGGCCAGAAGAGCTAACTTGATTGTCGGAGGATCCTGCCGGAGCCGCCACCACCAACTTTGGACAGGACTTTGTTTTGCAGGTCCCCGATGGCGACCTCATCTTTTCCAACTTCAGCTCGATCCGGCATCAACCAGATTCTGCATCAATAATTTTAATTTTTTTTATTTATTTATTTTTAATTATAGGATGTTGATCACACCTTTTTTTTTGGTTTTGAGGGGACCAAATTTGTGCGGAAGATACCGATGTATGTATTATGTGTATGGTTACATTTCATATATTAAATGAAAGGTAAAACAGAACATGGGAAAAAGTAGCGTGTGATCTTTGCTTGCGATTCAGCTGTTGGTTTGAGACATTGGGGGAGGGTGGGTTGTCATGTTGTGGGGCACCAGGTTATTATTTGGTCTAAACTTAGGACTGGGTGCTTTTGGAGTTGGAGCTATGGAGAAAATAGGGCAAGATTGCACTATGTTTTCAATTGTAAACTTTGCATTAAATAGAAAGTTCCTTTAACTTGGAGACTGGCAGTTTTTGCAGCTTGTTGAGATCTATATTTTGATTTCTCAACGTCATTATTCTTGGAATAATGTTAAGTAAGAATATATGAGCTTGAATGAAATAATGTTAGGTAAAGAACCAAGACCAAGCGATTGGAATAGTTGTAGGTATTAATATATGTAAGCCTTCTTGTTGATGCATTTGCTCAGAGATTTTGAGGGTAGCTGTATTGGTGGCCTAAATGCAGATGCATTCATGCTTTAGAAAACAATCGTTATGGATGATAGTATTTTACAAGATGGTTGAAAATTTGAGGTGCATTTCTTACACAATCATGTGGGCATTTGCATGATGAAAGGTAACCAGGTGTCTCATGGCATCATCAAGCATATTGACTTGCTTTCTAGCTTGACAAAATCACCTTGGTGGAGTTATGGTCTTATTACCTATTTAGTGCCTTAACAGAAAAATTCACATGATCCATTTCTCTGGTCGTCTTTGGCCTGGATTTTATCCTTCTCATGTGGAAAATTATGAAATGTGAGAGCCCATTGGTCATGAGCATGGTACATATGAGGACTATCTGTCTGGAATGAAAGACTGAGTGGGAGTTGGAGCTGCCAACTCATTGGCATTGTTCTCTTATAGATAGCATATTTACATCATGTAGGTACGTAAGGGCATTTTAATAGGTTCTTTCTGCTGTCTTACTTACAGACATTATATGATTCCTAAGAATCTGGAAATTAGGAAGTAACCATGAGAGTGGATCAGAGAACATCGAGTTCTTCATATCCGGACGGTGTTTCAGATGATAGTTTCTTTGAGGCTTGGTGTATCAACAAGCTAGAGTAGTGCACTTTGAACTTCAGATGAACTTGCCTGCTGTGGTTGCAACCCTTAATGAGAGCTGAAGGCAAAGATTTATAGAACCATCCCTGGAATATAGGGAGGAGATGGTGTTTTAGCGATGGAATCAACTTCAGATGAAAGATGACGTTTTAGTGAAGACGATACATTATTTTTAGAAGTGTGATGACATTTTAGTGAAGATGATGCACCATCCATGGAAGCGTTATAAGTGCTGTAGAAGTAATTTGCTTTGGTATGTCCGCTTTTTTTTCTTCTTCCTTCAAATCATACATATTCCCGTTAGTGTAATGCTTACCGTAAATCTTTTTCGGGGAAACTACTTGCTGGAAATTCTACTAATGAACCAAATTCTGCATCTATGACTGTTTTTGCATCTGGAAAGGTGCTGCTTCCAGGTGGCGAAAGTGATGGTTTGTCATCTTCTACGGATTCAACTGGGAACCCTGAAGTTGCTCCTGATGACGTGCAGGTGCATTCTAGGATGGGCAAAGTCCTTTTGTTTCACATGTACGTCGTCTTGCAATGTTGTTCACCAAAAAAAAGGAAGAGGAAATGATACTTCTATTTGAGGATGTAATTTTTTTTGAATCTGTTGAGTCCATAGAATTTTCTTGATTGTTTTTGCCAACAATATATTTGCTTTCGCATGGAGTTTAGTATTTTTAGGCCTCTTTGGTTTTAGTCTGAACCCAAAATTATATTAAATCTTAGCACTGCCCTCCCCCCACGAGTTCCTTCTCCTCCTGCTCCCTAGTTTTGATATCAAATTGAACGGACGAGGAACTAAAAGATGGTACCTGTTTTTCCTCCAGTTCTTAATCAGGCATATACCATATGCCTAGGTTGCCAAAGCAGGTTTTTCTCCCTCTATTTTTAAGCAAGCTGATTCAGATTTCTTGTTTCTTCTTATAGTTTTGATATTGCTTATCCTTTTCCCCTCAAAATTCTTTAAAAGTCTTTCCCTTTCAAACTTCTCCACTTAATTTCATGCGAGTATGATTCCTCGCAATGCCCTTATTCATGACTGATCTGCATGCGATTCTTTTGGTAGGTATTACGAGAATCAACAGGTCTACCCGTTGAAGATGAGGGTAAGGTAGAAGCTAGGCAGCCACCGATGTCTTCAGAAGCCATGGACGACGAAATCATCAATGACGGTGCTAAACAGTCTTTACATTCTCGAGCCCATCTGACCATTGAAATGGTTGAGGAGAAACCAAGATTTATTCCTGGACAAGGAAGTTATGAGATCGACTCATGTTGGGAAGGTCGTCGCGCACGTCTTGATCATCGGTAGGCTGTTCTCAGCTGTGATGATGTGAATTTGGTAATTTTTGAAATAATGTTAATAAAAAAAAAAACAATTTAATAAAGAATTGTTAATTGGCATATATTGAAAACATCAATATCAACACAGCGGAAAGGCATCCATTCTGCACATATTTTTCAGTTCGTCGCTTCAGTATGTAACTTTATACCTAACTTCATCTCCTCTTCTAAAATCGACGCAGGGTCCAAATAACAAACTCAGACGGTTTCAATTAAACGTAGGATCTATCAAGTTATATGCAGAACACTTCAATTTGTTGTGTACATTCGAATGCACAAAGAGAGACATAGACATGGTAGAATTAAGCCAGAAGCATATGCCCATGAGTATTCATATGATTATAGATGATATTATGGTTTTTTTTTTTTCCTCTTTTTGATGTATATGGTTTATGGAAGCTTGAATCTGGTGAATTACCTGCATCATGGTCAGATTTACACTATAAATTTGGTTCTGTGTTTTCTTTAGCTAACATGCGTTAGATGGTGATGATTGGTAAAATCATCTTAATTTTTTAAATTTATTTATCTATTTTAAAAGTTTCATTCCTCCTGTTCTTTCTCATCCAAAATACTGTTAATGTCGAATTGGTAATTTGGAGCTCTATTACATTTTATTCTTCAACCGTAGATATAACGAGTACAAGAAAAGGCGTGAACTGATTGATGAGTATGAAGGTGGCTTGGATTTGGTTTTATCCGTAGGTAAAACTTCTATCGTTTCTCCGCACAGCCAAGGATCTCTTTCCTTCTGAAGTACACTTTAGCCTCATCAATTTTCAATCTTCTTTTTGCTTATTTCTCATCAGCATTGGATACTTGCTGTCTTCAAAGTTCTTACATCCCACTAAATTGAGCAGTGCCAATCTTCATGCCTTTCGATATGTTGTGCTCTGTGAATTAGTTAAAGCTATCACTTATGCTACAAAGCAGTTCATGGATCCCCAAACACATAGGAATATGAATACATCATTTATTCCTCCATTTTGTTTGCATAACCATCCTCTTATTGTATTTGAGCCATCATGAACGCCTCTTCTGCAGCTATTAAAATTTTCATGCTGGATGTACAGGCATATAAATAATTTGGCCTTTTTGTTGCGAATTTCTTCTTCCAGTAGGAAATTCTGAAAATCATCGTGAAGATACATTTAATTGATTAAAATCTTCTTTCAGCTGATTCTTTTTATCCTGGATTCAAGTATTAAATTTCTGTTACAAACTTGTGCATTCAATCTCCTACTCAATTTTACGCATCTGTAATGGAATTCGATAGTAAAAGAATCATGGCGCTTGTGGTGCATAACTTCATTCTGAAATAGAATGAAGTTGGTACAAAAAATGAAAGCAAAAAAAATTCTCCGGAGAGGAACATCTTAAAGGACCTATTTTTCCTGACTCAATCTTTTTTTTTTTTTTTAGGAGTGAGGGAGGCTGAAATAGATCAGCCACCCATCTTTATAAAGAAAAGAAAGATATTTACAGAAAAATTGACTGTGTTGAAGATTACAGACCATTGAAATAATATTTTTTAAAAACTAAAATAGAAAACAAGAAAATTATCCCAAAGCATAGAAAGCAGCATCCATCTTCTTTATGGACCACAAATATAAAATATTACTAATAAGAGTTAATATAAATTTATATAGTAGAAAACCAATAAGGAGGCTCAGTTAAACCGTGGGATGAATCAATGATTTTAAATTTTGTTATCTTCACCGAACAGAGATGCCCCCAACTATAGAACCATTATAGAATTTTTTGAAGCACCATGTAGATTGAGCATTTCTTTCTCAAGAAGATATGTGCATTTCTCTCATGCCAAATTTTTTAATACAAAGATGCCATTAATTGATCCATTGCTCTTCTGATTGAAGTATCAATCTATCTTTGCCTCCAATCCATCCAAAGATCATGCAATGTAGTGGGCCATCCTCTAATATTAAGCTAAATCTTTAGTATCATCCAAATACTCCAAAAAAAGGGCATTTGATTAAAAGATGGGAGATGGATTTTGAATTAACACTACATAGAGCACATCCAGAACTAACATGCCATCTTTTTTATCAAGAATTTCTTTCGTGTGAAGCTTGTTTCGAAGAGCGAGCCAAAGGAAGATCCTTATCTTCTCCAGAATGGCAGCTTTCCAGGTAACTCTGAAATTGGGGTAGTGGGACCACCATTGTTGATACATTCATAAAAGGACTCTATAGAGTATAAGCCATTTTGGATGAGTTTCCAAGTAGGTGTATCAGCTAGGCATGACAATGTAACATATGCCAGGCTACTCTGAAGCATCTCAAGCTATTGTGATTGAACCAAAGTAAGCGGCCCTCTAATCTTAATCTTTCAAGCTAGACATGTTTGAGACCATTGGAAAGCCACTGTATAATTTTAATCCACTACCAACTAAAATAGATTCTCAAATAGATAGGAAATAGTAGTTGCTCCACACCATACATCTTGGCAGAATTGAATTGTTGATCCATCACCTAGCTTAAAAGAGACAAGTCCGTAAGGCACTGAGCTGTTTACAAATATCCTACCAAATCATAGATATCCTCTTATTATTTTTTTTCACTCTCATACTAAACTTCTTTTTCACATAATAAGCATGTTTAACTTGCTTCCACCAAGGGCAATCCGAACCCACTATGAACATCCATGCCCATTTGGCAAGAAGTGCATTGTTTACCTCTCGATGTTTTTGATTCCTAACCCACCTTGCTCCTTGGTCTAGCATAGGCTATCCTAGTTCACCAAACAATGAAATCCACTGATTTTCTCCTCACTCTTCTAAAGAAATGAATGGCACATCTGGTCAATCCTATGCAACACCCACTTGGAAAGTTCGAATACAGACATCTAGTAGGAAGGGAGAGCCGACAACATAGAGTTAATAAGGATCACCCTACCTCCCCAGAGCGATATTTTTCTTTTCAGCTTGTAAGTCTCCTATTAATTCTCTCCAAAATTGGAAGCTAACGGAGCTTCAACAATTTATGATCACTAAGTAGAAGGTCGAGATAAGTGAAGGGGAATGATCCTTTCTTGCAGTTCATCATATTTGCAAAAAGTGAGGCATCCTCATCAAGTATATTCATATACACCAGAGAACTTTTATGAAGATTCATTCTCAATCCCGATATAGCTTCAAAGGCTAATAGAATAGCTTTCACTGCCATCAAGCTTTTATTTTCACCCGCACAAAATAGAAGAGTATCATCTGTAAATTGTAGGACTTTAATACCCCTAAATGCACAATTTGAATTGATGCCTTCAATTAGACCAAGAGAACCAACCTTCTTGAGCAGTCTAAAGAGGACATCAGTTGCCAAAATAAAAAAAGCTAGAGATGGTGGGTCACTTTATCGTAGGCCTTGCTTGCATCGAATCCAAGAGCTTGGCTTTCCATTCACCATGATAGCAACTAAAGCTGAAGCTAATAGGCTATGAATCCAACCTATTCATTTCAAAGAAAAACCTCTAGCTTGGAGAATCAGAGTAGAAACTCCCAACTTACTTTGTTAAAAGCTTTTTTCAAAATCCAATTTACATAACACCCCTCTTTGGCCTATCCTTTTATAATAGAAAATTATCTCATGAGCACTGAGAAAATTTTCAATAATGAATCTTCCTTTTACAAAGGCCGACTGACAATCATCATAAGTAGAGGGAGAAACTTGGCCAATCTATCAGAGAGCACTTTAGTAATGATCTTGTATAAACTATTTCATAAACTGATAAGACGAAGATCACGTGCAGAGAGATTACCTTTCTTTTTTTGGATGAGAGTGATGTAAGCATAATTTAGTCTTCTAATGTCCAAAGTGCCTTTGTAAAATTCCTTAAACAACACCAAAAGATCATCATTTATTAGGTTCCAAAACTTTTTAAAGCAAATAAAGATGAAGCCATCGAGTCGTGGAGCCTTCAAGTCTCCAAAAGAAATTAAAAACTGCTTTTTTGATCTTATCAATAATGAAGGCCTCATTCAGACTACATAGATCTACCATAGAGTCACCATAGAGCTACTGCCAATTAAAGGAGAGATGAGGTTTTAAAGAATACCCAAACAGATTTTTGAAGAACTGATGGATTTTCCTAGAAATGTCTTCTTGATTATAAAGCTCCACACCATTATCAATAAGAGTGTCAATAAAATTTCTGTGCTTCCTTTCAGAGGCCATAATATGAAAGAAAGAGATGTTGCGATCACCCTTTTTCAACCATGTGATTTTTGCACGTTGCCTCCAACATAGCTCTTCTTTGCTATATAAATCCTCTAAAGATTGTCTCAAAATTCTTCTCACATTAAATTCATGTGGTGAAAGATCAATAGATTCTTCTTTAAGAGCTCAATGTCAAGCATCAATCTTTCCTTCAAGGCTCGATCGGCAACTCTTTTGGAAGATGACCAAGATTTGAAAGCATATCTTAGGTTGCGCAAGTTCTCCACCCAAGCTAAAGATGGGTTGGCAGCACACCTAGTTTTGCTCCAAATGCTTTGAACAACATCTTGCAAATTCAACTCCTTCATCTAGCATGCCTCAAATCTAAAAATTCTATGGCAATAAAACTTAACTTGGCAATCCAATGCAATAGGAACATGATCCGAAGAAGAACCTAACAATGCTCTTTGAAAAGAAGCTAGGAAGAGGTCCTCCCGTTATGTGGAAAGTAGGAAGCGATCCAAACGTGCAAGAGATGGATGTTCTCTTCTATTACTCCATGTTAAATCTCTTCCTTTGAGATCAAGATCCAAAAGATCTAAGATCAAGATAAAATCCATAAATATTAGATTATCCTTGATGTTTTGAGCATTACCTCTTTGATCTTCCATTGATTAAGTGACATTGGAGTCCCCTCCAATTAAACAAGGGCGGGGAATACAAAGTCTGATGTCCACCAACTCATGGAAGAAAGAATCTCTAGCAGCTCTGTCATTAGGTCCATAGATGGCAGAGAAGAATAGAATCTTCTTCAAATAATGGCAATACAATTCCATAATGAGAGAAGGATTTGTTAATTGAGCTCTTGTTCGAGAAGATATTAGAGTTCCATTTGATTAAAATACCTCCAGAAGACTCAGATGAATCCAAATGCACCCATTCATCCAATTGACATCCTCCTAAGGATCGCAAAAAAGATTGAGAAGGGGAAGCTACTTTAGTTTCTTGTAATAAAATGACCTCATAAGAAGAGGAAGAGATGAGATCTCTGATGGTTTTCTTTTTACCAGGTGCACCAGTGCCCCTAATGTTCCATGAGACAATAATCATGTTGACAAAAGATAAGCTCTCAAAAATGGACTAGGCATCCAAGACTTCCAGCAATACCAAAACACCCAAGTTACAGGAAATAAGAAGAGGATAACAACTGATGTGCGACGGTGAGGAGAAGAAACAAAGCACCATCAAAACAATCCAAACCATCCAAATAGCACGATACATGGCCATTATGAAATTAAGGAATGACCACAAGAAATCCTCAATAAGGCACGTACAAAGAACTTTGGGACCAGGCTTGCAATGTGCTACAATGGTAGAACCATAAGAGGAAAAGAGCAATAGAATGTTCAAAAGCCCCCAAAATATTCAATCCATCCTCAGTCTTCGATTAACAACGCAACCAAGAAATCATAGTTCCTACTGCTCACAGCTCCAACAATGTGCTAAAGACCTCCTTAGCCACTTTTTCATTAAAGAAAAAGCCACATGCTTTTCCCCATTCAAGCAACAACTCATGAGGAAGAGAATGAAGTGGTCTAGTAGGGTCAAATAGAGTTCCATCCTGCTTTGCCTCCTTTCTTTTCCTTCTTGCTAGTGCAAGCTTCAAGATTGCTTCTGTTGACGCAGAATTTGATCGTCGTCGGAATCGGCTGGAGCGGTGGTGGACGAGGTCGCCGTCGGAGATCTGCAAAATAAAGTCCGATCCGAAGTCGGTGGGGAGTGGCTCCGGCAAGACCCTCCGACGATCAAGTTAGCTCTGGCCAACAGAAATGGAGTAATCGAAAATGAGTTCCACAGAGCTTAGAAAAGAAAAGGAGAGCTTATCGCTTAAAAATTGGAGTTAGCGTATCTGAAGGGTCCCTTTTATAGGCGGAGCTTGATGGCGACAGTCGTAGCCACGTGGTGGTGGGCTGCTCGAGGTTCGACAAAGTCAGTCCCAGGGGAAGGGTGCTGTCTGTAGCGCCGCCTACAACGGATTGATGGTGACAGCTATCGCCGTCTGGTAGTGGATCGCTGTCGCTTATGGTAGACTGATGGTGATCGTTCGTCCAGCTTTTAATAGCCATGGCTCTCAGAAAGCGGGCATTGATTGGACTTTGGCATATATCGATCCCAAAGGAGTTCGGACTCCCAAAGAGGAAGCTCCGAAGGAGTTTGGCTCCCGTAGGCATCTGGTTGGAGGTGTGTGGCTAAGACTCGATCGCTGGGGGGTTCGAAAGAAGCTCGTCCAATCGAAGGAGATGTTTGGAAGGAGTCCGACTCCTGAAGAAGTCAGACTAAAGGGGATGTCTGGGAGGAGTTCGGCTCTTGCAGGCATCTGGCTGGAAGGGCGCGGAGAGAGTTCGGCACTTGCGGGAGTTCGACTGAAGCTCGCTGCTGAGGGATTTGGCTAAAGTTCGACCATTGGGAGTCCAAGGAGCTCGGCCACTAAGCAGTTCGAGAAGCTCGACCGCTGGAAGTTCGAGAAGCTCGACCGCTAAGCAGTTCGATCGGCTGAAGGGATTTGAAGGAGCTCGATCGTTGGGAGTCCAAGGAGCTTAGCCGCTAAGCAGTTCGGTCAGCTGAAGGGGTTCGAAAGAGCTCGACCACTAAGGAGTTCGACCGACTGAAGGGGTAAGCTCTTTCATGGCTACTGATCGCATTAGGCTGAGCATCGAACTGAACTTTGGCAGGAGCAGAATTTATCCCCAACAATAGTCCTCCTTCACTTTCGAGTTCGAAACTCGAAGAAAGTGCAGAAAAAGTGACTGCCGAAGTCTTCTTCTAGGCTCCATGCTGGTTCAGATCGAAGCTCGGAGAAGATCTCATCTCTAGCTAAAGTCAATACGGGCGCTCGAAAGAGATCCGAGCTCTGATCGAGGTTGGCTCGATCGATCGAAAGAGATCTCATCTCTGATCGAGGTTGGCTCAATCAATCGGAAGAGATCTTATCTCTGGCCGGGGTTGGCTCGGTCTCCTATGGTCGAGGTTGATGGAGATCCTATCTTCCATAGACTTTGGAGCTTGGATTTAGACTTTGCTCACGTTAGGACGAGGTTCTCCTTTTGTTCCTAACGGGCTACGGGGGCACATGCGGACCGTCGTCCGAGTCTCTCCCTCCGTCTCATCTAAGGTGAACGAGGCCTTCAGCTTTACTAGCATTAGGACAAGATTCTCCTCCTATTTCTAACAGGCTATGGGGGCACCTTCGGACCATCATCCATCTCTCTCCATCTCATCTAAGGTGAACGAGGCCTTCAACTTTGCTCGTGTTAGGATAAGGTTCTCCTCCTATTCCTAATAGGCTGTGGGGGCACATACGGACCATCGTCCGTGCCTCTCCCTCCATCTCGTCCTTTGTGAACGAGGCCTTCGGCTTTGCTCGCGTTAGGACGAGGTTCTCTTCCTATTCCTAACGGGTTGTGGGGGCACCTTCGGACCGTCATCCATCTTCCTCTGTCTCATCTAAGATGAATGAGGTCTTCAACTTTGCTCGTGTTAAGATGAGGTTCTCCTTCTATTCCTAACAGACTATGGGGGCACATACGGACCGTCGTCCATGCCTCTTCTTCCATCTCGTCCTTTGTGAACGAGGCCTTCAACTTTGCTTGCGTTAGGATGAGGTTCTCCTTCTGTTTCTAATGGGCTGTGGGGGTACCTTCAGACCATCGTCCATCTCCCCCCATCTCGTCCTTTGTGAACAAGGCCTTCACTCAGGAGAGATCTTATCTCTAGCCGAGGTTGTCCACGATCGCTCGGGAGAGATCTTATCTCTAACCGAGGATGACTCGATCGCTCGAAAGAGATCTTATCTCTGATCGAGGTTGTCGCTCGGGAGAGATCTTATCTCTGGCCGAGGTTGTTTCTTGAGAGAGATCTTATCTCTGGCCAAGATTGTCGCTCGGGAGAGATCTTATCTCTGGCCGAGGTTGCTTCTCGGGAGAGATCTTATCTCTGACCGAGGTTATCATTCAGGAGAGATCTTATCTCTAGCCAAGATTATCTCGGTCGCTCGGGAAGAGATCTTATCTCTAGCCGAGGTTGTCTACAGTCACTCGGGAGAGATCTTATCTCTGGCCAAGGTTGCTTCTCGGAAGACATCTTATCCGTGGTCGAGGTTGTCGCTTGAGAGAGATCTTATCTCTAACCGAGGTTGAAGGTCTTTGACCTGCTCATGCTAGGATGAGGTATTGATTGCTTCTTCTCTGTCATCACAGATTTGCATCCAGAAATGATATAATTGAAGGGGAAGAATTTTATCGAGGAGAAGTTACGGGCAGCACATCCCCATTTCAGGATCATGGGGGCGTTGTTCCTTCAAGTTCCCTTGGGCAGCAAGGCCCGGGCCAGATGACCTCCTCTATCTCATGCTGGCCTTCTCAATTTAGAGCAAGCTTCTCTTAGCTTTGACACTAGGAGATGATGGATTGTCGATACACCAAGCTCCTCCCGGGGGTGATGTTGATGATGCCGTAAGGCGGCCGACCTTCTTGTTGTTTCTGGTTACGACAGCGCTGTTGGCCGATCTTCTCCTGCTTCAGGCCGGCATCAAAGAAATTTATCCAGCTGGCCCTTTCTGATGGGCTCCTTGATTTTATCTCAGAGTTGGATGCATTCCTCAGTATCGTGACCATGGTCGCGATGGTCGAGGTGGTACTTACTTTGATCGCATTTATTTGGGGGAGACCGTAATCCTTCTGATCTTGGCAGCTGGCTCTCAACTTCGGTGAGAATTTGAGTTAAAGGAGTGTTGAGAGGGGCATAGTCATGGAACCTTTCGGGATGAGGACTTCTTCACGCCCTTCTGTCTGGGCTTCCCTGATGGCGAGCTTGAAAAGTTTGGGCCTTGCTTGTGCTGGGGAGGTCGTAAGCGCAGACGAACTTCATTCCACCTTCCTGCGAAATCTTCTGCGGAAGAAGTTCATGGTTCTTTGTCCGGACTTTCTTGATGACGAGCTCGCGGGGAAGTTCGATTCCACTTACGCCGAACTTCATTCCGCTTTTCTACGAAACCCTCCGTGGGGAAACTTCATGCTTCTTTGTCCGGACTTCCTTGACGACGAGCTTGAGGGGGGCTCGGCTTTGCTTACCCAAACTTCATTGCACCTCCCATGAATTTTTTTCAAGGGCTTCCTTGACGACGTACTCGAGGGGGAGTTCGACCTCGCGTGCCCTAGGGCGGTCATGAGTGCGGCCGAACTTCATCTCACCTTCTGTAAAATCTTTGTAGGAGGTTTCCTTGGTGGCATACTCGAAGAGGAGTTTGGCCTCACTTGCATCGAACTTCATTCCGATGATGAGGTTTGAGGGAGGAGTTCGGCCTTGCTTGCGTCGAACTTCATTCCGATGATGAGCTTCAAGGTGGAGTTTGGCTTCACTTGCACCGAACTTCATTTCATGGAAGAACTTCGTTCCACCCTCACTTGCATCAAACTTCATTCCGCTTTCCCACGAAAGCTTCAGTGGGAGGACTTCATGCCCCTTTATCGGAGCTTCCTTGATGATGAGCTTCGAGAGAGTTCAACCTTGCTTGTGCCGAAGTTCATTCCGTTCTTCTTGTGAAACCTTCTATGGGAGAATTTTTGCTCTCCATTTTTCCATCCTAAGAATGATTGGTATACCCAAATGCTTTTTCTTAAGGCCGATTCCTCGCATCCTCATGGCGGATTTACTGATAAAGTCTCCATCGGAGGTTGTCGCATGGCTTGCATCATCTCGGTGGAGCCGCGAATCCGACCAGCAGGTTGAACTGCTCTACATCTGCGGTGGCTTCGGGTGGAGCCTGGGCTATCGGGGTTGCAATGGGAGCAGATGGACCTGGTGCGTAGGACGCCGATCGTCGAGTCGAAGCTCTCTTGGAGGTATTTTCTCTTCGAAAAAGAACTCTAGTGAGGAAGAAGAGAGATTTCCGAAGAGAGAAAAATCATCGTCGAGCACTCTTTTAAGAATAAGGAAATCTCGGAGGTTCGGGGTGGCCCTTCCTCTAACATCAATCTTTTGATGTAGAATTTGGTCGTTGTCGAAATCGGCTGGAGCGGTGGTGGACGAGGTCGCCGTCGGGGACCTGCAAAATAAAGTTTCATCCGAAACTAATGGGGGGTGGCTTCGGCAGGACCCTCCAACGATCAAGTCAGCTCTGACCAACAGAAATGGAGTACTCGAAAATGAGTTCCACAGATTTTAGAGAAGAAAAGGAGAGCTTATCGCTTAAAAATTGGAGTTAGAATATCTGGAGGATCCCTTTTATAGGCGGAGCTTGATGGCGACAGTCGTGGCTGCGTGGTGGTGGGCTGCTCGAGATTCGATGAAGTCAGTCCCAAGGGAAGGGTGCTGTCTGCAGCGCCGCCTGCAATGGATTAATGGTGACAGCCATCATCGTCTGGTAGTAGGTCGCTGTCGCCTGTGGCAGACTGATGGTGATCGTTCGTCCAGCTTTTAATAGCTATGGCTCTTAGAAAGTAGGCATTGATTGGACTTTGGCATATATCGATCCCAAAGAAGTTTGGACTCCCAAAGAGAAAGCTCCGAAGGAGTTCGACTCCCGTAGGCATCTGACTGAAGGTGTGTAGCTAAGGCTCGATCGCTGAAGAGTTCGAAAGGAGCTCGTCCGGCCGAAGGGGACGTCTGGGAGGAGTTCGGCTCCTAAAAAAGTCAGGCCGAAGGGGATGTCTAGGAGGAGTTTGGCTCATGCAGGCATCTAACTGAAAGGGCGCGAAGAGAGTTCGGCACTCGCGGGAGTCCGACTGAAGCTCGCTGCTGAGGGGTTCGGTTAAAGCCCGGCCACTGGGAGTCCAAGGAGCTCGACCGCTAAGCAGTTCGAGAAGCTCGACCGTTGGGAGTTTGAGAAGCTCGATCGCTAAGCAGTTCAACCGGCTGAAGGGGTTCGAAGGAGCTCGATCGTTGGGAGTCCAAGGAGCTCGATCGCTAAGCAGTTCGACCGACTGAAGGGGTTCAAAAGAGCTCGGCTGCTGAGGAGTTCGACCGACTGAAGGGGTAAGCTCTTCCACGGCTACTGGTCACATTAGGCTGAGCATCGAACTGGACTTCGAAAGGAGCGGGGTTTATCCCCAACAATAGCCCTCCCACTTTTGAGTTTAAAACTCAAAGAAAGGGAGTGCAGAAAAGATGACTGTCGAAGTCTTCTTCTAGGCTCTGTGCTGGTTCAGATCGAAGCTTGGGGGAGATCTCATCTCCAGCTAAAGTCAATACGGGCGCTCGAGAGAGATCCGATCTCTGACCGAGATTGGCTCGATCGATCGAAAGAGATCTCATCTCTAGCTGAGGTTGGCTTGATCGATCGGAAGAGATCTTATCTCTGGTCGGGGTTGGCTCGGTCTCCTATGGCGGAGGTTGATGGAGATCCTATCTCCCGTAGACTTCGGAGCTTGAATTTAGACTTTGCTGACGTTAGGACGAGGTTCTCCTTCTGTTCCTAATGGGCTGTGGAGGCACATGCGGACCATCATCCGAGCCTCTTCCTCCATCTCATCTAAGGTGAACGAGGCCTTCAGCTTTGCTAGCGTTAGGACGAGATTCTCCTCCTGTTCCTAACGGACTGTGGGGGCACCTTCGGACCATCGTCCGTCTCCCCCCATCTCATCTAAGGTGAACGAGGCCTTCAACTTTGCTCGCGTTAGGATGAGGTTCTCCTTCTGTTTCTAACAGGCTGTGGGGGCACATATGGACCATCGTCCGTGCCTCTCCCTCCATCTCGTCCTTTGTGAATGAGGCCTTCGACTTTGCTCGCATTAGGATGAGGTTCTCTTCCTATTTCTAATGGCTGTAGGGGCACCTTCGGACCGTCGTCCATCTCCCCCCATCTCGTCTAAGGTGAATGAGGCCTTCAACTTTGCTCGCATTAGGATGAGGTTCTCCTATTCCTAACGGGCTGTGGGGGCACATACGAACCATCATCTGCGTCTCTCCCTCCATCTCGTCCTTTGTGAACGAGGCCTTCAACTTTGCTCGCGTTAGGATGAGGTTCTCCTCCTGTTCCTCATGGGCTGTGGGGGCACATTTAGACCGTCGTCCGTCTCCCCCCATCTCATCCTTTGTGAATGAGGGCCTTCACTCAGGAGAGATCTTATCTCTAGCCGAGGTTGTCCATGGTCGCTCGGGAGAGATCTTATCTCTAGCCGAGGTTGACTCGATCGCTCGGGAGAGATCTTATCTCTGACCGAGGTTGCTTCTCAGGAGAGATCTTATCTCTGACCGAGGTTATCGCTCGGGAGAGATCTTATCTCTAGTCGAGGTTGTCTCGATCGCTTGGGAGAGATCTTATCTCTAGCCGAGGTTGTCCACGGTCGCTCGGGAGAGATCTTATCTCTGGCTGAGGTTGCTTCTCGGGAGAGATCTTATCTCTGGTCGAGATTGAAGGTCTTTGACCTGCTCGTGCTAGGATGAGATATTGACTGCTTCTTCCCTGTCATCACAGATTTGCATCCTATAACAATATAATTGAAGGGGAAGAATTTTATCGAGGAAAAGTTACGGGCAGCACATCCCCATTTCAGGTCATGGGGGCGTTGTTCCTCCGAGTTTCCTTGGGCAGTAAGGCCCGGGCCAGATGACCTCCTCTATCTCATGCTGGCCTTCTCAATTTAGAGCAAGCTTCTCTTGGCTTTGACACTGGAAGATGACGGATCACCGATGCGCCAAGCTCCTCCCGAGGGTGATGTTGATGACGCTGCGAGGCGACCGACCTTCTTGTTGTTCCTGATTATGGCAACGCCATTGGCCGATCTTCTCCTGCTTTAGGCTGGCATCGAAGGAATTTATCCAACCGGTCCTTTCTGACGAGCTCCTTGATTTCATCTCGGAGCTGGATGCATTCCTCAGTATCGTGGCCGTGGTCGCGATGGTAGAGGCAGTACTTACTTCGATCGCGTTTGTTTGGGGGAGACCATAATCCTTCTGGTCTTGGCAGTTGACTCTCAACTTTGATGAGAATTTGAGTTAGAGGAGCATTGAGAGGGGCATAGTCGCAGAACCTTTCAGAAGGAGGACTTCTTCGCACCCTTCTATCGGAGCTTCCCTGGTGGCGAGCTCGAAAAGTTTGGGCCTTGCTTGCGTTGCGGAGGTCATAAGCGCGGCCGAACTTCATTTCGCCTTCTTGCGAAATCTTCTACGGAAGAAGTTCATGGTTCTTTGTCCGGACTTTCTTGACGACGAGCTCGCAGGAAAGTTTGGTTCTGCTTACGCTGAACTTCATTCCGCTTTCCCACAAAATCCTTCATGGGGGAACTTCATGCTTCTTTGTCCGGACTTCCTTGACGACGAGCTCGAGGGGGGCTTGGCTTTGCTTGCCCGAACTTCATTGCACCTCCCGTGAATTTTTTGTAGGGGCTTCCTTGACGACGTACTCGAGGGTAAGTTCGGCCTCGCTTGTCCTGGGGAGGTCGTGAGCACGGTCAAACTTCATGTCACCTCCTGTGAAATCTTTGTAGGAGGTTTTCTTGGTGGCATACTCGAAGGGGAGTTCGGCCTCACTTGCACTGAACTTCATTCCGATGATGAGGTTTGTAAAGGAAAATCCTGATTTCTCGATTCAGGTTCATTCAGATCTGATCAGATCAAGAGATATATTTTAAAAAATTTCTCTTTGATCTGTATCAGATCTGAGATGCTTCAGATTTGATTAATATTATTTTAATAAATAAAATAAATAAGAATAAATTAAATTAAATTTAATTTATCTGATTTGGGTAATCCTATTATCCTGTTGATGATCCTGTATGCAGCGAAAGGTTCTGGATCTAGCCACGCAAGCGCCTGGCCTCTATCAGTATCCACTCAGGCTGGATCTGGAGATCCTCTTCTTCTCTATCACGTCTCCAAAAATTAGATTTGGATCTGATCTGGAGAATCTTCAAAACTCCTTTTGAAGATCAGCAGTCGTCCTTTGCAGCAGCGCAGCTTTCTTGCTTTTGATCGCCTTTCTCTTGCTTGAATCGCACCAACAAAAATCCAAAACTCCTTTTGGACATGGAGAGCAAGGGGAGAAGGTGGTTTGGCATGGAGAAGGAGGGGAGAGGCAGCCTTGGGGCGTATGGAAACTCTTAGCTTCAATCTCATGTTATATTGAGTTGGGTACAGGGTCTTATTTATAGACTAGCTGTGATCCAACTCCTTTTCTTTCCAACCAATCACAATCCTTTATGAAATCAGATCTAAATTTTATTGGTGAGAATTCGATAGTAAAAGAATCATGGCGCTTGTGGTGCATGTGCATTCATCAGTGCTAGTTTGTTATGTAACTTCATTCTCAAATAGAATGATGATGGTACAAAAAATGAAAGCAAAAAAAATTTTCCGAAGAGGTAAAGGACCTATTTTTTCTGACTCAATCTTTTTTCTTTTTTTTAGGAGTGAGGGAGGCCGAAATAGATCAGCCACCCATCTTTATTAAGAAAAAAAAGATATTTACAAGAAGTTGACTGTGTTGCAGATTACAAACCGCTGAAATAATACTTTCTAAAAACTAAAACAGAAAACAAGAAAATCATTCCAAAGCATAGAAAGCAGCATCCATCTTCTTTACAGACCATAGATATAAAATATTACTAATAAGAGTTAATATAAATTTATATAGTAGAAAACCACTAAGGAGACTCATAGTTAAACTGTGGGATGAATCAATGATTTTAAACTTTGCCATAATTTAGCATGCCCCTCTAATATCTTCACTGAACAAAGATGCCCCTAACTATAGAACCTTTGTAGAATTTTTTGAAGCACCATGTAGATTGAGCATTTCTTTCTCAAAAAGATACGTGTGTTTCTCTCATGCCAAATTTTTGAATACAAAGATGCCATTAATTGATCCATTGCTCTTCTGATTGAAGTATCAATCTGTCTTTGCCTCCAATCCATCCAAAGATCATGCAATGTAGCGGACCATCCTCTGATATTAAGCTAAATCTTTAGTATCATCCAAACACTCCAAAAAAAGGGCATTTGATTAAAAGATGGGAGATGGATTTTGAATTAGCACTACATAGAGCACATCCAGAACTAACATGCCATCTTTTTTTACCAAAAATTTCTTCCGTATGATGCTTGTTTCGAAGAGCGAGCCAAAGGAAGATTCTTATCTTTTTCGGAATAACAGCTTTCCAGGTAACTCTAAAATAGGGGCAGTGAGACCACCATTGTTGATAAATCCATAAAAGGACTTTATAAAGTATAAGCCATTTTGGATGAGTTTCCAAGTAGGTGTATCAACTAGGATGATGGTCTAACATATGCTAGGCTACTCTGAAGCATCTCAAGCTGCTGTGATTGAACCAAAGTAAGCGGCCCTCTAATCTTAATCTTTCAAGCTAGACATCTTCGAGACCATTGAAAAGCCATCGTATAATTTTAATCCACTACCAACTGAAATAGATTCCCAAATAGATAGGCAATAGTAGTTGCTCCACACCATACATCTTGGTAGAATCGAATTGTTGATCCATCACCTAGCTTAAAAGAGACAAGTCCATAAGGCACTGAGCTGTTTACAAATATCCTGCCAAATCGTAGACATCCTCTTATTATTTTTTTTCACTCTCATACTAAACTTCTTTTTCACATAATAAGCATGTTTAACTTACTTCCACCAAGGGCAATCCAAACCCACTATGAACGTCCATGCCCATTTGGCAAGAAGTGCAATGTTTATCTGCTCGATGTTTTTGATTCCTAGCCCATCTTGCTCCTTGGTCTAGCATAGGCTATCCTAGTTCACCAAACAATGAAATCCACTGATTTTCTCTTCACTCTTCTAAAGAAATGCACGGCACATTTGGTCAATCCTATGCAACACCCACTTGGAAAGTTTGAATACAGACATATAGTAGGAAGGAAGAGCCGACAACACAGAGTTAATAAGGATCACCCTACCTCCCCAGAGAGATATTTTTCTTTCCAGCTTGTAAGTCTCCTATTGATTCTCTCCAAAATTGGAAGCTAATAGAGCTTCGATAATTTATGATCGCTAAGTAGAAGGTCGAGATAAGTAAAGGGGAATGATCTTTTCTTGCAGTTCTTCATATTTGCAAAAAGTGAGGCATCCTCATCAAGTATATTCATATATACCAGAGAACTTTTTTGAAGATTCATTCTCAATCCCGATACAGCTTCAAAGGCTAATAGAATAGATTTCACTACCATCAAGCTTTCATTTTCATCCGCACAAAATACAAGGGTAGCATTTATAAATTGTAGGACTTTAATACCCCTAAATGCACAATTTGAACTGATGCCTTCAATTAAACCAAGAGAACCAACCTTCTTGAGCAGTCTAAAGAGGACATCAGTTGCCAAAATAAAAAAAGCTAGAGATGGTGGGTCACTTTGTCGTAGGCCTTGCTTGCATCGAATCCAAGAGCTTGGCTTTCCATTCACCATGATAGCAACTAAAGCTGAAGCTAATAGGCTATGAATCTAACCTATCCATTTCAAAGAAAAATCTCTAGCTTGGAGAATCGAGAGTAGAAACTCCCAACTTACTTTGTTAAAAGCTTTTTTCAAAATCCAACTTACATAACACCCCTCTTTGGCCTGTCCTTTTACAATAAAAAATTATCTCATGAGCACTGAGAAAGTTTTCAATAATGAATCTTCCTTTTACAAAGGCTAATTGACAATCATCATAAGTAGAGGGAAAAACTTGGCCAGTCTATCAGAGAGCACTTTAGTAATGATCTTGTATAAACTATTTAATAAACTGATAAAACGAAGATCACGTGCAGAGAGATTACCTTCTTTTTTTGGGATGAGAGTGATGTAAGCATAATTTAGTCTTCTAAAGTCCAAAGTGCCTTTGTAAAATTCCTTAAACAACACCAAAAGATCATCATTTATTAGATTCCAAAACTTCTTAAAGAAAATAAAGATGAAGCCATCAAGTCCAGGAGCCTTCAAGTCTCCAAAAGAAATTAAAACTGCTTTTTTGATCTTATCAATAATGAAGGCCTCATTCAGACTACATAGATCTACCATAGAGCTGCGCCAATTAAAGGAGAGACGAGGTTTTAAAGAATACCCAAATAGATTTTTGAAGAACTAATGGACTTTCCTAGAAATATCTTCTTGATTATAAAGCTCCACACCATTATCAATAAGAGTGTCAATAAAATTTCTGCACTTCCTTTCAGAGGCCATCTTATAAAAGAAAGAGATGTTGCGATCACCCTTTTTCAACCATGTGATTTTTGGACGTTGCCTCCAATATAGCTCTTCCTTGCTATATAAATCCTCTAAAGGTTGTCTCAAAATTCTTCTCACATTAAATTCATGTGGTGAAAGATCAATAGATTCTTCTTCAAGAGCTCAATGTCAAGCATCAATCTTTCCTTCAAGGCTCGATCGGCAACTCTTTTGGAAGATGACCAAGATTTGAAAGCATATCTTAGGTTGCGCAAGTTCTCCACCCAAGCTAAAGATGGGTTGGCAGCACACCTAGTTTTGCTCCAAATGCTTTGAACAACATCTTGCAAATCCAACTCCTTCATCCAGCATGCCTCAAATCTAAAAATTCTATGGCAATGAAACTTAACTTGGCAATCCAATGCAATAGGAACATGATCCGAAGAAGAACCTAACAATGCTCTTTGAAAAGAAGCTGGGAAGAGGTCCTCCCGTTCCGTGGAAAGTAGGAAGCGATCCAAACATGCAAGAGATGGATGTTCTCTTCTATTACTCCATGTAAAATCTCTTCCTTTGAGATCAAGATCCAAAAGATCTAAGATCAAGATAAAATCCATAAATATTAGACTATCCTTAATGTTTTGAGCATTACCTCTTTGATCTTCCATTGATTTAGTGACATTGAAGTCCCCTCCAATTAACCAGGGGCTGGGAATACAACCTCTGATGTCCACCAACTCATGGAAGAAAGAATCTCTAGCAGCACTGTCATTAGGTCCATAGATGGTAGAGAAGAATAGAATCTTCTTCAAATAATGGCAATACAATTCCATAGTGAGAGAAGGATTTGTTAATTGAGCTCTTGATCGAGAAGATATTAGAGTTCCATCTGATTAAAATACCTCCAGAAGACTCAGATGAATCCAAATGCACCCATTCATCCAATCGACATCCTCCCAAGGATCGCAAAAAAGATTGAGAAGGGGAAGCTACTTTAGTTTCTTGTAATAAAACGACCTCACAAGAAGAGGAAGAGATGAGATCTCTGATGGGTTTCTTTTTACCTGGTGCACCAGTGCCCCTAATGTTCCATGAGACAACAATCATGTTGACAAAAGATAAGCTCTCAAAAATGGACTAGGCATCCAAGACTTCCAGCAATACCAAAACACCCAAGTTACAGGAAATAAGAAGAGGATAACAATTGATGTGCGACGGTGAGGAGAAGAAACAAAGCACCATCAAAACAATCCAAACCATCCAAATAGCATGGTACATGGCCATTATGAAAATGAGGAATGACCACAAGAAATCCTCAGTAAGGCACATACAAAGAACTTGGGGACCAGGCTTGCAATGTGCTGCAATAGTAGAACCATAAGAGGAAAAGAGCAATAGAATGTTCAGAAGCCCCCAAAATATTCAATCCATCCTCAGTCTTCGATTAACAACGCAACCAAGAAATCATAGTTCCTACTGCTCACAGGCAGTCGTTTTCTCTCGTTCAAGCTCCAGCAATGTGCTAAAGACCTCCTTAGCCACTTTTTCATTAAAGAAAAAGCCACATGCTTTTCCCCATTCAAGCAACAACTCATGAGGAAGAGAATGAAGTGGTCTAGTAGGGTCAAATAGAGTTCCATCCTGCTTTGCCTCCTTTCTTCTCCTTCTTGCTAGTGCAAGCTTCAAGATTGCTTCCCTTACTGCTCCCACGGCTTTGGTTCTGATGGGTTTGCAAGTTTTGCTGGGTGGATTGAGCTCGCTTCGCTATTCTAAGGCCACAGAAGAAGAGTCGAGCTGCCTCGTGCTACTTGGAGAATCAGATAAAGTGGTGGGAGCCACAACATCAACATCCACGTAAGTCGCTATGCACTTCTCGTGCATTTGTGTCGCCTCAAGGCCCCTTTCCACGTCACCATGCATGGTCACTTCCACAATATCATCCACCTAGGTCCTTTCCATTTGATGTGCTTGAGTGTGCGCCTCCACATCACCCGGGGCCTGGCTTGTTTTATCCATAGAGATAGTCAAGAAGAGCTTTCTCCACATCACCCGGGGCCTGGCTTGTTTTATCCATAGAGATAGTCAAGAAGAGCTTTAAATAGGATCGGCATTACCTACTATAAATCAAAGTTGAGTGGGCCAAGAATGGAAGGGCAAGTAGCTTCTTTCGGCGATGCAGCAGCCAGAGGACTCTCCAAGGAAATGGGATCAGCCAGCAAATCTTGCTTCTCGAGCCCCATAGCATCTGGATTAAAATTCAAATGTTGATCCTGATTTGACAACTTATCAATATCTAGACTCAGTTCAGCTTCACGTCGACTCGAACTCTCTTCTTGGATCGGTTGTGAACCGGTTCTACAATCAATGGTGCACGAGGGCCTCTTCTCTAGAGAAGTTGGTGGTTCGGTGGGGTTGACGCCGGACCCAGGACTCTCCTCTTCAATGTCTACGTCGCCAACATCAGTATGAGGGGAAGCAATCTCAGGGTGGGACACAGCACAAATCTGGCTTGAAGGCCCTGGTTGGTGAGGCAAAGCTCCAACTTCCTCTGTATCTAGCATCTCCCGGCTATCCGAAGGACCATCTTGTCGGAAAGAACTTGCATTACCTTGGCCTACCGGATCCAAGTTGCATTGCTCCCAACAAAGCAGAGGATTTAGCGACATCCAATCCGCTTCCCAATCAAAGCAGGGCAAGATGGCAGACGGAGGGGAGCTTACTGTCCGCACATCAGTAATGTTGATCAAAATCTTCTATGAGGCATTACTCAGTATCACCTGTACAACCCATGGAATGTCTTCAACCTTCTCACAGAAGGCAAAAGCCTCCAAGAAGGAGAGGTCCTCCCCAGCCAAGCTTCTGGGGCTAACTCGATCCAAGAGACCAAAGCTGGAGATGACCATTTTGATGGAGTCAGTGTCCTAGGTGTGGAGAAGGAGACCAAAAAGCTTGAGCTGAATGCGGAGTTGAAGGTTGCAAGGGACAGCTTCGTTCCTAAAAGACCAAGGTTCAGTAGAGAATGTGAACAGCTGGTCCCTCATGACACCTTGATAGTGAGCACGTAGCAGAAGTGCCCAAGGAGGAAAGAGAACTAAGAAGGAGTTGAGACCTAGGTTGATAGGGTCCCAATCATAGCCGATGTGGAATCTTCTCAAGCATGGTTGACCCTCGAGCGTCCGAGAGGTCGAACTCCATCTCTAGTACTGCTAACCTTGAGAACTCCCGCTCTTGCCAAGTTATTGTAGCACTGCAAGATATGCTCCTCTGCCGTAAGGAAGACCTTGGTATCCTCCGGCCTACCTGGGTTGTGGGTTTGCTCCATGGTGTCCATCTTTCATCGGTTGGCACCACATGCACGTGAGGCATGGCCCACCCCTTTGCAGATGAAACAAACAAGACCATTCCGGCACTCTCGCCGAAAGTGCCCAAGGTCACCACAGTGGAAGCAAGCTCCATGTCTAAAAGGTCGAAAATTCAATCTCCGCAGAACATACTTCAGTTTGTCAAATGGCAAGGATGCAAGTTCTTTGAAGATAGAGGAACAATGGCCAATGTTAATGTTCCGACTGGAGAGCCATTGTCTGGTTGATATGAAAGTCAAATGAACTAAAAAGGTCACACCATGCTCGAGTGGGGTTTCCATGAGGTAAGATGGAAGAAAAAGCCTGGTTGGAGCCGACAGGCTGCTTTCCCTTGTTGATGCAAGGAAAGTCACCATCTTTGATCCTAGGAGCAAACTGATCCCTAATGATTTTAGGGGGGAGAAACGAGGTTGCTCCGAACGCTCCGAACACCCAAGGGCAAAGCGTTTAGCACTAGAGGCTGGGATCGGCCATTTACACCATGCCCATCCATCTAGGGGTGAAAATAATATAGATATTATCCATTCGGATCCATTTTCGTATCCGAATGAATCTGAATATGGATAAAAATTTAAGAATCTAACTAGTATCCATATCCATATCTGTCGAAGAAAAATGGATATGGATATGAATAGATAACTATCCGATCCATATCCGAATATCTGAATCTACATGTAATCATATATAATTTTATATAATATTTATTAATTTTTAAGAAAAATATACGATCATATAAATATGTTATCAACTTAATTTATCATCAATTTAGTAATATCTTTAATTTATAGTCATAAAATTTAATTATCTAAGTTATATTCGTAATTATATCTGTACTTCTAGAATTCGAATAGTATCCATATTCATTTTAAATAAATATAGATATGAAATTTTGCATCCAAATAATATTCGTATTCATATTTATATTAGTCAAGCAAAATAAATATAAATATGGATATGCTGATATCCGATTCATTTTCGATCCAATTTTAGCCCATGTCCATCGCCTCCTCCCATCCTCCACTCCTTCAAATTTCGGCGCATCCTCTTCCTCTT
This sequence comes from Cocos nucifera, assembly GCA_006176705.1. Classification (NCBI taxonomy): domain Eukaryota; kingdom Viridiplantae; phylum Streptophyta; class Magnoliopsida; order Arecales; family Arecaceae; genus Cocos; species Cocos nucifera. The sequence goes on from QRFJ01000126.1 coordinate 1,275,889, forward strand.
TCTCTACCACCAGCCATTCTTCCACCAGATCTCTTACCGCCACAGGCCTCTAATCCCTCTTTTTGCTCCCCTCATTACATTGTAAAGCAGAATATTTATTTTTGTTGCATGCCGATTCTTATTTTTATATTTTATATACATTATTATGACATTAGTATTTTTTTTCTTTAAGAAGAATATCAATTGACTGAATTAAGCATGATCATTCTTACTCTGTTTACAAATCTGCAAGTAATTTTTTCCAGGGTCAGAACAAAGGTAGTCTAACTCAAAATACATAATGATTGCTTATACAAATTTGATCATTCTAATTCTTTTATTTTCTCACTTTTTTTATTAGTGCCGATGGTATCACCTATCGTGAGCGGGCCCCCGGAGCAAAGGTTTGTTCTTTTCATAATTTTCATCTGTATCTAACTTCTAAGTTTTGCCACTCGCATCCATTATACAATGACATGGATGAATGTGACACGTGGCTTAGCTGGTTTGGTCAGTGTATTCAAAGTTTTACATCTCGATACCAGGTCTCTTATCGGAAAGTCACCAGCATGGCATAACATGGTATGGTACGATGCGCCTTTATGGCAATACATAGTAGAGGTGCGAGTTCGGAGCAACACCTATAGCATGTCTCGGTATATCGAGATCCTACAATATCATTCGCTGTTGGTACTTTATGGATCAGCTGGTGCATAAAACCTCGAATCCATTTATACATGGACATCTTTGGTTGTCAAGAATGGAAATTAGTAATGGTTTTCCCACTTCCAGCCTAGGAAATCCATTCCTCGGAATTGTCGGGGAAAATCAGTTCGATTCTTGTGTTGGTAAAATCTAGGTAAATCTAAAATTATATACCATAAGATATTATAATAATATTGATCAACAGGGTTCGCTGTTTTAGAACTCTGTACTAGTAAAATTTTATTATAGTATCAATATATGATTTGGTATAATAAGGATAGTATATATGGTACGATTTATTTCATTTTGGATGGATATGAAGCGGTATAACAAACCATGTTGATCAATGATAATATTAATATTATAATATTAATAGTAATATAATATTAACATTCTAAATATTATTATATAAATATCATATAATGTAATGATAATAATTATCTAAGTATTATAATTAAATATATTATATAATATTGCATAATCTGCAATTATATAATATAAAGTTATAATAATATAATATTCTAAGTACTATCATTTTAATATTTTAATAATATTGTAATCTTCTATCATAATTATTTAATTAATATTAGTATAACATTATTTCATAATACTAGTAAATAGTAATACTAATATAATTATAATGATAGTAAAATAAAATATTGTAGGGTGGATCTCAAAAGATATCAATGATCTTCTTTCAAGCCATACATACAACTTTCATCAAATACAACTTTCCATATTATATACATATACAAGATTATGGAATCTTGTTTGTTTACTTTACATTGAATATCCATTTCCCTCTTCCTATTGGGATTGAAAATTTTATATTTAACATATCTATAAGGCAGAGTCCTTAGTTTTCTATGTTAGAATCCACTGGATGAAATGTTCTGAAGTAATGCATAACAGATATGATAATTATAAAAAATAAAAAAAAATAAAATCTCATAAGTCCAAATATAAAAAATTCACGTGGTTCAAAATTTCTTACTCCTACGTCCACGGCCACATAGAATAATATTTTCACTAAAAACAGAAAATTTACAAGAGATAAAAATAAAAAAAATCACTTTTTTTTCTCTCTTCTAGATGCAAGAGTAGCTTCAAACAAAAAGAAGAAAATTCTATCTAGAGACGATTCACTCCCCAGAAGAAAATTCTATCTAGAGACGATTCACTCCCCTAGTGATCCTCTAGATTGCACGCAAAAAAAATCATTGCCTTCTCTCTATTTTTCTCTTCCTCTCTTTTTTTCTCTCTTGAAAAAGCTTCAACTATTTTTCTCTACATTCAGCCATGTTCTGCGAAGCCCCCTTAGCCCATAGGTCCTTTTATAGCCAAAAACCAACTTCAATCCATGTCAAAAAAAGAGAACAGAATTCAATCTGGACTTAAATAAACTTCTGACCATCCGATCAAGCCCATCCATGCTCTTGGCCCATTCGATCATGCATCTGATCCATAGAATTTTCTATAGACCATGTGAAACTCTGAGGAAACCTTCTTCTGGTCTAGTGGATCGCGTGAAATCAAGGGGGAAATGCCCCTGGTGGATCAAAATGGATCACTGCGGTCGACCCGCACGTACCAGGGCATGCCCGCGAAGGACTGGTTTGCGCGCCAACACCAGGCCGTGCGTGCTTGCTAAGCCGCACAAGCTCACGTGGGCTGCCAGGCCTGCTAGTGCTTGGGCTGCACTAACCAGCGAGCCAAGCCCGCCTAGCTTGCCTTTTTTTCTTTTTTTCTGGGCTTTTTCTTTGGCCTTTTTCTGGGTTCTTGGTTCTTGAGCTCCTCTTATAGGTGGATTAAGCTCCACCACCCAACAACTCTTCCACTTGAAAACTAAGACACCCAAACATGCATCCACCTGAAATAAAAAAAATAAACTTTCAAAAAACATGTTAGTATTCTGTGCGATATCTCTACTCAACTAACTTTAAAGGCTAATTGAGGCTACACGGTCCCAATTTCTTGATCATCGAATCTTTGATACTTTTGGTCATGTAGAGGGTACCCGGCCTACTGTCTTGTGCTATCATCGTAGCATCTTTGGTGATCTTCCAAGAGCCACAAAAAAAAATTGTAGCATGCCTCTCAGCATCCAACTGCCCTACTAAAATTAGATTTCTCTTTAAATCTGGAACATGTCTGACATTCTTAAGCTTCCATACTGATTTATTTGGCATCTTTATGTGTACATCATCTTTTTCTATAATATCCAATAGTTTATCATCACCGAGATAAACTTTTTCAAAATTTCTGATAGTGTAATTTATCATACACTTTTTCTGTGAGGTGGAGTGAAACGAAGCTCTGGAGTTCAAGATTCATGACTCCATCGAACTGTCTACGCTGAAGACTAGAGCATCAACTATTACCTCTATTGCTGCATTGATGGATTATTCATTCTGTCCTTTATTCTTCTTTCTTGCCCAGCAGTTCTTCCTGATGTGCCCTTTTTTACCACAGTGCCAACAGCCATCACCTTTCGATGTCGATTGGCTCTTCTACTTGAATTATGTAGTTCTTCCTCTATCTTCTTGAATAACCAAAGCAGAATCAGAGTTTTCTTTGGATTCTCTTCTCCTGATATTTTCATTGGGAATCAGGTTTTCAACCTCTTTAAGTTTTAATTTGCTTGATCCACAAGAACTACTTATAGTGGTTATGGTAGCACCCGAACTCTCAAGCAAAGAGGACAGTAAAATTAAAGCATGAATTTTATTCTTAAAACTAATATCAACAGACCTTAATAGATTAGTAATCAAATTAAATTCATTGATGTGATCAACAACAGACGTACCTTCAGACATCTTCAAATTAAATAGATGATGCATAAAATATATCTTGTTGGAGATCGAAGGCTTCTTATACATATTGGTCAAAGCTTTCATCAGCAGTCATTTTTTTCTCCCAAATGTTGAATGCACATTCCTAGCCAACGTCAGTCTGATAATTCCTAAAGCCTGACGGTCCAGCAATTCTCAATCTGCTTGTGACATGTCTTCAGACTTCTTTCCTTCAAGAGGTAAATGGAATCTCTTCTAATACAGATAATTTTTTATCTGCATTTTGTAGAACTTGAAATCTTTTCATCAAACTTATCGATCTTGACCTTTCCTTCATCTCCTGTCATTGCTCCTACTCTTTCTTTCAAACCTAACACTACTCTGATACTAGTTATTAGGATCAACTGATGGAGTGTTTTAGAGCAATGCACAGCGATACGGTAATTACAGAAGAAAAAAAGTCTCACAAGTCTAAACATAGAAAATTCACGTGGTTCGAAGTTTCTTGTGCCTATATCTACGATTGCACCAAATAATATTTTCACTAAAATCAAGAAGTTTACAAGAGATAAAAACAAAAAGAATCACTCTTTATCTCTTTCTTCTAGATGCAAGAATAGCCTCAAATAGGAAGAAGAAAATTCCACCTAGAAATAATTCACTCATCTAGTGATCCTCTAGATTGCATACAAGAAGAACCTCTACCTTCTTACAAGAAGAATCCTTGCCTTCTCTCTTCCTCTCTCTTTTTCTCTCTTAGAAAAGATCCTTTTCTCTCTTGAAAAAGCTCCCACTGCTCTTCTCTGTGTTCTACCAAGCCTCCTCAGCCCACAGGTCCTTTTATAGCTAAAAACCTGCTTCAATCCATGTCAAAAAAGGAGAATAGAGTCCAATCTGGACTCGAATAGACTTCTGGCCGTCTAATCAAGCCCGTCCATGCCCCTGGCCTGTCCGATCGTGCATCCAGTCCATAAAATTTTCTATGGACTGTGTGAAACTCTGGGGAAACCTTCTTTTGGTCCAGTGGACCATATGAAACCAAGGAAAAAACGCCCCTAATGGATCAGAATGGATCATCGCGGTTGGCCCACGTGCACCTGTGCACTCGCGACCGACCCGCGCATGCAAGGGTGCGCCCATGAAGGGCTGGGCCATGTGCCAACATCGGGCCGCGCGTGCTCGCCGGGCCACATGCACCCACATGGGCTGCCAGGCCTGCTGGCATCTAGGCCACACCAACCAGCGGGCCAAGCCCGCCGAGCCAGCCTTTTTTCTTTTTTTCTAGGCTTTTTTTATGCATTTTCTAGGCTTCTTAGTTCTTAAGCTCCTCTTATGGATGGATTAGGCTCCACCATCCAACATTTCAAAATAGCATAATGTAAAAAGAAGCACTTTGAGTCATTATTATTCGACTCAGACTTGTTTGAAAAATTCTTAGGCGAAACAAAAAATCAGAAATCTATCATTTCAAAGTTATCTCAATAAAAAAAATTATTCTCACAATAATTCTTTTTCTTAATTAAAAATATAATGAAATTATCTTTCTCATTCTTTTTCTTAACCCTACTACGAAGAAAGACGCCCACTTCTTAAATATCCCATATATATAGGATGGAATAGAGGAGGGGGTCAAATTTATCTTGATGGGAGCAAGGATAACAATTCAGTTGTATTATTATGTATTATAAATATATTATTATTATACTTCAACTAGGTTATTCTATTCTATTTTTTATAGAAAAAAGAACTTAAAGCAAAGTATATAATAACATAATGATACATTTATACAAAATTTCTATCACAAGCACATACAATGGGTTGTAAATGGTCAAGTAAAATCCAATCCACGAAATAATTTAGTTTATAGATAGCATCATTATGGTGAAGATCATAATGCTAAAGGAATCATTATCGTAAGAAATAAGATTATGTCATAAAAATAAAAAGAATTCTCTTTTTTTTATTAAAAAATTAATTATTCATATTTTTGACAATAAAATGACGACTCATTACTACTAATGCCTGTCGCTCTCACTTTATTCCATAGCCGCCATGCGGATATTCAATATATCATTCATGTTTTTATTACCTCACAATGAATGAAATATTTTTATCAAACTCGTAAGAATATGGTAATATATACCTTGAAATATACCCAGCCCAAAGCCCAACTAATATATATAATTTGGGCCCGCGGCCTAGCCCATGATAAATTCTGCTAAGGTGTCTGATGCAACTAAATGAACGGTTCAACTTTATTTTGCTCATAGAAAAATGCTTTTTACAATGGTGTAACTCTTTAGACATCATTTACGGTGATTAACAAATGCATGAGCTCAGACAAAAAAAAAAATTATAAAATACTATATTTTTTTCTGCTCGAACTCGCATATTCATCAATCACCGTGGACAGTGTCCATGGAGCTATACCACCCATGGTGTAGAAAGTATTTTTCTTTACTCATAAATCTTCTCACCATAGCAAGCTTCTAGAAGAAGCTTTTTTCTTGGAGGGGTTGGATAATAGTTTTGTTATCATTGATATATAAGGCTGAAATATTCAACAACTTGAATATTTAATGTAGGCCCATATTATATATAGAGTTTTGACTTAATCGAATTTGAGTTCAAATCTGATCGATCTGATTCTAGCCTAACTCTTTTTCTCTCTCACTAGAATACATTCGATCAAATTTAGATCCAGATCTGATCAGATCAAAACTCTATAATGAGAGTTCTACATCGATGATCCAAACCGTTAGATATGGTTTATTATCTCAAAACTTCTTACACACCAAAAATCATATGATTTAAAAATTCTTAGTCTATGTATCAAATAGACAAAAATTAAACAATCTAAATAAAATTAAATAAAATATTTTTTTAGATAAAAATATTAACCATGTAAATCAAGGAAATAATTCAGTGGAAGCCCTCACTTTGACATCGTGCATATGTGGCAGCCAATCGGCATACGGTGAAACTTAGGCATGGCTCGATCATACAAGGGCCCACATACATGCATATAATAACTAGCAATTTGCATATAGTAGTCAAATTATATTATTCATCATACAAGTGGTACTTGTCATTGGTCTTATCACATGGACAATATGGAAATTCATATCTTGATAGAGAATTTGCAGCAACTTGCCAATAAGAGCTCTCCTATTCTACCTTTTCTATAGCCTCGGTACAGTTGAGATGGCGGCAAAGGAAGGAAAAATATTAAAAATTGAAGGTAGGATATATATATATATATATTAGTTAACCTATAATTTAATTATGCATTATATTTTCAAAATAATAAATATAATATATTTTTTTTAATCCCATCCTATAAGGTTCAGTTGATTGGGATATATTAGATTATAAAATAATTTAATAATTTTAAAAAAATTATTTATCTAAAAAAATAATTTTTATTATTTTTGATTTATGAAAAAATTATTTTAAAAAATAATATAAAAAAATTATTATATTTGATTGAAGATGATTCTACATAAAAATATAATAATATTTATAAATATATCTTTTAGTATAAAATAATTTTTTAATATAAAAATAATATTATTTTTTTTAATTAATTTTAATATAATGACTATAATCGCTTAACTTTTTACATAATATCATCTCCATCTTAATTTTTTTATAAAAATTTTTTATTAAATAAATTTTAAAAAATATTAAAATAAAGCTAATAATTGTATATGTAATTTTTGAAAATATTTTTATTAAATATAAATTATCATAATTCAAAAATTTCTAAATATTAATTTTTATGATATTTAGTTTAATTGGTCAGAGCACTGTCAAGGTGGTAGCTGCATGCTTGAGTCCCTTAGTCCCAAACTAGTATGTTCAAATGATATAATAATATTAAACAATTAAGTTTGTTAATATAAACACATTATTATACTATATTAACAGGAAAATTTTTATTTTTATGAGTAAAATTAACAAAGATAGAATTAATATAACAAATAATTCAGCACAATAAATGTAAAAAGTTAAGTAAAATATTCCAATAATATAAAAATGTAATTAATAATATATAATATATTATGGTATGATAGTAATAATGATAATGATATACAAAATATAATATATGACTAATACAGTGTATAATATAATATTAACATTAATAATATAATAAACTAAATAATAGCAAAGAATAAAAATTATGAATACCATATACATGTAGTATTAAGATGTAATTTAAAATATTACATGTAACATATTATATTATCCAAATAATAAGAAATTATTGTGATATGTTTTTAATAAATAGTACTATATATATATATATATATATATATATATATATATATTAGTTGTTATTTAGGCACATATTCAGGACTAGGAAAATGTCCCTGGGATATGATTTTACCCTATTTTTAGAGGAATCCAGTACCCATATGGATCAGCATTCATGTCCAAATGGATTGCCAAACATGGAAATAGGCTGGATGGATATCTAATACCCAGACCCGCCTCCCAATTCTTGTCAACTAAACATGGCTAATGTGTTGCATGGGCATGTAGTTCTATAAGATTCATGTTCTCCTGAGGTTAGCGAGTAGTATGATGACGTTAAAAGGTTTTTTCATGGGAATGCAATTAATGATGTTAATGAAGTTTTGTATACTTTGTCTTATTTTTAGCTCCCTTCTCTCCTTCCCAATGCCTATATTTTTCGAAATTGTCCTTTTCGATGCCATGCTTTTTTGCCGTGGCACCAAACAAATGAAGGTCATCTGGTTGACAAATTCGTGTGATTTGAATTCTGATATATTTAATATATGCTGCTTGCAAAATTCATTTTATTTTTAATGTGGGGACAGTGCATGCTGCTAATCATGAACATAGCTTCTTGCAAGTTAATTCCTTTTCCAATATCTAGCTAAGAAGCAATGCTCTACATTTTAGATTGTCATCCATTTTCTGTAAGCCTTAGCTTAAAAACATAACTTACTGATTATGGTTTTCAGTCAGCAGCATTGATAGGAGACTTTAACAATTGGAGCCCCAATTTGGATGTCATGATCCGGTATTTCATTTCATCTCAGATAACTCTTCATCTTTGCAGGCAAAATTTTTTGCTATTTTCTGTAGATTAATTTATGATAATCTCAAAGTTAAACTCAGTCTTTTCTTGAGACAATTTTTTCTGTTTAAAGCTAATTTTTGTCATCATTGAGAATCTCATCCTCTAGTATGGTAGGAATCCTGAAACACACTAAAACTCACTGTCTGTTTCATGATGGAAGCCATTATCATGTTATTCCCAATAATCAGCCTGAAAGTACTGAGCGCTACTACCTGGCAATTGTGTTAAGAGGTTATGCAATTATATATCATTATCCATTAATTATAGATCATTATCCTTAGATGTACTAGTGACTGACATGCTTTGCTTGTGATGGTCTATTTATGCTATTAAGGTTTTAACTCGAGGATCTAGTAACCAAAAAATCTTTCTCTAGCCAGGTAGGCTTTTTCCCATTTGTATACTTCCCTATGTGGAAAGAACCTATGGTTGGTTGCTGGTGAATTATAACGGGACTTGTTTAGAGGGAGCACCCACCTCAAAGAAACAAGAATTATTTGATAATCTGCTTCTTTCTCTTGATATGATAGTATAGCCTTATGATAGAACGCTACAAAGATTTTTAAAAAATAAAATAAAATAAAATTAGAAATCTTGACTAACAAGAAGTCTAACAAATAGCAGAATTATTAAGAGATAAGATTCGGAAGGATAACTATTCGGCTAGCTATTTTTCTTGACCAAGCCTTTGTCTCTACTCGAAAACTATTCAGCTAGTTGCTCCATCGATCCAACCTCTGTCCTTGCCCGAGTCCTGCACCTTCTATAAATTTTTCCCACAAATGAGTTCCTAACATCACTCCTCGCCTGGGCAAAGAGCTTGTCCTCAAGCTCAAAGTTTGGATAAACACTTCGGATATCCGTGATGGGCTCCCATGTAGCTCCAGTGCTAGGCAAGCCACACCATTGCACCAGGACCTCCCATGAGCCCCTACTGAGACGAGCATGAAGAATGGTTTGAGGTATAGAAACTATCTTACCATCTACCAAGAGAGATAACGTAGGTTCATTCTCTAGAGGTGCACCCTTGTATTCCTTTAGTAGTGACACATGGAATACATCATGTATTTTAACATGAGAAGGCAATGCCAATTGATAAGAAACCAATCCAATCTTACAGACAATCTTGAAGGGGTCATAAAACTTGGGTAATAATTTAGAATAACGCCACCGCATCACTGTAATTTGCCAATAGGGGTGGAGGCATAACCACACAAACTGTCCAACCTAAAATGCTATATCACGATGGCCCTTGTCATAATATTGTTTCATGCATTCTTGCGCTCATAGCAGGCAGAATCGAATTTCATTCAAGATCTGATCTCTTTCCTCCAATGCTCTATCCACGGCATCAACTCTAGATGATTCAGCCACTTAAGAGAGAGGGACCATACACCACCTGAAATGGAGAGGTCTTTAGTGAAAAGTGGAAGGTGTTATAGCAATATTCCGCCCACACAATCTAAGTGGTCCGTGTCTTCAGTTTGTCACCCACGAACATCGAAGGTACATCTCAATAGTTCTATTAACCGCCTCAGTCTGGCCGTCTGTTTGAGGATGATGTGCTAAAAAAAATGCCAAAGTAGTGCCTGATAATCTGAATAGATTCTGCCAGAAATTACTAGTAAAAATAGCATCTCGATAACACAATCAATTCAGGTAAACCGAGCAATCTGAAAACATGCTCAAAGAATGTATTAGCCACTGTAATAGCAATGTAAGGATGGGCCAATTGTATAAAATGAGTAAATTTAGAGAATCTATCTGCCACCATGAACAAGACAGATTTACCACCGGATTTTGGAAGTCCATCTATGAAGTCCATTGAAATATCTGCCTAGACCTGTGTTGGTACCTCCACAAGTTGCAGGAGACCGGTGGGGTGTAAGTGTTCAACCTTGGTGCACTGGCAAGTAGTGCAGACAGCAATGTACTCTTTTATGGTGGTCTTCGTGCCCTTTAAGAAAAAATCAGCTCTAATGCTTTGAAGGATCTTTTGGATCCCTTCATAGGTTCCATCATGAAAGCCTGCAACAATTGTTTGAATTAGTAGTAAAGTAGGCATCATTAATATATGATTTTTATAAAGAATTAAGCTATCTCGGGTAGTCCACTATTTCTCTGATTCTTCATTTTCAATTCTAGCCCACAGCTCCTTTAAAGCATTAGAGCTTCCAATTTCAGCCCTTATCGAGTCGAAAAATCTCACTATTGGTCGGGACATAGCAAGCAACAGTCTCTCATTTTCATCCTACCTTTATAGAGCATCAGCGGCTTTATTAAGTTGGCGTGCTCAATACTCTACTTTAAAATCGAACCCAAGCAACTTGCTTATCTAGTGCTATTGGAGACATGCTGTCAAACGTTGATCCAATAAATATTTGAGGCTAAAATGATCCGTCTTGATAAAAAATGCATGCCTCCAAAGATAAGGCCTCCAGTGTTGGACCGCTTTAGCAAGGCCGATTAATTCATGCTTGAATGCAGGCAACTTGAAATGGTGATCTACTAAATTTCTGCTGAAGAGGGCTATGGGGTGGCCATGTTGCTAAAGAACTACTCCAATCCCCCCTCCTGTCTCCTGAAGCATCACACTCAACCACAAATTCAACTGACAAATTAGGTAGTTGCATAATCGAAGCTGCTGATAGGGCCTCCTTTAATTATTGAAATGATAATGCTACCTCTGCACTCCAATTGAAAGAATTTCTTTCAAGTAGGCTTGTCAATGGGGCAACCATCAAGCCATAGTCTTTGATAAATTTGCTGTAGTGCCCCGCAAGCTCCAAGAATTCATGCAAGAATTTTGTTGATTTTGGTTTAGACCAATCTCTTATAGCTTGAATTTTTTGTTCATCTACTGAAACTCTCCTACCGGTGATTATGTGCCCTAAATAGGCCACCCATTGCTCTCTAAAAGAACACTTAGATTATTTCAAAAAGAGATGGTGAGCATGAAGTAATTCAAAAACCTTCCTGACATGTCTCATATGGTCAGTCCAAGTCTTACTATAGATCAAAATATTATCAAAATAGACTAGGACGAACTTACGCAGATACTCCCTGAAAACTTCATTCATGAGTACTTGAAAAATGGATGGGGCATTTGTAAGCCTAAAGGACATCGCCAAGGACTCAAAATGCCCGTAGTGTGTTCTGAAGGCAGTTTTTTCCACAGCTGAGGAATCCATGCGAACTTGATGATAACCCGAGCGGAGGTCTAGCAAGGTTAAGAACTTGGCATCGGGATAGAGAATTTATCTTTGACTATTCTAGCATTTAATTCTCGATAGTCGATACAAAATCTCCATGAGCCATCTTGCTTTCGAACAAGCAACACTAGGGTCAAAAAGAGGGAGCAACTCGATCTAATAATTTCTGGCTGCAACATGTCCTTGCACTACTTTTCAATCTCATTCTTTTGCAAATGAGGGTATCGGTAAGGCCTCACTACCACTGGTCCCGAATATGGCGCTAAATTAATTCAATGGTCATAGTTGCAAATTGGAGGTAGGCCTGTTGGTTGCTGAAACAAGTCACAAAATTCGGTCAGTAATTCATTTAATTGGGTAGGTCCATATTTGTCTCCAATGGCCATATGGAGCCGCGGCTGTGCATTGGTTGCATGGGGTTGTTGCCCATGCAACATAATCATCTTCCCCTCTACTTCAAAATTCATGATGAGGGATCCAAAGTCCCAAACAATTGACCCCAATGTCCATAACCATTTTACCCCTACTACCACATCAAACCCTACTAACGGAATCACAAATAGATCAATGGTATATGAATCCGAATTGACATTTAGGATTACCGATTCACAAATTTCCAAGCTGAAAATTTTTTCTCTATTGGCCACTAAAACTTGAAAGCCCATGCATTGTTGGATAGGGAGGCCAAGCCAGATTATTGCTGTCGTACTCACAAAATTATGAGTACTACCCGAATCCACCAAAACGAGCATATGTATTACCCCACCCAAGCTTGTACTTGCATGGTTTGAGAAGAGAGTAGATCGGTGATTGCATTAAGAAATATTTTTGGTTCTCCCACTGTTATTTCTTCTTCATCCTCTATGGGTTCTATCCAATACTTTACCTCAAGCCAAAAGAGATATTTGCACTGATGCATGTACCGCTCATCACAATTATAATAGAGCCCCTTGGCTCTTCTTTCTACCATTTCCTGTTTGCTCAATTTTCTGAATATTGGCCTGGTCACAATATTTGAGCTCCCAACCATTACTGCAGTGGTAGCTCCTCCTTTCCCTGTTTTAATCGAGGCTGGACCTATAGTGGCAGGCCACTAGGTCGTCCAAGTTGTTATAGACTTGCACTGCTCACTTCCTACTTGCTCCAGGTGACGCGATCTGCTGCCTTCTTTCAAATGTCCATCCAAGCTCATAGCGGTTACTAGATTAGGTGGATTTTGCAGCTCCACATCCACTCTGAGCTTCTCTGTTAATCCAGCGATGAAGAGATCAACTTGCTGGTCGGGGCGAACTAATGTGGCTCATGCCAATAAGGCTTGAAATTGCCGCTAGTAATCATCCATTGAGCCGTTTGTTTAAGATTAACTCTCCCAATATGTTGCTTCGGAGGGATGGGCCAAATCGAAGGTGATAATAGTTCTTGAAGGTATCCCATGGTAAGTTCGGTTCCTCCTGTTCGAATTTATAGAACCATAATTGCGTGTCACCCATCATATGGTATGTAGCTAACCTTATCTTGTTGACCTCCAGAGTGCGTTGATTCTGGAAAAATTGATCGTAATGGTTAAGCCACCCTAGGAGATCTTTCGTTCCATCATAAGTTGGAAAGTCGAGCTTGATATAATGCAGCACCATCCTTGCATCTTGATGACCCTCTATCCTTTCTTTCGAGTGGATAGAAAAATTTTGATGGCAAGCACTTCCTAAGCCCCCTTCCCACTCACGAGGTTGCTCAACACTGAGCCCTTTTCCAAGAGCCATTATTTGTCTGGAGATCTCCTCGAATATTGCCCGCATTTCCTTCTAATCTTGGGCATATTATGTGGAGCATTCTTCCGAGACTTGTACCAAGGCTTTTGTCCGTTGAATGAGCAGCCACTATTTGTCTAACGATCCTCTCAAACATTGCCCGCATTCCCTTCTGATCTTTGGTATATTGTGTGAAGCGTTCTTTCGAGACTTGTAGCCTAGCTTCTGTCCATTGAATGAACGTGTCCAGCTTTTCCTTCAAGTGAGATTGATCATCCATAACTCCCTGCTCTGATACCAAGTTGTTGAGGTTCCGACTTAAAGATCTAGTTATGAGTCAGAGAACGAGAAAATCTTCCTCTAGCCATGTAGACTTTTTTCTATTTGTGTTCTTCCCTCTGCGGAAAGAATCTATGATCGCTAATGAACTGTAATGAGACTCATTTAGAGGGAGCACCCACCTCAAAGAAACAAGAATTGTTTGATAATTTGCTTCCTTCCCTTGATACGATAGTACAGCCATATAATAAAAAGCTATAAAGATCGTAAAAGAAAATAGAAATAAAATTAGAAATCTTGACTAACAAGAAGCCTAATAAATAGCAAAATTATTAAAAGATAAGATTCTGAAATGGAAGAATAACCATTCAGCTAGCTATTTTTCTTGATCAAGCTTTTGTCTCTGTCCAAAAAATCATTCAGTCAGCTGCTCCATCGATCCAGCCTTTGTTCTTTTCCGAGTCTTGTGCCTTCTATAAACTTTCTCCATAAATGAGTCCTTAACATCATTCCATTAAAGGAGATTTTACGGTAGATTTCTTCTATGATATTCTTATTAACTTTTGGTTTACACGCTAACATTTTTCTTGTGCATAAAACATGTTTGCACCATCTGGAAATTTATTATACCGCATAAAAAATTTCAATTTTTATTAACAGATCCCTGAACCACTTAATTTCATGTATGCTGATATTTGATTAATTCTTTTCAGAATGAGTTTGGTGTGTGGGAGATTTTCGTGCCCAATAATGCAGATGGCTCACCTCCTATATCCCATGGCTCACGTGTCAAGGTATTTCTCCTCCTTCTTGGATGTTCGGTGAACTGTTGGTTGAGTGTTCTCTCTGATTTCTCGTGTTCTAAATCCTTATTTTACTTTTTGCAGTAATCACTCCATAAGATATAGCAGTGTTTTTTTCCTGTTATTTTGGTATATCTAAAATTATGTCATGTGTTGTTCTTGCATTTTCTGTTCACTAATTCTATGAGTGCAACATATCTAATAAAATATGCTATCACCACTCCGAGGAAACTGATATTCCTGTGCCTTCATGGTAGCCCCTCTTTCCATTAATAATGTGTGTGCATCTCATTGGTTCAATGTTGTAGAAGAAATCTACTATAAGGTTAACCGACTTAACATATGAATGAGCATTTGCTTTTATCAGAATTGAACTCAGCGATGCCAATGCTAACGAAAGGCAAACTAATTCTTGACCACCTTTTGCTAGATGATAATGACAGAAATTTCTAAAGTACTCTCTGGCTTGATTGTGAGGGTTCTACATTTCTCATATTAACATATTTGCTGTTCACAGTTGTACAGAAATTCTTTGATGCGCAACTATGTTTGACTTGCGAGGATCACTCTGAACTTTGCCAGTCTAGAAAAAATACAGTATTCTATTACTAATTTCTAGCTCTTGAATCATAAATGGAGCTAACTAATAAATGACCCCTAAATGTAGCTAGGGCCGTAACCGACCGTCCTTATCATATCAACTTTGGGTTACAAATTCCTATACTCTGTCAGTCCAAGCTTGGAGTTCATATTAATTTGCTGATTTATATCTGCATTAATATCCATATTGTCAATAACCATTTTGTATTATATCTATTTAAAATAAATATGGATATAAATTTTAACATCCATTTGATAATTATATTTAGGTTTGTATTCCTTAACTAAAACTGGAGATAGATATGGATATACAAGTATCTGATCCGTGTTCAGCACTATTATCAAAGATAGAAAAAGCAGTCCTATATGCTTCGTCTTTTTTTTTTTGAAAACAATAGTGAAGAGTCCACATGACTTTCTACTATGCTTTTTCCTTTATCGGAAAACCATGTGCATGTGCTAACTAGTCTATTAAATTGCCACAGTGACACCGTGCTTTCATAATATAGTTTACTAATTCCTAATCCATGTGAGGTTCTAAGCAGTGCTGCTCCTCTCAACTCTCAAATGTTCAAGAAATATGTATCACATAATTAAAATTTTATAAGAAAATATGTTCAAAATAATGATGTGATACTTGATTATATTTGTACTGAAAAATAATTGGCTAGTATTTTGACTAAGACTTTAAGTGAGGATAGATTCTATGAGATTAGGAAAGAACTAGGAATTCTTGATCCTTCAGCTTGATCATCTTTTCGATTCCATGTTCTACTTGTCCAAATTTCCTTAAATTAATCTTTTGAGCTCACTTCTTTTTTCTACTTAAAAGGCTAAAATTTGCTCTTCTTACTGATCAATTTTATATTTTCAATCCTTCTCTTTAATCTCTAATTTTTTTTCTAGATTTTTTCATCTTTTTAAATTTTTTTGTGCCATGGGACGACCTTAGAGTCGACCATGAGTCGACCTTAGAGCCGACCCTAGGGCATTCTTATCCTTTTTTTCTTAAATCTTCGATTGTCCTTTTACTTGGGAAAAAGATATCTTTCGGCCAAAGGGGCCGACTTCCATTGTTGTTCCTTCTTCACTCCCGCGCCAAGCTTCTCTCTTCCTTCATCAACAACCAAAATCTTTAAATCTTCCATATTCTCGTGATTCCCCTACAAGATCTACCCTAGAGAAGCAAAAACCCTCATCTCCTTCTCTTCCTTTGGACGGAACTTCAAATTTCTAGAAACCCTAAACAACCTAAACCACCTTTCTTCACCGTCCGGCCATCCTTTTTCAAACTCTTCTCTTTGCTCTCAAAGTTTCTTCCTTTGTTCCTCTCCGTGAGATCCTTGGCCGGATTCTAGCTTACCATTGCTTCCAATGGCTCCAAAGACGAAACTCCCTCAAAGAAGAAAGTCGACCTATGGTTTAGAAGAAGAGAAAAAAAGAAAATGAACCACTCTAGCAACATCACCGACTTCGACTCCTGTGCAAGTGCCTATTCTAGCTCCATCACCCTCTCCTATTAGCCCTAGTAAAGTACCTCTTTCAAGCAAAAAAGTATAATATGGAAAGAATATTGACTTTCAATTTTTTGAAAAAGAAGGCTTTTCTATTGAATCAAAAATTTAAAAGCAAGGTTAGAGGTTTTATTGTCTGTTAAAAGAAATTACCTATATTGATCTTATAAGAGAATTTTATCCAAATTTGAGATATCAAAGTGGGGTAGTTAAATCTATGGTTAAAGGTGTGAAAATTGTATTAGACCCGATTTATTTTAGAGAAATTCTTCATTTACCTTGTGAGGGTTATTCTGAGATGGAGCTTCCAAACAAAGAAAACGAGTTTCGAAGAATTTTGGAGAGTGGCCATGTAGGAGACCTTAGTAAGCTAGATGTCAAGCTCTTATCAATTGAAATGAGGCTCCCACATCACATGGTTACCAATTATTTTTTCCAAGAGGAGAGAGACATGATTTTCTTTCAGGCAGAGACATTTGTATGATGTATCACATTATTTGTGAGATCTCCCTAAACCTTTCTGTTTTGATGATTACAGCTATGTGTCAGACCTTAAACATGTATAAGGCTTATCTACCTTTCGGTATGGCACTCACGCTAGTATTTAGGAGGTTTGATGTGAGTTTTGAGGAAGAGGCTACCAATAGTTTATCCCATACTAATACAATTAACCACCATACTGTATATCGAATGGATTTTATAAAAAATGATGGCGGTTGGTCTAAGAAAATAGAGGATGAGGATAGAGCTAAGGGAGAAGGATCTTCATCTCCACCTCGTGAGCAGAGAGATTCACCTAATATACAGTTTGTTTTTTATCACGAGGCTAGTCCTTCAGAGACAATTAGAGACACTTCTACTGAGCCACGGTCTGAGCATCGATAGTGTCATTCTATTTTCAGACTTGCTGATAATCAGCTTCAGACTTTTGCATAGGAGGTTACTAGGATCATCATGTCCGCTCAATGGACTACTCAGGGGGAGAGCTCATACTCGGCACCTTCTACTGATTACTCTATAGTTTCTCATATTATCACTATGATATCCGGTATAAATATGATGCTTGAGTACTTGGTTCAGACTGTTTCTGATCTCAGTTCCAAAGTTTCAATTTTGGAGAGAGAGATCAGGAGTCTTTCACTTTCTGCTAGCCGAGATTTGGAAGATCCCACTCAGATTTGAGATTTATCAACTGAAGCTGGGAGGCTTCGTGGCTTTATGGAGTTAGGGATCGCAGCTATAAGAGAGGAGATCAAAAGTTCTGAAGAAGTTGTTGCTGCTGAGATTCGCTTACTGATGCAATTATTATCGAGAGCTTTGGGACAGCTTGATTCGATCAGACTTATCCTTTTGATCTAGTCTTCCCAAGTTGTCGGGCCCTCTCGTCCACCTACTTGTGTCAATACTTCAACCGATCGAGGCAGACGTGGTCGAAGTTGTGCTCGTAGCATTGATCCGGATACTCTTCACCATATCATCGATTCTTCTTCTGATTTTGACTCTAATGGATCTGGCCGACTCCACTACTAGATCTTGATCAGTTATCTTTATGTATTTAGGATATAGTTTTTAATTCTATATATCTTTGGTTGTTCGTAACTTGTGTATTTTGGTGTTTTATGACTTATGTGCTTTGGTACTTTATGGGTGATGTATTTTGTTCATGGATATAACCCTATGACTTTTAAGTTATATTTTGGATATATATGACTTTGGTTAATAATTATATGAATATTGTTTGGCTTATACATCATGTCTTTTGAGTAATTATAATGCCTTGTATAATTATGGCTTGTAACTTGGTATACAAATGCTGTGTATTCATGATGAATTTTTCTTCAGTAGCAGAATATTGAAAATAAATTAAGGGAGAACCTTTTCTTTTAAAAAAAATATTTTAAGATAATAATTGATGATGTCAAAAAGAAAAAGTAGTATAGTATGTAATGTTGGCAATAAGCAAATTATTCAAAATGCAAAATTAAATTTTTTTAAAGTATTATTCAGAATACAAAAGCAAATTATTCAAAAAATTCTAAATGCAAATTTCAAACAAAATGTTCAAAATTGTTCAAAGTATTCTAAATGCAAATTTTAAATAAAATATTTAAAATGCAAAATTTCAAATTTGTCTCACATGTCTTGGCAAATTTCAAAATTTGTTCAATATAATGGTTTAAGCAAGAATGGTTCTCTTTGTCTTATATACCTTGGCAAATTTCTACATAAAATTAATAAATTGCAAACTTCTCTTCTAAAAAGAGCTAAGAGATCTAATCAAAAATTTGCATCAAAATTAAATACTCTTGTACACTGTTGCATTTTAAATTCTAAAATCCTTAATGACATTTCTTTTACTTCAATGCTTCATAATATATCTTATTTTTGCTTATGCTCAAATATTTTATCATCATCTAAAAAAAAATTATTGCTCCAAAAATTAATTTTGATGACTACAAAATATTTGAGAAAAGTACTAACAATTTTTAGCTTGAAAAAAGAATAATTATGCATTTCAGGTTTCACAAGAATATTCAAGCTTATCTAAGAAAGTTGAAGAAGGGCAAAATCATAATTCATTAAGTTGAAAATCAAGAAAATATTTTTTGAAAGCCTCAAGAGTATTAAAGAAGAATTTAGATCTTTTGGATCCAATTTCATATTTTTTGAAAGTCAAAATCTAAAAAAAATTAAGTTTGAGCAAAAGAATCGACCCCTGCTAAAACGAGCTGATTGAAAAGCTTTATTCTGGTCGGCATGCCAAAAGAGGACGACCTTAGGGGGTCGAATGGGCTGATTGACAAGCTTTAATCCCACCGACACGTCAAAAAGGGACGATCTTAGGATCGACCTCTATTGTTCAGCAGGCCAGAATACAGAAACTAGATTTTTCTATTTCTGCCATAAAGGTCGACCCTTACGATGAAAAAATTCTATAATAGCTAATTTTTCAGTCCACTTTAAAAGCATTTAATGCTTATTAATGGCTCTCCAATGGCTACAAATGAGCACTATTCACTCTCCAGCATTCATTGAAGATATAAAAGCATTCAAATGAAGAAAACTCAAAAAAAATCAAGAAAATATTCAGCCCTAGAGAAAAACTCCCTTTCAAGCAAAGAAGCGTTGATTTCAAACTCAACCATCTCTTCAAAACTCATTCCAGCATTCATTCATTCTGAGAGAAATCTGAAAAGTTTCTCTCCTTTTGTGTAAAGTATTTTTAAAGTTCTATTATACTCATTAAAAAAGCTAAATATATTTTTCATTATCACTATACTTGTAATTTATTTTTATTATTTTATTTTAAATTTTGGGAGTTTCAAAACTTGGAAAGGTTGATCCAAACCTTAAATCGAAGTGTATTGGATTTGCTTGTATCCAGAAAATAAGTATTCTAACTTAGAATAGCTATGGTCGGAGGTTACCAACGTTGTATTTGTTTTGAATATGATTAGTAGATTTAAATTCCTAAGTAGGAGTTTGGAGAGTGGATGTAGGTGCAAGATTGACACCAAATCATTATAAATTTTGTTTATGGTGTGTTGATTTACTCCCATTATCATTACTTTATTCTCTTGCATACTAGCTTCTTAACTCTTTATTTTGCTCATAACAGCCATTGCACGTTGCATTTTTATTTTTACACAATTCTTATGGTTCACACTTCACTTAAAATTTTAAAAAATCCAATTCACCTCTCCCTCTTGGGTTGCATAGCTGGGCAACATCAACAAAGATTCTCTTGGCTCGCAACTCCTATGTTGTGCAAATGATGTCTGTCCAAGTAGCATGAAGCTCTGCACTGAGGACAGCTGGCTCATAAAGCTGTGAACCCCTCGCCGCTAATAGCCTAGCATTCGAACCCCGGATGATATAGTTCAAACCTCCTAGACCATCTCTAATACTGCCATCAAAGTTGACCTTGACAAATCCTAAGGGGTTCCCAAAAAATGAACATAACTTTTTGGATCACTGCAAATGCAGTAAGCCTAGGAACTTGGGGCGATAAGACTTGGGCTAACAATATCGAAGTGGCTATACTCCGTAGCTAAGCAACATATTCTCTTAAGCACTTGCTGCATAGGCACAGTCTCAAACATGAAGCTATTTTTAGACAATCAAATTTGATTGCCACCCCCAAATGAACCTTCAATCGTGCTTCGACAGATCGCATCTAGGAAGGAGGAAGCCAAGGGCCATTGATCGCTCCTCATGGCTGGCCACTCACCATCCTCCAAGTCAAACCCATCCTCGAATAGTGAAGGAGTGCATGCTCCGTCGACTCCTCCAACTCGTAGACTGGGCAGATAGTCAAAACCTCCATATCTCTATCTCTGATAAGTATTCGAGTCGGGAGCGGATCCCAGACAACCTTCTAGAGGAAGAGTCTAATCCTAAGGTGGGCAGTTACTCTCTAGATCCAAGCCACATCGATCCTCCTGTCTGGCACTGGTCTGCTCATGTCAATAAGATCCTCGACAGGAACCTTAGGGAAGCAAGACCACCCCCACATCCTTAAGTCCTGGCTCCAGTGGATAGGAATTGGTATGGCATATATCCTATCAACTAACTACCTACCAAAAAAGATGCTGACTACTTGAGTCCTCCAACCCCTACCATCTATAATGATCAAATCACAAACCTAGAGGTGGTTGTCCACTTCTATGCTTATGTAGATTGGCCAACGAGGGAGAGGCATGCTAGAGATCCAAGCATTCTAGCTCTAACACATCAATCAAAGTCCCATCTTCAATCAGCCATCTGACCTAGGCCACCACCACTGGGGTGCGAGCATAAATCTCTCTCCAAATGAATGAGCAGCTATGATCAATCCGAGTCTGAGACCTCTAGCTCCAAGCTCCATATTGAGCCCTTATCATCCTGCTTCATAAATAATCAGATTGGGTGAGAAATCTGATTGTATGCCTAGAAATCATGACTTCTTTCCTTACTAGTAATGACTGGATCTCAAGGCCCTTATCCCACACCAGCTGGCAGATCACATCTTGGGAAAGCAAGTGAAGTCCATGACCTCCCTTCCGACGCCTACAGGAAATTTTGGAACTACTTCTCCAGATCTTTGAGAGAAGAGCACGGCACCATAGTATTTGCCAAGAGGTAGACTAAAATAAAACTTAATCAATCTTACAAGGATAATCCTACCCATCATGGAGAGAGTATTGGCTTGCTAGCCGTTGAGGCGATCCTAAATCCACTACTCTATGGGCCTACAATCGATCCTCTAAAGTCTCTACCCATGATAAGGATCCTTGGATAGATCAAGGTCCCGTCTGCTCAAGGATCCCTACTCTGTCCTGAATCGCTTGCTTCATTTAGACCCTTATCTTAGGACCGAAGATAATAGTGGACTTCTACAGATTCACGAGCTAGTAAGAAACCCAATAATAGGGCTTAATAATAATCGCAAAGCATCTCACGTTTCGAACCAAAGTCCAATCAATGAGCAAGCAATCATTTGCAAAAAGAAAGATGTGAGAGTCCAAAGATAGGCCAACAAGGCTCCAACTCCACCCTCTAGACCACCATCTGAAGAGTATGAGAAAGAGCATCAGCACAAAATAAAAAAGGTAGAGGAATAGAGGACACTCTTGGCAAAGACCGTCCGCTGAGTGAAAGAAGTCCGTCGAGGAGCTATTAATCAGAATAGCAAAGCTCGAGATCTCTATACGGTCCATGATCCAGTTGTGGAACCAATTGATCCAACTATCATGGAAATCAACTCATGGAATGTACGACGCAAAAATTGCCAGCTCATTTGATAATAAATCCGCTTCATGTCCAACTTGATCGCCATCAATCTCTAACGAATGGATATAAACCGCAGATCATGCATAAATTTCTGGACGAGCAAAACATTGTCGATAATGCGGCTGACAAATTAATTAGACAAGAAATAACTGACTTTAAACATCCAACCAAAACCCTCGCACACATTTTATAAAGAGTGGGACTGATGCATCAACCGACTTCCTCGCTTCTCTACCTTGTCTGTTTAAACTGATATCAAGGTAAGGGGCGGTTTTGAGCATGACCCAAGCTATCGGGCTGCCAAGGTGGGACAGGATGCCGAACGGGCATTCCTAAGTGGGTCGTAAAAATTTAGAGAATAAACCATAACAGAATTCATGTCAAACAACAAGTTAATTGAGTCTGGGCAATTCGAGAAATTCAGGCTATGAAACTTGATAAATACCAATGACCCTATCTGGATAACAAGGTCGAAACTGCAGATCTTAAAACCAGGTGAATTAATACATTACCGGGGGAAAGCCTACCCTTATTCTGGTTAATTGTTTCCTTTACAATACCAGCATTTTAACAGTCTAAAATATACCCCCGTCCACGCTCTAAAATACATTGATGATAAACAAAGATGAACAATGAAGCTAAAGATTACTAGGAACTCTCTAGCAACGAATTCGTATTACCAGAGCCAACAGCGCAGAAAAAGGAAATACCACAAACAGAATGTCATGCAACTACGAATTGCTATGAAAATTTCAACATACCATTCCTAAAACATCTCGCTACTCATCAAATATCCGGCCTATAGTGGGAGAACGAGAAAGAACTTGCTGGCATATAACATAATCTAACCAGTAATCAGCTAGATTCTGCAGAGTACTTAGTCAATCTGCATTCAGCGGGGCGTCTGCTATGGCTTCAATATCCATGTTGCTCTTAATTATCTTTCCTTGGTTTCTGGGTCAAGTTTGTCCAAGTCTTCTAAAACTGCCATGTAAACCATACAGAAGCTCCTCAACTTCTGAACACAAGCTTTTCTTCCACTCTCACTTGTGCTATCGTTAGCAGTAACCTGCATAAATTCTTGCCTGCCAAGTACTAACTTACCTGCAATGGATCAAAAGATAGATAGAAAATGACAGCTAAGAAAGCATGCTAAGGGAGTGCAGATGATAGCTGAATTCCAGAAGATTTGTTGATAAGTTTGCTATAATCCAATTTCCCAAGGTTCAATTGATATGATAATTAACCCTCAAGAAGAAATTTGAAACTCTTCCCAGTACTAAGTTCAACCAGCAGCCACCATTAATCATGAAGCAACCAATTCACAGCTACCAACCCTGCAAAATACTTCTGAAAAACAAAAAAACCATTCCATATTTACCTTATAGGTCTATAGGCTTCTCACACTACCAGAAGATATCTACTAGGAAAAATATTCCTGGCCAAATCACCATCCTATTAAATGGAAGGGCGTTCCTAAAGATCTAATAATCCATCCTGGTCCAGTACCAAGAATCATCTCTTCATGTCTTCCGTGCAGCTAGAATAAGTGCATTCATACCACAAGTCACGACCCTTATCATTTAAAGGAAATAATGTTAGTGCAAGGTCACTTGATGTAGCAGCAAAAAAATATTGATCCTCGTATGCAGGTCATGTAACTAATTCGTGGAGTCAACAGATGAAACTTCAAACAAGTATTTCTGAATTGAGATAGAGGAGCAAGTTTTCAATTTCTAGAATGGTATCACGGTAAGGAAGACAGACGTGCAACACATGCAGCAAACATGAGTATTTCCCCAAGGACTTGGAATACTTAAGGCTTCATGAGCCTGCCGCTTAAACTCCTCCAAATCTTCAGGTGGGGCCTTCCCAAGATGAACATCATTATCAGGAACAACCCCATCATAGGTATTCAAGCCACCGCACTGATTTTCCAGACCCCTCTTCCAATGTTTGTAGAGTCTAAAAAATTCTTGTCTAATCTCTGAAGAACACAAACCGTGGAATTCTGAAAGGACTGACCTCAACCACCGCGTTAAACTCACGCCAAGGCCACCATCTGCATGAGGAGAAGAATTGTCTGACAGCAACTGAGCATCAAATCTAGACATTCTACGCAAGGTCATTCTACATGGGAGTGCTCGAAGGCCATGTTTTTCTCAGGCAAAAAACCTATCTTATCCTCATTAGGCCATACTTCATCACCACCAGTTGGTGACTGAATCCTTCTGAAGGCATTTGGGTCATCAGATGCAATGCTTCTTTGATCAATTTCCTTCATGTCGCTATCCATAACACAGCTTCATTTGATCACCCTTTTCGATGATACATCATAAAAACCATTGACATGGATTTTCCTCGAACGCCAGAGAGGCTGGAGTCGGTGGAGCATCGGACTGCCGGGAGCGGGACCTACAAGAAAAATCTCCACCAGAGGTGGCTCTGGCAAGGACCCTCCAATACTCAAGTCAGTCATCCAACCAATAGAAGAAAAATGAAAGCATTCTATAGAGAGAGATTGTGTACCTTGGAGATTGTCTTTTTACCTCTCTTTATGAGGAAGGTTGGAGCTGTGAAAGAATGTGAAGATGTAGAGATCTTTTACCTCTCATTGAATATCCACAAAATCCATGCATAGCTCTTAGACTTTCTTAAGTTTGACGAGTAATCACTTCATGACATATGGAAGTCTTTCCTATTAATGACATGGGCTAACAAGTAGTGGCTGAAAATCATAGCCGACTCACTCTACGCATGATTACGCTCATTTATTAATGGAATGATGTGACAGGACCAAAATGGGACCTTCTGGAGACTCAACGGGTAGAATCGGACGGAGATAGATGCTAGAACACGACTGAGGATCAAGGTTCGGATCTGCTGATCCGGATCGGATGTCAAAATGGCTTGGTCCCACATGAAGTGACATGGCCTAAGAGGATTTTGTAAGGGTCGATCTTCCCAAAGTAGTTTGTAATAGTGAATGGCTGGCCGATTAGGAGTAAGGATCAGCCAAAGATCCCCGGAGAGGATACTAAAGCCGTGGGCCGTCCCATCTATTGAGTCGATAGCTAGGGACTAAGAGCATGGGATGGCCTGCTTTGCTCATGATTATTCTCATTTTTTAATAAATGACGTGATGTGGCTATAAAAAGACCTTTTAAAGGCCAACGGTCAAAGCTGAGAGTGTAGGGGTCGACAGAGGCCTGTCGGCCAAGAATCCTTCTGGCGAAGGACTTTTTGGCCGAGAACTTATTGCTGGGATCGAATGGACGTAGGGAGCATGGGCACCAAGAAAAATATCTTTTCCTTTTTCTTCCTCCTCCACCACCTTCTCTCCCTTGCTTTCTTGGTCGAGCATGGTGCCCACGGGAGAATGGTATGAAAAAAAGAAGGGGCAATTAATGTTTCCATCAAATTTATATGATCATCCTCTTTCCTTCCTTTTGTCTTGTTGTATGCTCTTGGGCAGATAGGATAGAAGGTAGAAAGGCAATTAAAGCCTCTATCAAAGCAAAGTAAACTAAGGCAATTCTCAGAGTATATGTACGACAGGTCCAGTGGTTTCTTCGGACCCCATGTCTTCGGCCAGTATCAAAATAGCCCCCAACATTAGCCCCTCTACTCCCGATGGAGGTTGGGGGGTATTTTGGTACCGGCTGAAGACATGGGATCCGAAGAAATTACTGGACCGACTGTACGTATACTCTGAGAATTGCCTTGATTTACTTTGCCTCTCTACCTCCTATCCCATCCACCCAAGAGCATACAACAAGACAAAAGAAAGGGGAGAGGATGGTCATATAAATTTGATGGAGGCATTAATTGTTCCTTCTTTTCTCATATCATTCTCCCGTGGGCACCACAACAAGTGCTCGATCAAGAAAGCAAGGGAGAGAAAAGGTGGTCTGGGAGGAAGAAAAGGACAAGATATTTCCCTGGGTGCCCACGCTCCGTACGCCCATCCGACCCCAGCAATAGGTTCTCGAGCAAAAAGTCTTCAGCCAAAAGGATCCTCAACCGACAGGCCTCTATCGGCCCCTACACTCCTAGTTTTGGCCGTTGGCCTTTAAAAGGCCTCTTTATAGTCCTATCATGTCACCTATTAAAAAGTGGGAATAATCATGAGCAAAGCAGGACTCCTATGCTCTCAGCTCCTAGCTGTCAACTCACAACAGATAGGATGGCCCACGGCTCTGGTATCCTCCCAAAAATTTTTAGCTGATTCTTACTCCTAATCGGTCTTGGAGTTATTCACTATTATAAATTACTTTAGAGAGATCGGCCCTCACACAGACCGCTCAGGCTGTCACCTCACATGGGACCAAGCCACTTTGACATCCGATCCAGCGGATCTCGAATCTTGATCCTCGACCGCGTTTCAGCATCGACCTCCGTCTAGCCCCGACCGTTGAGCCCGCAGAAGGCCCCCATTATAGTCCTGTCACATCATCCTATTAATAAATGGGCGTAATTGTGTGTAGAGTGAGTCATTTATGCTCTACAGCCCATGTCATTAATAGGAAATGCTCCCATGTGCCATAAAATAATTACTCATCAAACTTGAGAAAATCTAAGAACCATGCATGGATTTTGAGGATATTCAATGAGAGATAAAAGATCTTTGACATCCTTACGTTCTCTTACAGCTCCAACCTCCCTCTTACAGCTCCAACCTCCCTCATAAAGAGAGATGAAAAGGAGACCTTCAAAGTACGCAACCTCTATTCCTCAAATGCTCTTCTTTTCCACCTGTTGATTGGATGACTGACTTGAGCGTCGAAAGATCCTCGCCAAAGCCACCTCTGATGAGAATTTTGCTTGCAGGTCCCGCTCCCGGCAGTCCAACGCTCGATTGACTACAGCCATTCCAGCGTTTGACGAAAATCCGAATCAACAAATACCCAGATCAACCATGTGTGAATTCCCTCATATCTAAACAACAATTAGAATACATAGGACTCAGCCTCTCTCCTTATCACATAGAAGTAGCATCACTCTCTAAAGCATAATCATTTCAAATGATGGAATTTAGCAATCTTATTAATGGCTTCATTCCAAATTCAAGATGCTCACTTCCGGTACCACCAACATAATCCTCATGAACCCCCTTTAATCCATGACAGTCTGGAGCTGCATCTCCACGCAAAGACCGGTGCTGATCCCAGAAACTGCTCTCACTTGTGATATTCCGAGAAGCATCCAGTCCCTCACCTTGCTTCCTGTAAGATTCATGGCGAATGACACATTGCGGACCGCATGGTATCTTTTTGAATATGTCATCCGATGCAAGCAATCCATGATCACTCCTCTCTCCCTACCAAAGCTCAACGATAACCATAGTCCTGCGGCTCATCCCTGGCAGGTGGACTATGAAGGCCCTCGCTGGCTCAGGAAACTGCACTTGAGCACTTGCCTGTATCCAATCTGTCCAACAGATCATCCAGGAACTTCTTTACACCATGACCAACATCCATCGGACAAGTGATGATGGTGATCGCCATACAAGCCCGAGGGGTGTGGTCCGCGGGCGTGGGGCCATAGTCCTTCCGCTAGACCGTGGTGCTCTGGCGGCTAGGGGACAGGCGAGAGCCGATCCCGGGTCGGAGAGCTTAGGCTGCGGCTGGAGCGACGGAGGAAGAAACTGCGGTGCCAATCCGAGCGGTAGCCCTTGATCTTGGCGTTGGTCGGGGTTTGGGGGGAGAGACTCCGGCGCTTCCCGGCCTTCTTGATTGCATATCCGTCTATAAGATTAAAACTACCCAACAAGAATATCTCGTAGAACAGCCAAGATCAAAAGCCCAATTAATCGGGTTTTCGATAAATTACATGGAAAACGAATCAAAACCAAACGAAAATACGATTGCAGGAGACGAGGATCAACATCGCAATGCTCGAATGAAGTCAAAAGAAAAGGATTAAGGGAAGGGAGAAGAAGATCAAAGAGATGTTGTGGTCAAGAAGTAGCAAAACCCTAAGCGCAGATCATGATGGAGAAACCATAAACCTAACGCTAACGCATTCGTTTATTAGGGGAGACTGGATGAAACAGATCAGATTCTGGCCTGGGGAAGAAGATTGCGACGACGGGAGGAAGGCATGACGATGCCGGACGCCACCGCCATTGCTGATCTCTTGCTTTCTCTCGCCTCCCTGTCCGTCTCTCTGAGCAGCCTGAAGCTGAACGGTTCCCTGCTCCCACTAAATAATATTGGGAGGTGGTTTGACATTTTTCATATATCGCTCCTTAGAAGATGAAAATCCGGTTACCCTTGAGGGCTTGTTTGGAGAATTTTTCTTTAATTCTGAAAAAGCTGATTCATGAGAACGTTTGAATATTTTTTTAAAAAAATTTGAAAAATTAATTTTTAAAAATATAATATTTAAAAAAATAATTTTAATATATTTGGTTGATAAAAAAAAATGACTTATTTCAAAATAATTTATGTTTGATTGAATATTTATTTTTCTAAAAAATTATATAAAATATTTATTTTATTTTAAATATAAAAATATTATCTTATTGGATACATTATTATTGTTTGCACATAAAAATTTATGATGGTTAGAAACATTTTAGCCATAGGTTATAGTGAAGAAAGGTTTGAGTGTTATGACCGAGAGAATGTTCATTAACTTTTTGATGGTTTAAAAAATATTTTAAAAAAAATTCAATTCTTATTTTATGAGAAAGTCAAAAATCTATATTCTTCATGTATTTTTTTTCATAAAATATAAAAATTATATTTTTATAAAAATATTTTTTTCTAATCTCTCCTCCAATTAAATAAGAGAGATTTTTTTTACTTTTTATTAATCATACTTTTCTCCTCTACTTTTTGTAAACCAAATGAGTTCTAAATTTAATAATTTACACACCAAGTAATGCCATCAAATATGCTTTAGATTTGAACCGAAGGTTTCATCTCTATAATGTTAGTATTTGAGGCATTTTGTACTCGAATCCCTCTAGCATGTCATAAGAATTCTAAGATATGTTTGGTTGGGGAAGTTGGACTTTAAAATAAAAATAAGAATAAGTGACTAACATTCTAGCCATTTAGTTGGAGAGAATTTTATTCTCATTTCAATTCCAAAAAAAATAAAAATATCTTAATCTCTCAAAATCCAATTCCTCCTCTCCTCTTATATTGAAATTTGATTCTGATTTTAATTTCGTTCATGAACTAAACATTATCATTATAATTCTTATTGGGGATAAATTCTGCTCCTACCAAAGTTCAGTCTGATGTTTAGTCTAATACAACTGGTAATCACGAAAGAGCTTCGATCAAAAATTCTCTTCCAACGATTGAGCCCCAGTCGAACTCCTCCAGCAGCCGAACTTTAGCCAAACTCCTTCAGTCAGCCGAACTCTTTCAGCGGCCAAACCTTAGCTGAATTTTTTCAGCCGATCGAACTTTTCAGCAGCCAAGCCCCAGCCAAACTCGTCCAGCGGCTAAACTCCTCCAAGACTTCTCCCTCAGTCGGACTCCTTTAGGAGCCGAACTTCTTCTGGATTTCTCCTTCAGCTAAGTTTCACCATGAGTCGAACTTCTCCCTTTTTCTTCCTTCAAATGGATGTCTACAGGAGCTGAACTTCTTCCGAATCTCTCCCACAGTTGAATTTTTATAGGAGCCGAACTTCTTTCGGACTTTTTCTTCAGCCGAATTTCTTCAGGAGCCGAACTCCTTTCGGATCTTTCCTTTAGTCGGATGCCTATAGGAGCCAAACTCCTAAATTTTTCTTTCAGACAGATGCCTACGGAAGTCGAACTCCTTCCAAATTCTTCCTCAGTCGAATGCCTATAGGAGCCAAACTCCTTTCAGATCTTTCCTTCAAATGGATGCCTACAGGAGCCAAACTCCTTTCGGACTTCTTTCTTCAGACGGATGTCTACAAGAGCCGAACTCCTTCCAGATTTCTTCCACAATTGAATTTTTATAGAAGCCAAACTTCTATCAGACTCCTCATTTAGCCGGATTCCTCCAAGAGCCGAACTTCTAATTCTCTTCCTCAGTCGGATGCCTATAGGAGTCGAACTCCTTCCAGATCTCTCCTTCAGATGGATGCCTACAGGAGCCAAAGTCCTCTCGAACTTCTTCCTCAATCGGATGTCTAAGGAGTCGAACTTCTTTCAGATTTCTTCTTTAGATGAATGCTTACGAGAGCCAAACTTCTTCCGAACTCCTTCTTTAGTCGGATTCCTCCAAGAGCCGAACCGAAGGAAAAATTCTAATTTTTCGGATCAGATTCGTTCAGATCTGATTGGATCAAGAGATATATTTCAAAATTTTTTTTCTTTGGTCCGAATCAGATTTAGAATATTTTAGATCTGATCTTTATTATTCTAATAATAAAAATAAAATATAGATAAATTAAATTATATTTAATTTACTTTGATGTAGGATAATCATATTACCCATTGATGATCCTGTAAGATGCGGAAGGTTTTGGATCTAGCCACGCAAGTGCCTAGCCTCTACCGATATCCACTCGGGCTAGATCTGGAGATCCTCTTCTTCTCTATCATGTCTCTAAAAATTAGATCTGAATCTAATTTGGAGGATCTTCAAAACAACTTTCGAAGATCAGCAATTATTTTTTATAGCAGTACAGCCTTCTAGCTTTCTGTCGCCTTTCTCTCATCTGGATTGCACCAACTTAGATCCCAAACTACTTTGGGCATGGAGAGGAGAGGGAGAAGATGGTCTTGGCATGGAGGAGCAAAGAGGTAGCCTTTGGGGCGTGGGAATTTTTCAGATACACTTTGAGTTGGGTGCAGGGTCTTATTTATAGACTATGCGTGATCCAACTCCTCTTCTTTCCAACCAATCACAATCCTTTATGAAATCATATCTAAATCTGATTGGTGGAAATAGAGTCCCTTGGATTCATCCTTAGATGGCGCCTAAGACCAATCAAAGTTGGTTCTTAGGAGGAGTCTACTTGGAATCCAAAAAAAAGATAGAGTCCATGTCCAACAGGGACTCCTGGGCGCCTCCTGCTTGGGCGCACGCCAAGGGTGGCGTGCGCCCTCCTTCTTGCCAGGTTCTGGCAGGGGGACAAACCCCCACCAACTCTTCAATAGGTGCGTGACATGTGGACAGAAGTCAAAGTATCAATGGTCAATATTTGACCAGTCAAAGGTCAACTTTTGACCAAAGTCAAAAGACGATAAATGGCAGATGACCAAAAAATGATAGGTATTGTCTTATAAAATAAGATAACCCTTTTCTAACCTGGACAGACTCCAGTTAGACCAAGTGAAGGCCTCTAATCGAGCACAAACTTCTTTGGCTCAGTCAGGATAACTATTTATGACAGTAAAAGAAGAACGTTAGGTTCAATCGAGTACTAGCACGATTTTCTTGAACCTAATTGAATCTCATTCAGATCAATTGAACTGGATCAGTTCAATTAATGATCATCAGATTCAAACTCTTGTTTGTATGATCCAATTAGATTCAGTTCTATATGGTAATGGGATATGTCATGATCTCTATCATCAACATCATTGAAACTCCTTTCGATGGATCAGAACTCTTCTGATTCAAATAGCTAGAATGATCGATCATCTAAATCATTCTAATTGCTCGCCAAAATCCACCAGTGACACCTAGCAGTATATGGTGGCAACCCATCAGAGCTGAATGCGAACCTCTTGGTGCAGCTACCTGTGTGATTAAGTTCTTCTATCTTGAGCCCCGATCAGATTAGGGTTAAGGTGAACTCGTCAAACCCTAGTTTCTATCATATGATGTAATCATTCGATTCAAGTCCAATGTGAAAACCTAAATAGAAACTCTTTCTATTATTTCACTCTGCCATGGTCATGGGCTTCTGAACTTGATTCTCATGATTATCATAGGACTGCTCCTCTACCACCGAGGTAGATAGATTCCATCTTGATGCAATTCAGTTTCTATAATGAACATGCTATAGCCAACATACACCTCAGGATTCCATATAGCTAGGAGACTGAGTTGTGGTGTAGTCAAACTATAACACCCTCAAGGTGAACTGTTGATGCATCTTAGGTCAAAGAATCAGACACACCACTGCAACATCGAGTCAGTCATTGACGAAAAGGTAGACTTCCTAATGACTACTCGAGGTAGTCACGCTCAGTGCCCTCATTCTCTAATGAGTATCTATACTCTCGCTTTAATATCTCCACACCGTAGACTCAAGACTCATCTACTAAAGAGAAGCGATTATATACCAACCTTTCGGATCAATCACCATCCTCGTGATGATCCTATAGCCGAAAGCATTTTATGAGTTAATAATGATTCTTCTTGTCTTAAATTTTCAACTCTTAAAAATATAAATTATCATTACCATTAACTCAAAGAATGTATCACAGACACTAAATACACATATGTGATAGAAAATAATCCATTTTATTAATTATAGTTAAAATTATAATTTTGCCCCTAAAAGTATATTATAAGTGTCAGCCAATTCTGACTTTTAGAGCATATATATCTAACAATCTCCTACTTATCCTAAAGCCAATTGGCTATAAGTCTAAGTCCCATCTTCTTAAGGTGGGCTTCGAATTTTTGTTGTCCCAACGACTTTGTAGGTGGGTCTACTGCACTTGACCTCGACGTAACCCTTCTTGAGGTAATCATGGATGAGGTGGTATCGTCGCTCAATGTGCTTGGACTTCTGGTAAGACCTCGACTCCTTAGCAAGGGCTATGGCACCATTGTTATTACAGTACAGAGGAATGGCATCTGATGGCATTACTCTAATTTCTGCAGCAAACTTCTTGTATCATAATGCTTCCTTCGTAGCCTCTGATGCAGCGATATATTCTGCTTCCATGGTGGAATCTGCTATCATGGTTTGCTTGGAACTCTTTCAGCTGATAGCCCCACCATTGCATAAAAATAGACTCCCAGATGTCGACTTTCGATCATCTACATCGAACATGAAATCTGAGTCTATGTATCCCTAGACTTGAAGTTCTCTATTACCAAAGACCAACATCATATCCTTAGTTCTTCTCAAGTACTTAAGGATACATTTCACAGAAGTCCAGTGTTCTTTATCTGAATTTGACTGATATCTGCTTGTGACACTCACAGCATGGGCTATATCAAGTCGTGTACATAGCATGGCATACATGAGGCTCCCTATTGCAGAAGCATAAGGGATCTTGCTCATGCGTTCTATTTCCTCAGGTGTGCTAGGGCACATCTTCTTGGAAAGATGAATACCATATCTGAAGGGTATTAATCCCCTCTTAGAGTTTTCCATACTAAACCTCTTTAGTACTTTCTCTATGTACATCTTCTATGAAAGTCCTAGCATCCTATTCGGTCTATCCCTATAGACCTTAATTCTAGAATAAAGGATGCTTCACCTAGGTCTTTCATGGAGAATTTCTTGGACAACCATATTTTGACTGTCGTCAACATGGAAATATCATTCCCAATAAGGAGGATGTCATCCACGTACAATATGAGGAAGACAACAGCGCTCCCACTGACCTTTTTGAAGACACACGGTTTCTCTTCATTTTTGATAAAACCAAATATTTTGATCACATCATTGAAATGAGTGTTCCAGCTCCGAGATGCTTGCTTAAGTCCATATATGGACCTTTGCAGCTTGCAAACCTTGTGATCAGTATCACTGGATGTGAAACCTAGCGGCTGTTCCATATAGATATCTTCCTCAAGATATCCATTTAAGAATGTCATTTTCACGTCCATTTGTCATATTTCATAATCGAAATAGGCTGCAACGGCAAGCAATGTGCGGATGGATTTTAGCATAGCCACTGAAAAAAAGGTATCCTGATAGTCAATGCCTTCGCATTGACTATAATCTTTTGCCACTAGTCTAGCCTTGAATGTCTCCATATTCCCATCTACACCAATCTTTCTCTTGAAGATCCATTTACACCCAATAGGTACTATACCTTCTGATGGATCTACCAAGGTTCAGACTTGGTTTGAGTGCATCGAGTCAATTTCTGACTGCATTGCCTCTAGCCATTTTTTGGAGTCGATATCTGATATTGCCTCATTGTAGGTTTTGGGATCATCACCATGAGCACCATTACCTACGAGGAACATTTTCTCTACTTCCTCTGAAATAATACCTAAGTATCTTTCAGAAGAACGAAAAACTCTTTCCGATCTATGAGGTGAAGGAGGTAGTGTTCTTATTGGCTCAACCTGATTTGGTTCCAATTGGTCTTTAGCTCATTGTACTTGTGAGACTTTCTCATCAAGCTTAATCTGCTTTCCAATGCCGCTATCTTGAATAAACTATTTTTCAAGAAAGATGGCATGTCGACTCACAATCACATTGTGGTCTTCTGAAATGTAGAAATAGTATCCTAATAACTCTTTAGGATATCCTATGAATCGAGCTCTGAAGGACCTAAACTCTAACTTGTCCGCTTGTTGTCTTTTAACATGAGCCGGACAACCCCAAATTCTGAGATGACTCAGACTTGATTTCTTACCGTGCCATATCTCATACGGTGTGGTAGGAACGGTTTTAGAGGGAACCCTATTCAGTAGATAAATTAAAGTTAACAATGAGTGTCGCTAAAGAAAATCAGGAAGGTCTGTGAAGCTCATCATGGATCGGACCATATCCAATAGAGTTTGATTTCTCCGTTCTGAAATCTTGTTGAGTTGAGATATTTCTGGTGGAGTTCATTGAGAGATTATGCCATTTTTTTGAGATAGTCTAGAAATTCTCAGCTAAGGTATTCACCTCCTCGGTCTGATCGAAGAATCTTAATAGATTTTTCAATTTATTTTTCTACTTCATGTCTGAATTCTTTAAACTTTTCAAAAGCTTTAGACTTGTATCTCATAAGATACACATACCCATACCTAGATAGATCATCGGTAAAGGTAATGAAGTAGACAAAATTGCCTCTAGCCGATACATCAAATGGGCCGCACATATCAGTATGTACTAGGGCAAGGAGATCTGTGGCCCTTTTCCCATGTCCTACAAAAGAGAGTTTAGTCATTTTGCCTTGAAGATAAGATTCATAAGTTGGATATGACTCGAAAGTCAACGAACTCAATAGCCCATTTTTCTTCAATTTGTTGATCCTATCTTCTGCTATATGACCTAATCTCAGGTGCCATAGATATCTATCGTTTGGACTATCCCTAGGTCATTTGGCATTTACGTTTTGCTCGATAGTTAGAATAGGTACATCAATATGTAGCTAATAAAGATCGTTAATAAGAAAATTATTTGCAATTTTATTTCTTTCATAAAGAATATTACAATGGTCCTTAAAGAAGGTAATCACATAGCCTTCTAGTGCTAAGCATGAAACAGAAATCAAATTTCTGCTAGCTGCAGGCACATAATAACAGTCTTTCAAAACTAAGTCTAAATTAGATGGTAATCGAAGAGGATATGTTCCCACCGCCACTGCAGCAACTCTTGCTCCATTATCGATGCGTAGGATCATATCTCCATCCCTCAGCCTCCTACTATCCTCAAGACCCTGCATGGAAGTGCACAGATGAGCACTACAATCAGAGTCAAGCATCCAACTGGATGCAGAAAAAACCATAAGGTTAGACTCAATAACGAGCATACCTCCAGAAGGACCTTTCTTCTTATTCTTCATGATGGCCAGGTAAGTAGGGCAGTTTCGCTTCCAATGGCCGTCGCTGTTGCAATGGAAATACTTTCCTTTGACATCTGTCTTCTTCTTCGGCTCTGCCTTCTTCTTCTTTCCTCCTTCTATCTTTTGCTTTTTCACAGATTTTTTTTCTTTTCAGAAGACTTTCTTTTAGAAGAAGTTCGTTCCATAGCAAGAACTGAGCCTTTAGAACCTTTCATAGAAAGCTCAGCGGTGACCAGCATGTTCATTAATTCGGCCAAGAAATTTTGAAGTTTATGCATGTGTAATTCATGATGAATTATCCATATGCATCAGTCAAGGATTGTAGAATAACATCATTCTATAGATCCAAGTCTAACTTCACACCGAGCTTCTCAAGCTCTTCCAAGTTCTTGATCATCATCAGACAGTGATCTTGGACTGACTGTCCATCATGCATCTTAGCCTTAAAAAGTCATTTCATGACTTGATACTTGGCTGCGCGACTCTGTTCACCAAACATCTCTTGCAGGTGAGCCAATATTTGGTGAGCAGTCTCGATATCTTCATGTTGGCACTGGAGCTCATCAGACATCGAGCCCAACATGTAATATCTGGCCTTATTATCTTCATCTATCTATTTTTTCAGAGACGCTCTCTATTCAGTGGATGGATGGGCTGATAAGGTGGGAGGATCCTGGTCCAATACATGGATTAACTTTTTAGAACCCAAAATGATTTTGTAGTTTCTGAGCCAATCTTTATAATTGGGTCTGGTCAGTCTATGTGTGTCCAAGATACGTGCTAATGGATTGGACGCAGATATTTTTCTATAGAGAGTTAAAGATTCTAGTTATATATTGTAATTATGACTTGATCAATTTATTTAAGAATTTTATTTTTTTAAATAAATTAGCTTTCACTATTTTTTTGAATCCCTACACTCTCTGTAGAGATGCGAAAATCTTCACGATTAATGATTTCTAGTGGATGGTGCGGTCTCATCAACTGACTCATCACCTCACCTAATAGTTATTGGTGATGGATTAGCCAATGAGTGAACAACTCTTGTTCAATGATTCTCTAATCATGGTGCACCCAAACTTGGTCTCTAATTCATAAATCTCACTGTATCCAAAATATTGATCCACTCCTTAGTTAAGTTAGACCCACCATTTGCACAGACTGGATTCCTAATTGAGTCTCTCATCGTATCTAGAATATTGAGCCCAACTCATCCTCCAGCCCATAGCATCCAATGCCTAATAGACATGGTTGCGTCTTCCCGATGCAACTGAGCCACTATATCCAATCGAGAACAATCAACCCCGAGAAGGGCCTGCACATCTACAATGGTGGAAGACCTCAGACTTAATCTTTTCTTAGGGAGAATTGATTCAGATCTCATTAAACTAGACTTGTCATAGTCATAACAATTATGACTAACCTAGTGGCATGGGTTAGCTCAGATTATTGACCACCTCAAACAAGAACTGAGTCAATAGATATGGCCAGGTAAGTGAGACCGATGGAAGGGATATACCATTAACTCGTACAAGAATGCATTCAGGTCGAGTAGCTTCCAATTAAAAATCTGTCGGTCATATGTGCCAAACTTACCTTAGATACCAAATTGTTGAGCCAAAACCAATAGGGTTAGTCTACAATCCAGACTCTAACCTCTGAGCCTAATTAGGTCTTGCTTGATCATGACTCGATCTTGATCTAGACTTAATCCTATTAAGCTGGTCAATTTAAGCATTGTTGATCCCATCTAACCAACTCTTGATTCGATTTGATCAACCGCTTAGACCTAATTGAGCTATCCAAGCCCGAACCCAGTATTATGAATATGTCTTAGATCTAAAATTCTCAATTTTAGACCTAATTAATATTTCATAATCTTAATTCTTAATTAAGTAGGGTTCATGAATAAAATATGCATAATAAATTCTAGGATTTCAGGATCTAAGGTTTTACAGAAAGTAAGTTTTGGATTTTTGATTAAGGACAAACGCGTAGTATCCCTATACATCATAAGAATATCCCATTGGATGGAAGGAGAGGACCTTTAAATTCTTCTTCGTTCTTATGACCGGACGGTCAAGAGGAACGTCTTAATCAGGAATATGTAATACTACAAAATAGTTTTAGATCTATATCATATATCTCATATACAAATTAGATCTAATCATGGCATATTTTGCATACATCTCATATATCGAATCATGCATATTTTTAGATCTAAATTATCTCATAATAATTTAAAAAATTAGATTTAAATTGATCTTATCAAAATAAACTCTAATCTAGATAACTATGTAGAACTATTCTACAACTAGTCTAGACATGCATCAATCATATCTCATATGATGTTAAAATTAAATAATTTTTATTTGCTATTTTTTAGATATTATTATAATAATTATAATATTAAAAAATAATAAATAAATAGATCTAAAATATGATTTAATTAAATTAAATTATAAACATGCAAGACTATTCTATAGAACTATTCTATTTTAGAACTAGTCATGCATATTTTCTAATCTTAGATCCAAATT
This sequence comes from Cocos nucifera, assembly GCA_006176705.1. Taxonomy (NCBI): domain Eukaryota; kingdom Viridiplantae; phylum Streptophyta; class Magnoliopsida; order Arecales; family Arecaceae; genus Cocos; species Cocos nucifera. The sequence continues at coordinate 1,314,577 of QRFJ01000126.1, forward strand.
ATTTAATTTTAATTTTTTTGATTTCAGATCTGATCACATCTCATGTGACATCTAAAATTATTTATTTTTTAATTAAAATAAATTTAAAATTAGATCTAAATACTTTAGAACCTTGGCTCTGATATCAGTTGAAGAAAAAATTCTGATTTTTTGGATCAGATTCGTTCAGATCTGATTGGATCAAGAGATATATTTTAAAAAAAAATTTCTTTGATCTAAATTAGATCTGAGATATTTTAGATCTAATCTTTATTATTTTAATAATAAAAATAAAATATAGATAAATTAAATCATATTTAATTTACCTTGATGTAGGATAATTCTATTACTCGTTGATGATCCTGTAAGCAATGGAAGGTTCTGGATCTAGCCACGCAAGTACCTGACCTCTATCGGTATCCACTCGGACTGAATTTAGAGATCCTCTTCTTCTCTATCATATCTCTAAAAATCAGATTTGAATCTAATTTGGAGGATCTTCAAAACAACTTTCGAAGATCAGTAGTTGTCTTTTGCAGCAGCGCAGCCTTCTAGCTTTCTATCATCTTTCTCTCGTCTAGATTGCTCCAATTTAGATCCCAAACTACTTTGGGCGTGGAGAGGAGAGGGAGAAGATGGTCTTAGCATGGAGGAGGAGGAGAGAGGTAGCCTTTGGGGCGTGGGAATTTTTCAGATACACTTTGAGTTGGGTGCAGGGTCTTATTTATAGACCATGCATGATCCAACTCCTCTTCTTCCCAACCAATCACAACCCTTTATGAAATCAGATCTAAATCTGATCGATGGAAATAGAGTCCCTTGGATTCATCCTTAGATGGCGCCTAAGATCAGTCAAATTTAGTTCTTAGAAGGAGTCTAATCGGAATCCAAAAAGGAGATGGAGTCCCTATCCAATAAGGACTCTTGGGCGCTTCCTGCTTGGGCGCACGCCACCCTTGGCATGCACCCTCCTTGCCAGGTTCTGGCAGGGGGACAAGCCCCCACCAACTCTCCAATAGGTGCATGACATATGGACAAAAGTCAAAGTGTCAATGGTCAATATTTGACCAGTCAAAGGTCAACTTTTGACCAAAGTCAAAGGACGAAAAATGGTAGGTGACCAAAAATGATAGGTATTATCTTACAAAATAAGACAACTCTTTTCTGACATGGACAAGCTCCAGTCAGACCAAGTGAAGGCCTCTGATCGAGCACAAACTCCTTTGGCTCAGTCAGGATAACTATTTATGATAGTAAAAGAAGAACATTAGATTCAATCGAGTGCTAGCATGATTTTCTTGAACCTAATTGAATCTCATTCAGATCAATTGAACTTGATCAGTTCAATTGATGATCACCAGATTCAAACCCTTGTTTGTGTGATCCAGTTGATTCAGTTCTATATGGTAATGGGATATGTCATGATCTCTATCATCGACATCATCGAAACTCCTTTTGATGGATCAAAACTCTTCTGATTCAAATAGCTAGAATGATCGATCATCTAAATCATTCTAATTGCTCCCAAAATCCATTAGTGACACCTAGCAGTATATGGGGGCAACCCATCAGAGCTGAATGCGAACCTCTTGGTGTAGCTATCTATGTGATTAAGTTCTTCTATCTTGAGCTCTGATCAGATTAGGATTAAGGTGAACTCGTCAAACCCTAGTTTCTGTCATATGATGTAATCATTCGATTCAAGTCCGATGTGAAAATCTAAATAGAAACTCTTTCTATTATTTCACTCTGCCATGGCCATGGGCTTCTAAACTTGATTCTCATGATTATCATAGGACTGCTCCTCTACCACCGAGGTAGATAGATTCTATTTTGATGTAATCCAGTTCCTACAATGAACATGCTATAGCCAACATACACCTCAAGGTTCCGTATGGCTAGGAGACTGAGTTGTGGTGTAGTCAAACTATAACACCCTCAAGGTGAACTGTCGATGCACCTCAGATCAAAGAACCAGACATACCACTGCAGCATCGAGTTAGTCATTGACGAGAAGGTAGACTTTCTAATGACTACTCAAGGTGGTCACGCTCAATGCCCTTATTCTCTAACGAACACCTATACTCTCACTCCGGTGTCTCCACACCATAGACTCAAGACTCATCTACTAAAAAGAAGTGATTGTATACCAACCTTCTAGATCAATCACCATCCTCATGATGATCCTATGGTCGGAAGCATTTTATGAGTTAATAATGATTATTCATGTCTTAAATTTTCAACTCTTGAAAATATGAATTATCATTACCATTAACTTAAAGGATGTATCACAGACACTAAATACACATATGTAATAAAAAATAATCCATTTTATTGATTATAGTCAAAATTATAATTTTGCCCCTAGAAGTGTATTATAAGTGTCAGCCAATTCTGGCTTCTAGGGCACATATATCTAACACGAATTTTTTTCGGACCTCTCCTTCAGTTGGATTCCTTTAGGAGATTGCTTCCAAATTTCAGCTTGCATTCCTCTCGGATGATCCCCTCCAAATATATTTTCTTCAGGAGTTCGAACTTCTCTAGAATTGATATATGTCGAAGCTCTTCATCAACCAACGTTTGCTTCCTTCGAACTATGCTTCCTTTGAACTATGGCTATTAAATCTCGACGAACAATCACTGTCAGTCTGACGACACTCCTCTTTCCATAGCAAACCCCATGCAGCCCCGAGTGGCCTACTACTGGATGGTTATGGTTGTTACTATCAGTCTGACGACATCTTTCTCTCCGTATCGAATCCCATGCGACCCCGAGCGGCCCACTATCGGATGGTATGGCCATCACCATTAATCAAGCTCCATCTATAAAAAGAGACCCTCCAGATATATTTTCTCTAAGCTCTCTTCTCCTTCTCAAAACTCTGCGAAACTCTTTTCTGAGCACTCGTTGGACAGAAGAGCTGACTTGATCATCGGAGGATCCTATCGGAGCCACCACCACCGACTCTGGATGGAACTTTATTTTGCAGGTCACCGGCGACGACCTCGTCTTTCTCGACTCCAACTCGATCCGACGTCAACCAAATTCTGCACCAACAGAATTAGTGCTAGAGGAAGGACCTCTATTTTTGAGGTACCCTTGTTCTTAAAGGAGTGCTCAATCGACCCCGTGGAGCTTCTTCTCCAAGGTTCATCTCTATCTTCTCCCTCAACCTCCTCCTCCATCGGTGGCCATGGTAGATCCAGAGCAGTTCAACCTGCTGATGCAGCGAGTTTAGAGCCTCACCGAGATGGTGCAGGCCATGCGGCAGCCTTCGATGATGATTTCATCAAAAAATTCACCATCAAAATGTCAGAAACTAGCCCCAAGAAAGAGCACTTGGGCTAGCATACCCATCGCCCTTGGAAAGGAAAAATAGAGAGCAAAGGATCTTTATTCAGATCGTGATTCTTCTCTAAAAGAAACCTTCCCCATCTACAGTCGAAAGTCTTTCAAGGTCTGCGATCGAGATGACGTCCTCGATCAGAAACTTCGGAGGATAGATCGATGGATTGAGGATCTCGACCATGTCACCTCGATCACCTTGATAATGCCCGCACTGATCCTCCTTTCTCTCTCCAAATTATGCAAGAGCTCGTTCCGCCGAACTTCGAGTTTCCCTAGTTCGAAAGTTACGATGGAACCTCTGACCCGGTTAATCATCTGGAGGCCTTCCAAACTATGATGCTGCTTTATGGCACACCAGACGTCATCTTATGTCGAGTTTTTTCTTCTATCTTAAAGGGAACAACAAGAAACTAGTACTCGACGTTGAAGTCGGATATGATCTACTTCTTTGATCGAATGAGCCATCAGTTTGTGGCTCACTTCATCAGCAGCCAACGTCCGAGCCGAGATTCGGATTCTCTGTTGAATATCAGGGAGGGTCAAATGAAGTTCTTCAGCATCACTGGTAGAAGGCCGAATGAAGTTCGGCCATGCTTCTGGACTCTCTCCGAGCGCGAGCGAGCCCGAACTCCTTCCTAAGAGCGAGCAAGCCCGAACTCCTTCCCGAGCTCATCATCAAAGAAATCCTGATGGAAGGGCACGAAGAAGTCCAACCCCCCAAAAGGTTTCACAACTACACCTCCCTCAATGCTCCACAAATGCTAGCCTGAAGCAAGAGAGGATCAGCCAAGGGCGCTACCGCAACTAGAACCACCAATGAGGGAGGAATAATAAGGAGATCGGTCACCTCCCGGCATCATCAATGCTATCTCTGGGGGGCTTAGTACTTCGACGAGCCACCATCTCTCATCCTCAGAGCCAGGGGAAGCTTGCCCCAAATTGGGAAGGCCTATATGAAATAGAGGAGATCGTCCGGTCCGAAACTTATCGTTTGAAGACAATGCTTCCACGACCTTATAATCTCTGAGGATGTACTATCGATAATTTTTTTTTCAATAAAACTCCTCCATTTCAATATTATGGTTTCTTGGTGCAAGAACTATGTGATGACAGGTAAGAAGCAATCAATAGTGACCATGTTAGAAATAGAAGGAGGACCTTATCCTAACATGAGTACATCGAAGACCTCCGATTATTTAAGACAGAAGAAGAGAGGCCCATTCAATGGTCCATCTATGTCCCTATTGCCATGTTAGGAACAGGAGGAGGATCTCATCCTAACATGAGCATGTCGAAGACCTCCGATTATTTAAGATAGGAGAAGGAGAGAGGTCCATTCAACGGTCCATCTATGCCCCTATGGTCAGAAGGACCTCATCCTAACATGAGCACGTCGAAGACCTTCGGTTATTTAAGATAGAAGGAGGAGAGAGATCCATTCAACGATCTATCTATGCCCCTATTGCCATGTTAGGAGCAGAAGGAGGACCTCGTCCTAACATGAGCACGTCGAAGATCTCTGATTATTTAAGACAGGAGGGGAGAGGCTAATTCAACGGCCCATCTATGCTTCTATTGCCATGTTAGGAATAGAAGGAGGACCTCGTCCTAACATGAGCACATCAAAGACCTTCGGTTATTTAAGATAGGAGGAGAAAAGAAGTCCATTCAACGACCCATCTATGCCCCTATGGTCATGTTAGGAACAGGAGGAGGACCTCATCCTAACATGAGCCATCGAAGACCTCTAGTTATTTAAGATAGGAGAAAGAGAGAGGTCCATTCAACAGTCCATCTGTGCTCCTATTGCTTACAGCCCATCTATGCTTCTATTGCCATGTTAGGAACAGGAGGAGGACCTCATCCTAATATGAGCACGTCAAAGACCTCCAGTTATTTAAGACAGAAGGAGGAGAGAGGCCCATTTAATGGCCCATCTGTGTCCCTATTGCCATGTTAGGAATAGAAGAAAAATCTCGTCCTAACATGAGCATGTCGAAGGCCTCATTCATTTTAAACGAGGTAAAAAGAGAGGCCCTGACAATGGCCCTTATGTGCACCCACAGTCCATTAGGAATAGGAGGAGAACCTCATCCTAATGTGAGCAAAGTCAAAGGCCTTATTCACTTTAGACGAGGTAAGAAGAGAGGCTCCAACAACGGTCCTTATGTGTTCCTACAGTCCATTAGGAATAGGAGGAGAACCTCATCCTAACGTGAGCAAAGTCGAAGGCCTTGTTCATTTTAGATAGGTGAGAAAAGAGGCTCCAACTCGATTGGAGATAAGAAAAGCTTCAACTTCAACATCAATAGGAGATAAGATCTCCCCCAAGCTTCAATATCTACATCAACAGGAGATAAGATTTTCTTCAACCTTGGTTAGAGATAAGATCTTCTCTGAGCTTCTACGTCAACAGGAGATAAGATCTCTTTCAATCTCGGTTGGAGATAAGATCTTTCTTGAACTTCTACGTCAATAGGAGATAAGATCTTCTTCAATCTCGATTGAAGACAATATCTCCTCCGAGCTTCAAGTATAACGTCAACCTCGACTGGAATAAGATCTTTCCAGAGCTTCAACTTCAATGTCAACCCTTCGACAAGAGATAAGATCTCCCTCGAGCTTTAATTTTAATCTCGATTGGAGACAAGATTTCTCTTGAGTTTCAACTTGAACTAGTGCAGAGCCCAAAAAAGGACTTTAGTAGTCGCCTTTTTTGGACTCCCTTCCTTCGAATTTCAAACTCGAAAGTGGAAAAACTATTATTGGGGATAAATTCCACTCCCATCGAAGTCTAGCTTGATGCTTAGCCTAATGCAACTGGTAATCATAGAAGAGCTTCGATCGAAAATTCTTCTCCAACGGTCGAACCCCAGTCGAACTCCTCCAGCGGTCAAACCTTAGCCGAACTTCTTCAATCAGTCGAACTCTTCCAGCGGCTAAACCTTAGCCGAATTCTTTCAGCTGATCGAACTCTTCCAACGGCCAAGCCCCAATCGAGCTCGTCCAGCAGCCAAACTTCTCTAGGACTTCTTCCTTAGTCGAACTCCTCTAGGAGCCAAACTCCTTCTGAATTTCTCCTTCAGCCAAGTTTCGCCATGAGCCGAACTCCTTCCTTACTTTTTTCTTCAAATGGATGTCTACAGGAGCCGAACTTCTTCCAGATCTCTTTCATAATCAGATTTCTGCGGGAGCCAAACTCCTTTCGGACTCCTCCTTCAGTCGGATTCCTCCAGGAGCCAAACTTCTTTCAGGTCTCTCCTTCAGTCGGATATTTATAGGAACCAAACTTCTTCCAGATCTCTCCTTCAGATGGATGCCTACAGGAGCCGAACTTCTGAATTTTTTTCTCAGTCGGATGCCTATGGGAGCCGAACTCCTCCCAAACTTTTTCCTTCAGACGAATGTCTACAGGAGCTAAACTCCTTCCGGATCTCTCCTATAGTCAGATTTCTATAGGAGCCGAACTTCTTTTGGACTCCTTCAGTCGAATTCCTTCAGGAGTCGAACTCCTTCCGGATCTTTTCCTCAGTCGGATGCCTACAGGAGCCAAACTCCTTCCAGATCTCTCCTTCAGACGGATGCCAACGAGAGCTAAACTCCTCCCGAACTTCTTTCTCAGTCGGATGTCTATAGGAGTCGAACTCCTTTCAGATCCCTCCTTTAGACGGATGCCTATGGGAGCTGAACTCCTCATTCAGTCGGATTCCTTCAGGAGCCGAACTCTTTTCGGACATCTCTTTCAATCGGATTTCTCTAGGAGATTGCTTCCAGATTTTAGCTAGCATTTCTTTCGAATGATTTTCTCCAAACATATTTCCTTCAGAAGTCCGAACTCCTCTGAAATTGATATATATCGAAGCTCTTCACCAACCAATGCCTGCTTCCTCCGAACTATGTTTTCTCCGAACTACGGCTATTAAATCTCAACGAATGGTCACTGTCAGTCTGATGATGCTCCTCTCTCCATAGCAAATCCTATGCGGCCCCGACCGGCCCGCTATCGAACGATTATGGTTGTCACTATCAGTCTGACAACACATTTTTCTTCGTATCGAACTCTACGCGGTTCCGAACGGTCCACTACCGGATGGTATGGCTATCACCATCAATCAAGCTCTATCTATAAAAAGAGATCCTCCAGATACGTTTTCTCTAAGCTCTCTTCTCCTTTCCAAAACTCTGCGGAACTCTTTTTTGAGCACTCTATTTCTGTTGGCTAGAAGAGCTGACTTGATCGTCGGAGGGTCCTACCAGAGCCACCACCACCGACTTCCGATGGAACTTTATTTTGTAAGTCACCGATGGCGATCTCGTCTTTCTCGACTCCAGCTGGATCCGGCGTCAACCAAATTCTGCACCTATAATTTTCATTCAAATCCATTAAGATTCCACTTCTGGTTGCAAACCAAATCCACCTTAATGTATACGTGTGTATACACATATGAACTAATGAAATAATATTATCAGTAAAAACCTTCTACAATAGTCTATGAAATACTTAACATTTGTGTACGTGGTAGATTTTGTAGATCCAAAACTTTTCCCTTTATTTTTTGAGAATTGAAACAGGACAAAGTTTTCCTAAAAATCAGAATAAAGGTGGGATCAAACAAACATAATTGATATCCAACATCCAATTAATTTACCAACTCCACTCTTTGGAACCCACCTCAAAACAAATCTCATCATTTTTTTTTCTCATTTAATATAAAATCACTTATTTTGGTATAATGGATTTGGTTAAGTTGCCAAGCTATTAGAAATTACGCTATGTATCCTAATTGTAAGAATTTCATACAGCTAAAGTAGGAGAGGATTTGCACTCATTGTCATATTGTATGTAATTATGCTCACCAACTTAAAGCAGCATGAATGGGAGTTTCGTTTTGATAACTGCTAAAAACGATACTGATTTTCTTCTTCAAATGTGATGCCTTTCATCAGCTTTAGTATATGACGTTGATTCATGTTAAATCCTTTAATCTTGATCAATCAGTCAAATTAAATCTCAACGAGATAAAATAATATATCTTATAGCATCCATGGGAGGCCATTGTCCTGTAGGATAAAATCCTGGGTCCATCTCTGGGTCTAACAGCCACTCAAAACTAATTGCTCGCATAATTTTATTTTAACTTTCATAGATTGGCTATGGTAAAGCTCAAGCAAGGCATTTTTGTGGTTTGGAACCATTAGCGATCTCAAGAGTCGAAATTTTTGCATATATAAAAAACATAGTTAAGGCATATTCTATATTTCATATTTTGCAAGGCAACGAGCTTGTTGCGCTAGCTGAGACGAGGAATGCTTGATGGTACCCCTAGTTAAGAAAGAAAAATAACAGAAGGGACTAGATTCCTTTCGTGATTCACCCTAATAGAGTGTCATTCTTCATTGCTCCATGTTGTTAACAAAATTTTAAGATGTCACCCAATGTTATATAATGATTTGGTGGAAGCTCTCCAGAATGCATAAAATACTAAAACATATTTTAGGATACAAGTGACATTATTATTAGGTTCAAGATTTCTGTGTACGTAGCGTTGACATCTCACCAACTCCCAGAGGAAAAGCAATTGGATGTTCTATCACTGGATTTCAAACGTGTAGGATTAGCAATCTCTTCTTTTTGTTTAACGTTGACGTCTCCCCTTCCATAACATGCTAACAGAAGCCGCTTCGTTTTTTTCGAAACAAGTCATTTTTGTAGGTTGCTTCATGGGCCAAAATATTGTTTGCCGTGGAGCAAACCCGGAGCAAGAGGCCTGGTATCAAGATGTCCTTAAAATAGGTTTATCTTTAACAAATAACAAATTTGACTCGTAAAGCATGAAATGGTATAGGAGAAGGTCTGGAAAGTCCTCTTTATCTCTTCTTTCTTTTATGTCTTAAACACCAGCTCCCCATGAAAAATCTCATAAGCTTGTACTCAGCCCTTCGTTCTTCCCACTCAACCCCCAATATTGCACATTTTCTTTCATGCATGTCTTAAACAGGCCATACGTTTGATTTTCGTTGTTCATAGAACATATGGATGCTAAAACTTAATTTCTTGCGACTTGGGGTAGGAACACCGCCATAAACGTCCGAAATTCGGCATGGTTTTGACATATATATAACAAGTAGAGCCATGGCCGTCCAACATACATGGTGAAATGGGATGATGCGGCTAAAATGCCAGCATAGATGTTACTCGAGCATTTCCCTTCGATGTGAACTGGCAAATACCTATCAAAATATTCATGCGATTCCGGGTCCATACTCAATAATCAAACTTCCAAATTGAAAACCGAAGGGGACATATGTTGTCAATGGCATCAGATGGCATAATTAAGCTTGTTGCTTTTCTTCGAAAAGTATTATAAAATGATGCTGTACGTGGTATCAGCATCAGTATACATACCGATAAAAAGCCTTGCTTCAACTGCAAGCGCCAAGCAGCAGGCAGATGGAACCATGGGCACGTGATGCTCCATTTCCAAATCCACAGAGTGGTGAGGTTGTGGCTAGCTAGCTATGATATCAACCAGCATGATATCATCTATGTTGAAGCGAAGACAGCAGTACGGTCAGAGCAATCAAGTCCACACAAGTGGAACAAGCTGTCGACATGGTTACGTTGCCATTCACGGCCGCTGATGGCAGTGGAATATATGCTCATAGCTATGGCATAAATACCGCTCCAGTGGGTTAGCATCGAGCGCGCAAAAGCCAGCCATTCACACGCACGCAGATGCACCATGTTAATTAGCATCTTGCTTCGTGGTATGGTTCTTTGCTATTGTCATTGCCGAGCTCCATACGGTCTGAATCCAGACACAACCCTAATCTCCTGATGCAAGTCAGTCCAAAGCCAGAACTCATACTTGGATTGAAAAGCTCGACTCACACCAACATGAACTAAAATCTTTTGATGCATGCATAACCATATATGGGTACATCCAAGCAGGTTGAGGTCAGGTTGGGGCTTTGGGTCAAGTCAACTTTTGCCTTAGTTATAATAATTTCAAACCCCTGAATTGCATATGTAACCACCGTATGCATGGCTATTAGAAGTTTTTTCATAATAAACCTTCAGAAAAGTTTGCACGGGTGGAAAATAATGATTTTTCAAAGTAAAGGATGATTTGGATAATATGGCCGTTCTCTGTTATTTTTTTCATTATGACACCATTTTAGTGACTATTGTAATTGTTGTTATTTAATATCAAAAATTCAAATAAATAAATAAGAGTCGTGATAATTATTATCACATTCAAATGAAGATTATGGTAAGGGTTTGTTCTAATGGAAGAACGTCCTTTGTTGAGACATTGCTCGAGAATACACCCTCTATATCTGGAAAAATGCCTCCCTAGAATTTTCCTCGTCTTCTATTACAGAGATTTATGCCATGGATGCATGGCAGTCATGATTGGTTGGAAAATCATGATGCGGTGCGATGCCAATTTGCAAAGTGCTGCATGTAAGCACGTGAGATACACTACCCATCCATAAGCCCCCAAATACATCAAAGCCATCTGTACATGGACAACTTGATGGCATGAAGACTTTGAACAGTGTTTACATAAGCTCGTGTGCGGCCCCACGCAAAAAATGGCATCACCTCAACCCATATATGGCAGATTTTTATCTATTTTAATTTTTTATGTTATGGGACAGAATAGTCGATGTTTCTGGTGTCTATTTCCATGGATGAAAGAAGGCATATATTAAGAATACAATACCGAGAAAGATTTTTCTTTTTTTGCCTTTTATTGGCTCATCACATTGGCAAAAAAGAATTTTAATTTTAAAAGATATTACAATATACGTCCCAATACTTGTAACCGATACTTTTGGATTAGCACTAGCTATAGGAGGTATGAAATAGAAAAACCACAAGTAAAATAGACAAAGCTAAACCCTTCACTCAATGAACGGTTCAAAGAAAATTATATAATGAAACGGGACTCAGAAATTAATAAAAAGTCAGCATGAGAGATTTGACAAAAATAAAAATGTTGAAAACCCAAGAGGAGTTCTTGATAGAGAAAACACTATGATACAAGCAAACCTCGCTTCACCAGATTGTAGAAAAACATGTATGCTCAAAGTGAAATGGGAAAAGGAGGGAGAGAAAAAGGGTAAGGTGTGACATCATGTTCATCTTGGAAGCCAGTCATTAGCAATCAAAGGTAGCTGATACATAGCATCCCTCCTCATCTTTTTGTCTTGGCCCCTACGGCTCTGTTCTCCCCGGTTCAGGTGAGCCCACTTTGCTTTCTACTCCACATCAAAGCTTCATCTCTAAGCACCCTTTTCACATGGACACAGTATCTACCCAATATTTCTTTACACCTCCCAATAAAAGAATTGCCATACCTCCACGATTTTTAGAAAAAAAGGGGGCAAAAAAAACATTTTAGGATGATCATGTAAAAGGTCGGGCATAGAAAATGTGTCACCAAATTCGATTTGTATTAAAGGACAAAAAAGGAAAGTGTTCTTACCAACTTAGGACATAGACAACATACCAACTTATGAAAATAACCATCTTAACAAATTATTAACTTATGCTGGATCAATTACCTAAATTTTAATTGCACATGAACAAATAATAGTCGCTATGTCGCCCTTGAAACCTTATATATGTGCATCGCAAGAAACTGACTTGCTTGACGCCATCGAAAAGGTTTCCTTGCTTAGAAATCCATTCAGCCGGAGAAAAGAAACAAGTCTATACAAAGAGGAAGAAAACAGAGAACAGAAGTTTGTAGGATTCTGAGCGAAGGAGGAGATCTTTAGAACTTCTCGTAGAGGAAGAGATGCAGAATCCAATGCAGACATCGGAGCAGCAGCAGCAGCAAATTCTGCGCACCAGGAACTCCAGCCAGAGTGTCAGAAACAGCCCCACGAAGGAAGAACGAGAAGACGAGGAGACATCAAGGTCAGCTCTCTCCGAATTCCGAGCAAAGGAAGAACAGATTGAGAGGAAGAAAATGGAGGTCAGAGAGAAGGTGTTTGCTCAACTGGGAAGGGTGGAAGAAGAAACCAAGCGCTTGGCAGAGATCAGGGAAGTAAGTTGATCAGCCAACAAATTGCAAGATATACCTTCGAAAATGGTGGCACTTAAAATCTACTATTTAGGTTGAATGATTTGCTTGCAGGCTTTCTTTTTTAATATTAGATTTTTAGAACAATATGAGGATGCAGTATCTGACCTTCTGTCTGTAGTAGCAAATTGGACTCGTAAAACTTTTCCCATATTCTAGCGCCGATCACATACAAATTAAACTGGCATGCTAATAATACCAAGACTTCAGAAGAATCTTCCATTCCAAGTTATTTGGTTGAAAAAAGGTTTATTTTGCTGATTTGCAATATCTAGCTATAAGACTAATGTTTCCGCATTTAAAGTCATCACGCAGTCATATTTAGAATCACTTGAAATTCTGGTAGGAACTTGAAGCAATGGCGGATCCGAAAAGGAAGGAGGTTGCAGCTGTACGCAAAAAAATCGATGCAGTCAACCGTGAACTAAAGCCTCTTGGACAGAGCTGCCTGAAAAAGGTGGATTACATACTTGCAACATGTAGGATGAACTAAAACGAGTGACAATTTATTCATCAATCCATATGTTTTTGCACTCAAGACCACTGATGAGCTTAACAGAATTAGGACCTGGCTTATTCACATAGGAAAAGGAGTACAAAGAAGCTCTTGAGGCATTCAATGAGAAGAACAAGGAGAAGGCTCAATTAGTCAATAAATTAATGGAGGTGACTATTCTTTTTCCTTTTTCATCAGCAATATAGTGATCGGTTGCTAAATAGTTAGGAGATGAATTTTTCGTGTAAAGAGTCTGTAGTCATCTAAATGGATGTCTCGTGCGTTCATTCACACGTACACACGCTTGATGTCTGAGCAGATGGTAAGCGAAAGTGAACGACTAAGGATGAAAAAACTGGAGGAGTTGAGCAAAACAATAGACTCTCTTTGCTGAGCCAATCTGCTGGTGCTACCAAGGAGTTATAGACCTGTGTGATTTTTATTTCAGATGATTGTAGATTCCAGTACTGGTGTTTTGATTGGGACATGAAATTAATTATTGTTTGTTTTGTTATCTCGCTTTGGTTTGCTGATTTAGGTAAGGACTTGCCCTCCACACAGGTCTGTAATTGTATTTTTTTTTTTTTTTAAAAAAAGAAAGACACCTTTTGATGTATTCATGAAAAGATTTCCTTCCCTGTTTTATGGAAACCTTAATCTGTAAATGTGTATTATTACATAATGTGGCACCAGACATCCAAAGCTTCCGTCAATGCTGTACCAGTGAGCTCAATTAACACTGGCTTCTTCAAAGGTAATTGCAGGAGCAGTTTTGATCTAATGGCTTTCAAATGCTGTGTCCAACCAACAATCAAGCCCTTCCATATGTTCTTTCATACAAACCTTAGTAAAATAAAATCACAATTGTACTTGAACAGGCCACAGAAAGAAAAAAAAAAAAAAGGAGATATTTGAACAAATGGACATTGGTTTTTAAGACATGATGGTTAAGCATAAAAGAAATTCAACAAATGGCCGGTTGCAAGTGCCTGTATCCACATGCTGGTGGATAAATCAAAACGAATAAAAGCAAAATCCTAAACATGCACTTCGTCTACAGGTCAGTCTATGCCCAGAGAAATACATCTTGTTGATGAACCACCATGGAGGTTTCATAAAAAGTTGCCTTAATATTAACATTACTTTTATGTCGCTAATGCACACTTTTTTACATTTATATGTGGTTGAATACCAAAGGGTCGGTCGTCGTGGAAATGAGCAGCAAGGTGGATTGAGCTTTTATTCTCTTGGCAACCTGCTTTTAAAATATTTTCTTTGATACTTTTATTTCCGGAAGTTCATTTTCAGGCAATGATTTTAAATGGCGGACATCTCCTAAACGACAGATGATTGTCTTGTGGCTCAAACAGGAAAGATATATGCTTTTCACTCGGTGGCCAATATATATGCATGCATGTGTCTTGATGTGTGTACTTGTATGTGTAAATGTACTCTTGGATGCCTGTATGTATATTCGTATTCGAATGATTATAACAATATGTGAATATGGTCGAGCTCGGGCTATTCCGAGTATCTTCAATATCTCCACCTTTGAGTCTAGCTACCATTTTCATCAAAAAAGAGTCTAGCTACCACCATAGGCAACCACGGGAAGGGAAGTGGGGGATGGAGGAATGAGGGAATTATGAGAAAGGAATGGAGCGGAGAGGAGAGGAGGAGAATTGATGCACTCTTTCCTCGCTCTCCACCTTGAGAGGGTTCTTGATTTTGTTAAAGAGTGCTATTGGATTTAGAGTCCCGTGCATACTTGTTGTCTAGCATGAAATATCATATTTGACAGCCATGCAGCTCCATGATCCACTGATGTAGCAGCTAATAAGGATTATAGAATCTTCTACGGTACAAAATATGCACCACAGAGGATCCATACTCTAGGTCACAATCTATCTCCATAATCAGATGATTTAGCAACTAACTAGGATTACATAGTTCTTCGTAGTGCAAATCATGCACCATAAAAGATCCAAACTCTAGGTCATCGACATAAAAATTCTTAGTTGTTGTCAAACCATATATAAGCGCATCTAAAAAGCCCCCAGGAGATCAATTGGTGACAATAACAACGCTAACTTTTTGTTCAAAAGATTTAACCCAAATTCTTTGAGAACTATGTAAAGTGACAATTTTTCCCAGAAAAAGCTTAACTTAAACCTTTAAGATCGAACTAGGTCAAAAATGAAAAACTGCTAGAAAATTGAAAGGAAAAGAGATGAAATCTATGCTTTTTTCATCAATGCAATAGATTCTACTAACCTTACAAATTAAGTTAACAAACATTTTTGTTTGAAATAAACTTGATGCATATGTAATTATCAATCAACATATAGATTTTATGAGAGTTGTATTTACTAGAAAGAGAAATATATTTGTAACCAAACTTCTTAGATTTAATTGTCATTCCAAGCCATCGAACATCATCTATCAAATAATTCTTTACTTGGGGCATCTTGTAGCTCAACTTTTAGCAAATCACAAACCCAAAAGTCAACAAAATTCATTCTCTTATAGTCATGATGCCTCTAGCAACTAATTGGGGAATTTGCCTTTGCAATTATACTCTAATGAGTATATGATCTCCATCTTATTGTAGATTTTTTAGAACTTTATCTACAATAATATCCCGATCAATCTACCATGCTTATCTATAGTCATCAGTATGTCTTCACCATCCCTAATCTTACTTGAACTTTAGCTTTATTGCCAGTTATTGGGATTTTGCAAGATTATGAAAGTCCAAATCTCACTTCTAGTATTAGTCCAAATATGCTATTGCAATGTCCATCCTCATATTATGGAGGACTCATGCAGAAAGTTTGGCTCATCTTTCAAGTTAGCTTGAATGGTTTTGGGATATGTTTTCTTTTGGCTATCTCTAAAATCCCCCTCTAGCACATCAAGAGAGGTAAAAAGAGACTTGGAATAAGGTTTAGGGTTTTCTCTTAGTTGAAAGCAAGAGAAAGAAAATGGCTAAAGGAAGAAATAAGTCATTAGAGGGGTATGTATTCTTGCTCTCTTTAAAGAGATCTTGCATTGCCATGTTTTTAATTAAGCATCAAATTCACCTACTTGGGTTGATCTATTGTGATGTCAAATAGATTTTCTCCCCAAGAATTGTCATCCATCATTGTTAATTGGTTATGTTTTTCTACCTTCTTATTACTTTAATCCATCTATTGGTAAGGTGTGGCTTGTTATCCATCTATTGGTAAGGTTGATCTCTTGATTTTATATGTTTCTAATCATGACCAAAGAAGATTTGTATCCTACTATTTTCACATAGTGGATCAATGTGGATGTGAGGTTTTTTTCATTTTAGAATTTTAGAATGCTTCAATGCGTAAGACTCCTGTTATCATTGTGGGTGAGATGTATGTAGATTCTTATCTACTGATTAATTTTCATATTCTAATCTATGACATCCATATTTTAATAAAATAATATTATAATTATGCCAAGATTGTTTTTGAAATTTTTTCTATGTAAAAATAAAAATGTGCAATTTTCCTTGGTTTGCATTAGTAGATTTAATTTCTAGTGGTTTTCGATCTCTTCGATGACGTAAAGGTTCGGTTCTCCAAAACACATCAATCAAAAGATAAATTAAAACAAAAGAGAAGAAGACAATAACATAAAAGATTCATCAGAAAAGATAAATTAAAACAAAAGAGAAGAAGACAATAACATAAAAGATTCATCAGAAAGATAGGCTACATTATCAGGGCATAGTTTATTAGTTCCAACATGAATGATAGGACATAGGAAAGAGTTTTTCTTTCTTTCTTGACGACGGAGATCACCGAGAGGTTGGTTAAGGTCACTCCAAAGTGATAAAATAATTTCGTGGCAATCACTTTTGCGGTGGGTAAGAGAGGACGAAGGAGAATCAAGGTTGGGGGAGCGTCTTTTCAGGAATGTGGGGTTGGCGGTGGAACGCATAGAATCGAGCTTTTTAAATCAAGGGATTGATGTCAGTCACCATTAAGCTCAAAAAGAACATGGGCACCAGCAGCTGGCGTGGTAGATTCTCCTCTATCCACTCTGCCATTGAGCCAAATTGGAACAAAAAAAAAAAAAAAAAAAAAAAAGAAGCTAAAAATTAAAAGATTATGTCGTAAGAATGTCTAAAGTTACAAACATACCATACACGCAAACATGCACATGATTACGTTTATCATTCAACTGGAATGACTCGTAATTTTTGTTTTAGATCATATTTTGATTTTCCATCCAAAATAGATGCATATACTCGTTCAGAAAAAAAGAGAAAAGTTATATCCAGGATGTAGCGCATGATCTATAATTCAACTTGGATTTATCAATGTATGAATAACGGTCATCTTAAGATAAAACCTTGGTTTACAATTAGTAAATCGCAAAATGAATAAAACCACGTTAAAGAGTCTAGAACCTTTAAACCTAGGAACAGCTTATCATGGATTCACGTTCCTTGAAGCAAATCCACCGTTGGATCATCTACTGCTTACTTTCAGATCTGTGCAGGCGGATGAAGAGTTCGGAGTGCTTTGAGAGCTGTGAGGTAGGTGATCCAATGGTAGATTCTCACGAAGCAACGTCCGTGGAAGATGCAGCCTGCTGCTCGGCTGGAGAATGGTGCCTGGTACCATAAAAGCGCGGCTGACCAATTAACATCAACCACCTCTCATGTATACGGCCGTGTGACGTGATCAAATAAATAGTTGAGGTGCACAAAACCGAATCCGAATCCGATAGAGGCATGGCAGCTTGGTTGCGACTCCAAGTTTGTTGCGGACGGTGGGGATTATAAACATAATTTTTTTTTTAGACACCCATCGATTTTTTAGATTACTAGCATGTAACTCCTGCAATGCAATGCGCGGGTCTCTTTTTTCGTATGCAGCTTATCCTGACTTTTGTAATCGTATCCGGTAAAAAATCCTCAATTAGATAGGAAGTATTATTGAGGATCCGAATCTCAACTTGTCTTAACCTTCATTTCAAAGACGAGCTTAAATTTATCTTAATCTTCATTACTAAAAAATAATAAATAAATAAATAAGTAGATCAAAAGCTTCTGCCATAAGGATGAAGAACGGAGGAAAAAAAAAAAAAGACTCACGACATTAAAATTGATCTTATCATAACCAAGAACAATACCATTCAATTTTCCTGCAAAGGGGAAGAAAGGGATTTACAACAGCCATCCAAAAAAAAAAAACACATTTTTTCGCCTAAAATATTTTATCATTAATTAAATAAATCGGGTGACTAATGATTTAATGTCATTAGTCTCCTATTTCTCAAAAATAAAAAATCCTATAATTTCCAACCTTAGAATCGGGAAGAATGACTGAGAGAATGGTTGCACCCAGTTGATAAGTATCTCAATCATGTTTCCTGAAGCCCTGTTGGATGCTCCCATTAAACCCAAGAAAGCAAAACAAAGACGAAAACAGAGACGAAGCGTTCGAAGGTGGCAAAAAGAGGGTTACTAACCCTTAAAGAGAGGGATAATGAAACCGTGGATTCTTTCATCAAAGAGAAGCTATATATATATAGGGAGAGAGATAGTGGTTTGATTGTCATGCAAAAAATTACGATAAGAACAAATCCCTAATTATTCGCCGGCATTCTTGTTTTTAACTTTTTGTGATGTTGATCCAACGGTATTAACACCATACTTAGTTTCATTTTGTACTTTCAAATTTTACTTTACCCAATCTGTCCGACGGCTTTGATTGAACTCTCCGATGGCCGCAAGGTTGAGTTTTGGTGACAGGATTAGACTGACATGTAAAACTTACGCGTTCGTGAATACCAAATAAAACCATTCACGAACTTGCGAGGCCTTCTCTAGATTTTTTTTCCACGTCAAGCATGGAGGAGACGGCTTCGTCGAGGTGGGGCCTGGGAACAGTACCAGCGACCATGGATCGGTAAAGGGGCAGCCGTATTTCGCCGACGCGGTGGGGCTGGAGAGGCTGGAAAGCGAGGGAGTGGAGGCCACGGAGGCATTGGGAGATCGCGGCGGTGGAGAGGATCGAGTTGGACGCAGGGGAGGGAGGATGGAGGAGAAGGGATAGCGTTTTCAGTGCTCTTGCGATCAGTACCTATGCCACCATGGCTGCGCAGTGAGAGACAGCAGGGTTCTAGGTTGAGGAGAAGAGCGCTCTCTGAGATCTTAACGCATTTAATTTTAATAAAACAAAATTTATGTAAATAAATAATTAATCTCCATCCCCACGGCTGGATGGCGGTGGAGACGTACGCCGAGCAGGGCTGCCGACCACTGCTCCCCCACACCGACTCGAAAGCCTTCGACCTCCACAGAGTGTGCGATTGAAGCCTTCGAATACTGATACGTGGCGAGAGGTGGTAAGGGCTTTCATTTGAATATGTATAAATAGATTTGTACAAGGAGCCAATTGTATGATTATCTCTCGCCATGAGTTCTGTCATCTAGATACATCTAGATACAATGCTAGCAGCTGAAGCTTTCCTTTATTTTTTTAATTTTTAAATATATTGGAGATAAATTTTGCTCATGTCGAAGTCCAATTCAGTGCTCAGCCACGGAAGAGTTTCAATGAATGGGTCTTGGCCGAACTTCTACAGCCGGCCGAATAAGCGGCCGAGCTCCTTCGGACTCCTAGCGGTCGGGGTTTGGCTGAATCGCATAGCGGCCGAGCTCCTTCAACTTCCAACGGTCGGGTCTTAGCCGAAGTCCTTCAACCGGCCGAATTCTCCAGCGGCCAAGCTTCTATCGGACTCCCACGAGAGCCGAGCTCTCTCTACACTCATCCGGCCGAACTCCTTTCGAGCTTTCCTTAACCGAACTCCTCTAGGGATCCGAACTTCTCTGGAATTGATACACACTGAAGTTCACCAATCAATGCCCGCTTTCTCAGAACCACAGCTATTAAATCTGAACGAACTATCGCCATCAGTCTACCATAGGCGACGTGATCGGACGACATGGCCACCACTACTGGCGATATCACTCTCTCCATAATCAGCCCCGTGTGGCCCACGACCCATCAGCATGGCCGTCACTATCCGTTTGACGACGCCTTTCCCTCCGTACCGAACTTCATGCGGCCTCGAGCGGCCCACGGCCGGACGATATGGCCACCAACATCAATCAAGCTCAGCATATAAAAAGAACCCTCCAGATACGCTAACTCTAATATCTGATCTCTAAGCTCTAAGCTCTCCTTTTCTTCTCCAAGCTCTACGAAACTCATTCCCGAGCACTCCATTCCTATTGGTTAGAGCTGACTTGATCGTCGGAGGGTCCTGCCGGAGCCACCCCCCATCGACTCCGGATGAAACTTTATTTTGCAGGTCTCCGACGGCGACCTCATCCACCTCCACTCCAGTCAGATCCGGCGACAACCAGTTGACCTCATCCACCTTCGCTCCAGCCGATTTTGATGACGATCAGATTCTGCATCAACATATTGGTGCTAGAGGAAGGGCACCGAACCTCCGAGGTCCCCTTATTCTTAAAGGAGTGCTCGGTGATAATTTCTTCCTTCCCTCTCTGGAGATCTCTCTTCTTCCTCTTTGGAGTTCTTTTTTCAAAAGAAAATGCCTTCCAGGAGAGCTTCGACTGGACGATCGACGGCCTTCGCGGCCCGATCCCGTCCAGATCCATTTGTTCCTGCTTCAACCTCGGTAGCTCATGTTTCATCTGTACCCATAGTGGATGTGGAGCAGTTCAATCTGCTTGTCCGATAGGTCCGTGGCCTCACGGAGGCAATACAGGCCATACAGCAGCCTCCGGTGGTGACTCCACTAGGAAATCCACCATCGAAATGTCGAAAATCGGTCCCAAGGAAGAGTACCAGGGCCAGCGTACCCATCATCCCTGAGAAGAAAAAATAGAGAGCCGAGGATCCATGTTTGGATCATAGTTCTCTTCTGAGGGAGACCTTTTCCGTTTGTAGTCGGAAGCCTCCCAAGATCTACAACCAAGATGACGCCCTCAATCACAGACTATGAAAGATGGACCGACAGATTGAAGAGCTTGACCACGTCGTCCCGGCTCATCATATCGATGTCCACACCGATCCTCCTTTCTTCCTCCGAATTATGCAAGAGCCCATCCCGTCAAACTTCGAGTTTCCCCAATTCGAAAGCTATGATGAAACCTCGGATCCGATTGATCATTTGAGGGCCTTCCGGACCATGATGCTACTCCACGGTGCTTTGGACGCCATACTGTGCCAAGCTTTTCCATCTACCTTAAAGAGAGTAGCAAAAAACTGGTACTCGATATTGAAGTCGGGTATGATTTTCTCTTACGATCAGATGAGCCATTAGTTCGTGGCCCACTTCATCAGCAGCCAACGTCCGTGGCAAGGTTCGGATTCCCTGATGAACGTCAAGCAGAAGCAGGGGGAGTCCATCCGGGCTTACGTCATCCGATTTAACGTCACAGCATGGAAAGTTCGGAACCTGGACCAGTTTGTCGCGATGGCGGCCTTCAGAAGAATAACTTACTGTTCTCCCTAGAAAAAAAGTATCCCAAGAACTTTGCCGATCTGCTGGCTCGGGCCGAGGGATATGTCTATGCAGAAGAAGCCTTTAAGTTGAAGGATGAAGAAGCCTTAAGGGAGCGGCTGACGGACGAGTATAATAGACCCACCGTCGATGGAGAGCTGAGCGAGGTTCGGTCGTGCTTATGGACTCCCTCCGGGCGCAGGAGAGCCCGAACTCTTTGAGCTTGCCACCAAGGAAGCTCCGATAGAAGGATGCGAAAAAGTCCTCCTTCTGAAAGGTTCCACGACTATGCCCCCCTCAATGCTCCTCTAACTCAAATTCTCACCAAAGTTAAGAACCAGCTGCCAAGATCGGAAGGATTACGGTCTCCCCCAAATAAGCACGATCAAAGCAAGTACTGCCTCTACCATCGCGACCATGGCCACGACGCTGAGGAATGCATTCAGCTCTGAGATGAAATTGAGGAGCTTGTCAGAAAGAGGCAGCTGGATAAATTCCTTCGACGCCAGTCTGAAGCAGGAGAAGATCGACCAACGATGCTGCCGTAACCAAAAATAACAAGAAGGTTGGCCACCTCACGGTATCATCAACATCACCCCCGGGAAGGAGCTTGGTACATCGGCGATTCCATCATCCTTCCCAGCGTCAAAGTCCAAGAGAAGCATGCTTCCAAATTGAAGGAGGCCAGGTATGAGATAGGAGGAGGTCGTTCCGGTCTGGAGCTTATTGTCCTGAAGAAACGCGGAGGAACAACGCTACCACGACCCTGAAAACATATAAAAAATTTGGGGATGCGCTGCCAGTAACTTTCTTTCAATAAAATTCTTTTTCCCTTTCGAATAATATTATTTCTGGATGCAAAAAACTATGCGATGAATAGGGAAAAGAAGCAGTCAATAGTTGCCGTATTAGGAAACAGGAGGAGAACCTCATCCTAACACGAGCAGATCAAAGATCTTTCAATCCTCGACTAGAGATAAGATCTCTTTCCGAGCGATCGAGTGACAATCCTCGGCTAGAGATAAGATCTCTTTCGAGCGACCGAGTCAACCTCGGCCAGAGATAAGATCTCTCCGAGCGACGAGACAACCTCGGCTAGAGATAAGATCTCTTCTGAGCGATCAACTCGGCTAGAGATAAGATCTCTTTTGAGCTCGAGTCAACCTCGGCTAGAGATAAGATCTCTCCCAGCGATCGATGACAACCTCGGCTAGAGATAAGATCTTTCTCGAGCGATCGAGTCAACCTCGGTCAGAGATAAGATCTCTCCAGAGAGATCGATGACAACCTCGGCTAGAGATAAGATTTCTCTCGAGCGACCAAGTCAACCTCGGCCAGAGATAGGATCTCTTCCGAGCGACCGATAACAAACCTCGGTTAGAGATAAGATCTCTTCGAGCGATCGAGTCAACCTCGACCAGAGATAAGATCTCTTCCGAGCGACCAAGTCAATCTCGGCTAGAGATAAGATCTCTCTCGAGTGATCGCTAACAACCTCGGCTAGAGATAAGATCTCTTCCAAGCGACCAATGACAACCTTGGCTAGAAATAAGATCTCTTTCGAGCGATCAGGTCAACCTCGGCCAGAGATAAGATCTCTCCCGAGCGACTGATAACAACCTCGGCTAGAGATAAGATCTCTCTCGAGCGACCAAGCCAACATCGATCAGAGATAAGATGTCTTCCGAGCTTCGAAGATCCTCATTCGCTGTCCGTTAGGAACAGGAGGAGAACCTCGTCCTAACGTGAGCAAAGTCGAAGGCCTCATTCATTTTAGACGAGATGAGGGGAGAGGCCCTGACAATGGCCCTTATGTGCTCCCATAGTCCGTTAGAAATAGGAGGAAAGCCTCATCCTAACGTGAGCAAAGTCGAAGGCCTCATTCATTTTAGACGAGATGAGGAGAGAGGCCCTGACAACGGCCCTTATGTGCTCTCCTACAGTCCATTAGGAACAGGAGGAGAATCTCATCCTAACATAGCGAGCAAAGTCAAAGTCCTCCCTTCATGTTTAGCCCCCGCAGCCCATGAGGAACATGAGGAGAACCTCATCCTAATGTGAGCAAAGTCTAAGTCCGCCCTTATGTGTCCCCACAGTCAACGTTAGGAACAGAAGAAAAGATCTCATCAACCTAACGCGGAGCAAAGTCCAAATCTGAGCTCTGAAGTCTATAGGAGATAGGATCTCCATCAACCTCGACTGGGGATAGGATCTCTCTCGAGCGCCCGCATCAACCTCGACCATAGGAGATAAGATCTCTCCCAAGGATCCGCAGCAACCTCGACCAGAGATGAGATCTCTCCCGAGCCCCCAAGTCAACCTCGATCGAAGATGAGATCAGAGACAACCTCGTCAGAGATCAGATCAAAGACAACCTCGGCCAGAGATAGGATCTCTCTTGAGCGATCGCGGCAACCTCGACCAGAGATAAGATCGGAGACAACCTTGCCAGAGATAAGATCTCCCTCGAGCGACCGCACCAACTTTGGCTAGAGATGAGATCTCCCTCGAGCTTCGATCTGAACCAGCATGAAGCTCAGAAGATGACTTCGGCAGTTGCCTTTTCTGTACTTTCTTCGAGTTTCGAACTCGAAAGTGGGAGAACTATTGTTGGGGATAAACCCCACTCCTGTCGAAGTCCAGTTCAATGCTCAGCCTGATGCGATCGGTAGCCATGGAAGAGCTTCAGCGGATGGATCTTGGTCGAACTCCTACAGCCGATCGAACAAGCGGTCGAGCTCCTTCGAACTGCTTAGCGGTCGAACTCCTTCGAACTGCTTAGCGGTCGAGCTTTTTTGGACTCCTAGCGATCGGGCTTTAGCCGAATCGCACAGCGGCCAAGCTCCTTCGACTTTCAATAGTCGAGTCTTAGCCGAAGTCCTTCAACCGATCGAACTCTCCAGCGGCCGAGCTTCTATCAGACTCCCATGAGAGCCGAGCTCTCTCCGCACTCATCCAGCCGAGCTCCTTCCGAGCTTTCCTTGATCGAACTCCTCTAGGGGTCCAAACTTCTCTAGAATGGATACACATCGAAGTCCGCCGATCAATGCCTGCTTTCTCAGAGCCACAACTATCAAATCTGGATGAACTATTGCCATCAGTCTGCCACAGACGACGTGATCGGACGACATGGCCACCACTACTGGTGATACCACTCTATCCATAATCAGTTCCGTACGGCCCATGACCCATCAACATGATCGTCACTATCCGTCTGACGATGCCTTTTCCTCCATACCAAACTCCATGCGGCTCCAAGCGGCCCACGATCGGACGATATGGCCACCAACATCAATCAAGCTCGGCATATAAAAAGGATCCTCCAGATACGCTAACTCTAATCTCTGATCTCTAAGCTCTAAGCTCTCCTCTTCTTCTCTAAGCTCTGTAGAACTCATTCCCGAACACTCCATTCCTGTTGGCCAGAGCTGACTTGATCGTCGGAGGGTCCTGCCGAAGCCACCCCCCACCGACTCTAGATGAAACTTTATTTTGCAGATCTCCGATGGCGACCTCATCCACCTCCGCTCCAGCTAGATCCGACGACGACCAGTTGACCTCGTCCACCTTCGCTCCAGCCGATTCCGACGACGACCAAATTCCGCATCAATAAAATAAAATTTTAATTATATTAAAATTTAAAATTTTTATTTTTATTCTGAACTTCTATTCATTACAATCGGATTATCGAACTTTTAAAATATTATAATTTCTTCTCAATTGCTTCTTCCATCCGATAGTCTTGATGAAGATGTTTATTGATGCATAGTGAAAGCTGATATGGCATAGAATTAATTGATATAAAATTTTTATAAATTTTTTTACTATTTTTTTTCTAACTAGGATTTCTATTTTTCACTTTATTTTTTTTCCTTCATTACTATCTCTTCTGAAATCCCATCTCCTTTAACATCATTATGGATACCTCTATCATTATTATCACCAACTTCAAAGCCTCTACTATGGCTACCACTAATACCAAGACTGTCTCCACCACCACCATCAAATCAACCATAGCCGCCCCTATGATCCTTAAGAAGTAAACTATTTTCATAAAGTATATGTTATAAAAGGCAAATCTCTCTCCCATAATAGTCTCTCGAAATTATGAAACTCTTTCAACCATGTCAAACTTATATGCTAGTCTCCTCTCTAACACCTAGAATCCTCACCCGTCCAAGCCCAATATGACCAATTTCTTGGCCCCTATTAAATACTCTGCACCAAAATAAAAATCATTCCAAATGCATAAAAAAATCAAAATAAAAAAATAGATAAATTAACCAAAGATGTCTCAAAGAAAGAAATTAGTGTAAACTCCTACCTTTATTCATTTAAAAGTGTCGGTTCTAAAGATCTTATTAACAACCACAACATAAATAACTAATCACTTTTATAATTCCAAAAAAATCCATAGTGATTTTTATGATCAAGAGGATGGCCTGGAGGGGAGGAAAGAGGACCAGAGGGAGGAGTAATAGGAGAACCAACAACAAGTCTCTTCCTGTTCTATTCTATATAGAGCAAGATCAAAAGTGCCTACCATTGGGGCCAATGCAGTCCCTTTTTGCATTCGAAAGACTCCTCAACAACTCCCTAATCCTCTCAATAATCTGCTTGGTAAACCATCCTCTCTCTTGTCCTACCAAAACTCTTCTTCTACTAGTCGTTTAAACCATGGATTCTTCCACAAGCCTCCCTATCGTCCCATTATCCCCTTCAGATCTGGCACTTGTTTTCAATGTGGAGATTCTGGATATTTCAAAAAGGATGGTAGGAATGGACTCATTTGCCTCCATTGTAGGGGAGTTGGACACTCCTCTAGAACGTGCCCTACTCTTGCTCGACAGTGCCTTCTACCCTCTGAAGACCATGCCAGGCTTGAGAAGTCTATCTTATTTCTACCGGTAGATTCTTAGATCTCTTCTAGATTTAATGAGACTCGGTGTCTTGGAGTGGTGAATATCTCAACCTCTAATAGAGCTGCCATCTCAACTTCCCAGCTGTGTAAGGGCCTCCAAAGGATCCAGCCTAACTTTGATTGGTGTCCTAAACCTCTTAGCCTCAACCGCTTCTTGGTCGCCTTCCCCTCCAGAGGAGATCTCATTGAGGCCTCCTTGAAAGATGCTCCCATCACGCCCCACTACTCTGTTTCTATTTATCCATGGTCTCTTTGGGAAGGAGTAGAAGAACATCCCCTTGACTTTCAAGTGTGGCTTTGGATCTCTGGTCTCCCCATATTTTGTAAGTCTATCCCTATCCTTCAAAAAATTGTATTCGGATTTGGCATCTTGGATTTACTCGGACCAAGCTCCTTCAATGCTTCCGAGCAAGAAGATCTCAACATCTCCATTTATTGCAATGACCTAAAGCGAATCCCTCTTTCTCTTGATATTTTCTGTGATGGCTTCAAGTACCAAACCTCCATCAACATTCTTAAGTCTGCTCCATGCCATCATCTATCTTCGGATCTTTCTCTCACCCATGAGCTTCAAGCGCAAGATTCAATCGTTGCTGCCCCTTCACAGCTAATTATTCAGCCTGGATACTCCTTGACTAGGAAGGTCGAAGTGCCTACTACTTCACCTTGGTTGATGGATGCATCACCAGGAGCTGATCCTCCATGTTTAGGCTATTGGAACTCGCCTGCTCACTTTCGAGTCTTGCACCATCTAATTCTGACTCAAGTCGGCTGAGTTGCCTTGAGGTAAGTCGTTGATCGCCTCCCGAGGCTTCCTCTTCCCTATGCCCACCTACACCTAAGGTGGCATGTGACTCTTTTTTGAAAATCAACAAAACAACATATCTTGAGGATCTAATCACCCTCTTGCCTATCCCTCTGGATGGTCCTATCATGCCTCTGCCTATCTTATCTCCTCCTGATCCTTCATTAAAGAAAGTGGATCCACCTAAAGATCCTCCATGTCAGCTAATAGCTACTCTGGATCCTCATCTTTGGATCCAAAATCCTTCACTTGATCCACTTCTTCTTTGTCTTGAAGAGATGTCTACTTTAGACCCACAAGTCTCTCGACGCTAACACCCGAGCCGAGCCAATCCAAAATTGGAAAGTGGATGGTGACTTGGCTGAGCCTCTTACTTTGCCTCTGAATCCCCCAACTGACACCCCCCCCCACCCCGAGTCAAGAAGAAGATGCTTGCATCCCAGAGCTCAAATTGCTATCCATGATGCCACTTTAAGGCTTCTCTCATCCAAAAAGAAGAAAGCCTTACTGAGTCGGATGATGGTGAGATTACTGTCGATGATCTGCCCGCGCTACCCCATAAAGAGCCTCTTATCTTGCATGATTTTTCTTTAGATATCTTCTACAATCGGCAAGATAGTGTGGTCTCTCCATCCCTGACAGTGATGACCAAAAATTCATTAATCTAATCCTAGCCATGGAAAAGCAACGAGTGCAAGTGTCCGAGGAGTAATGGCCTTAAGCATAGGTTCTTTTGCATTTGTGGTCCTCTCAGCTAAGTTTCTCTTGCTCTCTATTACTTTTGATACCACCTCATTCTTACTATCTTTGGAGTTCTATTTCATCATATCATGTTTGTTTTAATCTAGAACGTTCGTGGCTTGGGTGACCCTTTCACAAGATGAGTGATCAGGGATTTTATTACTTCTTCTAGCTCCTATGTTGTTGGAATCCAGGAGTCCAAATTAGATTCAACTTCGCTCACTATTCTTAAATCTCTTTCTAGAGGTTGCATTGATTCGTGATTGTCATTTGATGCCAGGGCTCTGCTGGTGGCATCTTTCTAGGCTGGGATTCGAAAAGACTTTCTATCCTTAAAAAAAGAATTCTTCATTTCTCCATTTTTGCTCAATGGCATGATAATCTCCTTAACTTTATCTAATCTTTCACCACCATCCATGGCCCTTCTAACCATGAACTTAAGCCTTTCTTCTGGGTTAAAATTACTCAAGTTAGAGAAGCCTTCTCTGGGCCTTGGATCATTAGAGGTGACTTCAACGCCACCTGTAAACTCCTTGAGAGAAGTGGGAACCCTCAATCTTGACGAGTCACTTTGGGCTTCTCCAAGCTCATCTGAAATCTTTAGCTTATTGATTTTTCTTTGAAGGGCCATGATTTCATCTGAAGCAATCACCGTGACCCTCCGATCTTTGCAAAGCTAGACTATTCTCTTATCTCTACTGAATGGGACTCTCTCTTCTCATCTTGCTATCAGTCTGCTCCACCAAATCCTTGTTCTAATCGCACCCCACTGTAATTGGTTTTCTCCTCTAACTTTATGTCCAAAAGGGCATTCACCTTTGATAGAAGCTAGCTTTCGAATAGGTCAATTACAAAGATTATCACCCTTGCATGGATCTTGAATTCTCCTCCTTTATCTGATGCTGCAGCGATTCTTATCTGAAAGTTTCGATCAACTAGATCTGCACTTAAGATTTGGAGTGCTGATCTTACAAGAACCTCTAGGAAACTAAACTCTGCCTTATTAGATTCATTTCCTCGATTGTAAAGAAAAGAAGGCCCCTCTATCCCTCTATGAGTGCGAGTCTCGGCAAGCTTGGAAGAATGAATTGCTGCTTCTTTATAAAAATAAGAAAATCTTTTGGAAACAATGAGCAAAAGTAAAATGGCTCAAAGAAGGTGATAGAAATACTACTTTCTTTCATAAGATGGCTAATTACCATAAGAAAGCTAATTGGATCTCACACCTGTCTTGGAAGGGCAATCAACTTATTGATCATGGAGATATTACCAAGGCCTTCTCTTCCTTTTTCAAGGGCATCTTCTCGAGATCTAAATGCCACCCCATTGACTTAAATTGGGGACCCATCTAATGATTTAGATCTAAGCCCTTTGGCTACTCCTTTCACCCATGATGAAGTTAAGGCGACTATTTTTAGCTTTAAGGATGATAAAAGTTTAGGTCCTGATGGCTTTACCATGGTGTTTTTTAAAAGATTTTGGGATTTTATCTTATTCGATCTTATTGCAGGTTTTAACTAGCTCTATGAATCTAACCTGGACTTCTTTCGCTTGAACTATGCTCTTTTAGCTCTCATCCCTAAAAAGGAGGCTGTGATGTCCCCTAATGACTACCGACCCATTAGCCTGATACATAGCTGCATCAAAATTATCTCCAAGGCGCTTGCATCCCGTCTTCAATCTTTTATGAACTCTCTTATTGATCTGGCTCAAACTATCTTTATTAAATATTGATCTATCTTAGATAATATCATATGCGCCTATGAGACCCTCCACTCTAGTAAGCAGGAGTGCTCAATGGGCATCTTGTGCAAGCTTGACTTTGCTAAGACTTTTGATAAAGTGCTTATCAACTATTTTCTTAAAATTCTCGAAGCTAGAGGCTTCCTTTCTATTTGATGTAGGTGGATTCGAAATTTTCTTAGTTCTTCTAAAATTGCTATCCATGTGAATGGCATTCAAGGGATTAGATCCACTGTAAATCTAGACTTCGATAGGGAGACCCATTATCTTCTTATGTCTTTATTTTGGTGGTTGATCCACTATGTAAGCTCCTACATCAAGTAGCAAAATTTAATCTTTTTGTGGGTATTGACAATGCTATTTCATCTAGAGATCTTAAGATACTTCAATATGCAAACGATACACTGATTTTTGTTAAGGCTAGGAAGAACTTTATTGCTATTTTCAAGCTCATCTTATATAGTTTTGAGCTCATATCCAGCCTTGCTATCAATTTTTATAAAAGCTCAATCACAATAATTAGGGCTAATTTCTATTTGGCTTCGATTTTTGCTTTATGGCTTAAGTGTAAAGTATCTGACACTCCTCTCAAATATTTGAACCTTCCTCTCAAAGTTGGTAAACTCGCTACCATAGATTAGTAATCGCTGATCCAAAAGATCGACTCAAAACACTTCTCCTGGAAGGAAAAACTCCTCTCCTTTGGAGGATGGCTAGTTCTTATTAAGTCCATCCTCTCAACTATTTCAACATACTTTCTCTCTCTCTCTCTCTCTTTAAGATGCTTACTGGAATCATCAAAAGAATTGACAAAATTAGGCGCTCCTTTCTTTGGAATGGATCTGACTCTCTATCTTGCCTTTCATGTAAGGTAAATTGGAAACAAGTTTGCATGTCCAAAGAAGAGGATAGCTTAGGGGTCAAAGATCTTGAATGCTTCAATCAGTCTTTGCTTGCCAAATAGGGCTGGAGATTTGTTAAAAATGAACCATGCCAATGGAGAAGGGTGATTGCTTCAACCTACTTCAAAAAGATCAAGCTCTCACCTTACTGAAAATCTAGTAAGAGTTGCTCTAAACTCTGGAAGAATATTGCGGCTTCCTTGCCTCTGGTTTGGAATAGATGCACCTTAAATGTGGAAAATAGTCTATCCATTATCTTTTGGTTTGATAGTTGGCTTTGCCACGCTTTTCTTAAGATCCTCTTTCCTAATCTATATCGAGTTTATCGTGCCATATCATGCAGTGTCGCATCATGCTATAATCATTCTTCTTCAGCTGGTTCTTTAGGCACCATCGGCATCTTTCCCCCAAATGTATTCAGAAGAAAAACCAACTTTTTACTGTTCTTGCTAATAAATATCTGAATTCAGAGCCGGATAAAATATATTGGTTGTTGAAAAATAACGAAGAATTTTCTACCTCTTCTCTTTATAACTTTCTGATTCAAAAGAGAACCAAATGACACTTTGCTCACACCGTTTGGAATATTAGGGCTCCCTCAAAACTTAAAGGGTTCCTGTGGTTGGCTATCTTGAACAAACAAAGTACTAGAGATACTTTACGAAGAAAGCTGTGTAAAGATTTTAGCAATTGTGCTTTTTGTGATGCTTCTTCTGAGACTACAAAGCATCTATTTCTTTCATGCTCCTATGTTATTAGATTTTGGCTTCTCCTCTATGATGCCATAAGTGCTCCAATGACTTCTGAAAGCTTTTCGGATCTTTATTCATCTTAACAAAAGGAGAATTTTTCTTTCTTTTTGTAACCTGCTATTTTGATGCTCTTAGTGACTTTTAATTGGAGCTATCGATTTGAGAAAAACTCTCATATTTTTTTTTTGCAAAAGCTCCTTTCTGTTGGCAGTTGTCAAAAGGACTTTGGCCCTCCTTTCAGACTGATCAATATTTTGCTTAGATAAGGAGCTTTTTTATTTTCTCAGACTTCATTCTTTACTGAAAAGAAATCATCTGCAAACCCTCACTGATGGCTAATCCTTATTATTATCACTGGTAGACTCTTTTTGATGTTGGTACATCTCGTGATGAACCTCTCGATCCATCTCATTTGGATTATTTGGCTTCCTTGACTTCTTCATTTTGGTGATCATGTTGAAGAATTACAATTGAATCCTTAGAGGAGCATTCTCTCTGCTGCATTTTGATTATTCAGACTTTTTTTTGAGTTTTTATTTTCTCTACTTTAAGAAATGTTGCAGCTCTTAGACTTTCTTATTTTGGAGACTATGATGAAGAATTTGTAACTAAATCCTTATAAGTGCATTCTCCCTCCCGCACTCTGATTATTTTAGACTTTTTTCTTCTGAGTCTTCATTTCTACTTTATGAAGCATGGTTGCAACTTCTTGATTTTTTCTTGAAATCTACTCCTCCCTGATTTTAGATCAAGTTTTTGCTCTTCACTATCTTAAAGAGGCTAATTACATGCTGTGAGCAATCTTATGTGGTTTTGGCAAAGTTTTATTTACAATTATACATTCTGTTACTTTTTCTTGTCAATATTCTTATTCTGAAATAAAGCTAGGTGACTGAGGTGGAATACCTTAGTCTCCTTTTCACCACAAAAGAAATCCATATCAATCTTTAAATTAGCATTCATCGCCAAAAAATAAAGAGTATCAATTAAAGAAAGAAAATCCTCTTCCTCTACCAAAAAGATAGACCACCATCAAAACTTTCTTCAAGAATTTAGGGCGAAGACATCTTGATAGAGTACAAGACATCATTATGATAGGAAAAGGAGTTTGAAGGCATGATCGATGTCCCTCAAGAGCATGATAGAGAATAGCCTTGATGTGCAGCTTTTGGGGCCATTCTTTTGTTAGAGTTCTTGATCAAAAGGATAGGGCCTTGGTTTTATAGCATGGAATAGTTGTTGGGGTGGGGAAGATAGCAAGGGAAGAGTGTAAGGTTGATGGATGGGTTGGATGAGATGGGGAGAGGAGAGGGAGAAGGAGAATAACAAAGGATTTTGGTCGACATTTTGGAGTGGTGGTGGTTGCAGGGGTGGTGGCAGTAATCACAAGTTTAGTGATGGTGGTGGAGATGGTCTTGATGGTGGTGGTTAAGAAAAGAATATATTAGAGAGTATGGAGCCAGCAATGATATAGAAAGTATCAGTAGTAGTAGAGGTTTTGGAGAAGTTGATGATAAAGAGAAATGAAAAATAAAAATTTTAACTATAAGAGAAGGAAAAAAAATATTTAGGATTCCACATTAGCTAGTTTTAGAGAAGATGATGGTGGAGAGAAATGAAAAATAAAAATTTCAGCTATAAGAGGGGAAAAAAAAATTAGGATCCATCTTAGCTAGTTTTATATTACATCAGATTTCATTATATGTTATGTGATTATTTTTGTCATGACTATTAAATGAAAGTAATAATTAGAGAAGTAATTATAATTTTTAAAAAAATTTAATTACAATGAATCAAAATTTAGGATGAAAATAATTTTTTAAAAATATAAAATTTTTAAAATAATTAAATAAAAAAAAAATGCTGATGAGTGATGATAAAACAATCTATATAAACCGATAACAGAATACGAAAGTTCGAGCCCTATTCTTCAGTCTCACCCTGCAGACTGGCTGGTGGCTTTGGAGCCGCCAACTGTTCTGCACGTATCTACTGCACTTCGATTTTCCTCTCATATCGACACCGTGCCGGTGACCATAATCGATATATTTCTTGTCGCTTCCCCTTCCTCTTGCAAATCCCACGGCCCTCCACCACGCCCAAATTTAAAGAATAAATTTAAATGAAGAGTGGAGAAACAATCTTACATTCAAGAGAAGCACTTGTTTATTCGTTCAATAAGCAAAGTAAGGTGAAAGCAACGGCACACACAAGCTCCAGTGAACCAAGACGGTAGGCCTATAACTGATCCATAATTCTTAGCTTTACGGACGATCTGGTCTCCAGCCGCATCAGATACCATCGTTGCCGCGGCTGCCCCGGCCGGGTAAGAATATTTCGTCGATGTTGCCGCCGGTGCTCGTCGCACCAGGTTCGTAGATGGCTCCTATATTGCCGCGAACGTTGTAGTCGCCGCCGACGCTGCTGCCCCCTCCTGCCTCGCGGTCGCCCTCTCCCGTTACAGGTACGTCGATGCCGCCACCGCGGCTGCCCGCTTCCGTACCGGATTCCACTCCGGTTATAGGTATGTTGATGCGGCTGCCCCCTTCCATACGGGGTTCCCCTCCTGTTATTGTGATGCCGCCACCGCTACTGTCCCCTTGGGCGCCTGGTTCGTCGGTGCCGCCCCCTCCCGTTATAGGCACGTCGGCGCCAGCGGCGGCTTCTGTTCCTTCGTCCCCATGCGTTATGGGTATGTCGATAACGCCAGCGCCGCTGACCCCTCCTGCGCCAGGTTCGATGCCACCCTGTTCCCCGCCAGGTCCGTAGATAGCGACGACATGGCCGCTCAATCCTGTGCCCTCACCGTATCCATAGACGGCGCCAACATTGCCACCGCCGCTGCCGCCCACACCCGGTCCATGGGTGACGTCCGGGCCCGGTCCATAGATGGCTCCAACGTTGCCGCCGCAGGCCGGGCACGGTCCATAGGTGGCTCCAACGTCGCCGCCGCTGGCCGGGCCCAGTCCATAGGTGGCGCCGATGTTGCCGCCGCCTGCGGCGCCAGGTGCGTAGGTGGCGCCTATATTGCCGCCTCCTCTGGCGCCAGGTGCATAGGTGGCGCCAACGTTGCCACCCCCTCTGGCGTCGGAAGTGTAGATGCTGCCGACGTTGCTGCCCCCTCTTGCTCCAGATCTGTAGATACCCCCAATATTGCCGCCGCCTTCCTCGCCGGATCCGTAAACACCGCCGACCCTGCCGCCGCCTTCCTCGCCGGGTCCGAAGACGCCGCCAACCCTGCCGCCGCGGTCAACCATGTCGCCACCCCGGTTCTCCTGCCGACAGAACAAATTTTGAAGGCATTAGGAGCAATTGATCAGTTGATCGACCAACACAGTTATGAATAGCAAAGATGGCAGGCTAACTTTCTTCCTTTAAACTCGTTCGTTTTATCAAAAAAAAACAAAAAAAACTCCTTCGTTTTACGTTTTTGGGATTACGGGAGGTTTCTGTTCGGAGGGATCGGAGGGATCATATGGAGTTGTTTCCAGTTGTTGGTCGATCGATATATACAGGCTTCCGAATGGAACACAATCCTGGCCTTTTACCTTTCACTGTAATCGTGCAATTAGAAGACAAAGAGGTTCCTTCGCGGGTAAGTAAATTTATTTTTCTTTTTTGCTTTTGTAAAAAAAACGTAAACCGATAGCTTTACAGAATGCTGATGGCAGACCGGTGGCTAGGTGATGCGTGGGACGTGTCTTCGTTATACCGGACTTCTGATTTTTAGTATTTTCATTCTTTCAATAAAATTGGATGGTATCTTCTTTTTCTCAAAGTGATACGAAAAGATGGGTTAAATAAATAAAAAAATTATATATATAAATATATATTAGGTTTCGATCGATTGGAGCTCAATTTATATTCGATTAAATTTTCGATCGTTCAATCATATGCACGAATGCCGCCTAAAAAGATGCATCGATTGAAAAAATCTCGTCGGTTGAAAAAAAAATAGACACACTTATGCCTGAAAAAAATTTAAAAAAAAAATCTAAAAAAATTTAAAAAAAAAAAGAGGAAGGCGCCTTCCTCTTTCTTTTCTTTTTTTTTTCTAGTTTTTCTCAATGCATTATTTTTTTAAGATTTTTTTTTTGGGCCTAAAGATGTCTTCAAGTAAAATTTTTTTTTCAAAAAAGTGTTTAACAAAAAACTAAAAAAAATGAAAAAATAAAAAAAAAAACTAAAAAAATGAAGAAAGGGTCTATTTTTTTCTAAATTATTTTATTTTTTTTATTTTTTTCAAACAGTAGGTTTGTTTTTTTCTGATTTTTTTCAGATGCAGGTGCACATTTTTTTTCAGCTGGCGTATTTTTTTAAGTGCGCGCTCGAAGATGCACGCTGATCGAATGATTAAAGATCCGATCGGATGTAGACTGAGCTTCGGTAAATCAGAGTCCAGTATATATATATATATATATATATATATATATATATATATATATAAGTAGACTGAGCTTCGATCGATCGAATTCAGTCCATATCCAATCGGATCTTTGGTTGTTGGATTAGCGCGCATCTCTAAAAATAGGTGCTTGAAAAGACGTACCTTCAGAACAGAAAAAAATAGGCACACGCTTGCGCCAAAAAAAAAAAATCTGAAGGCTAGCTCCAATTGATCAGATTTTAGTCCATATCCGATCAGATCTCCAATCGTTAGATCAGCATGCATATCTAAAAATAGGCATGCGCCTTCAGGGCTGAAAAAAAGGCACACTTTGCGCCTGAGAAAAAATCTGAAGGCATCGTCAAATTTTTTTCGGACAGTGCCTATTTTTTTTTTCAATTTTTTCAGCACCTTCAGTGCTGAAAAAAAAAAACTTAACTTCTGAAGAAGTTTTTTTTTTAAGGCGACGTCTATTTCTTTTTCAATTTTTTCAGCCCTGAAGGCATCTTCAGGGCTAAAAAAAGATGCTTTCAGGCACCTAAAAAAAAAGAGAAAAAAAGAAGGTGTCTTTTTTTCAGGCATAGGCGAGCGTGCCTATTTTCGAAGATGTGTGCTGATCCAACGATCAGAGATCCAACAGGATATGGACTGGGCTCCGATCAACCAGAGCCCAGTCTATCTCTCTCTCTATATATATTATCCATGACACAAGATAACACTGGATATGCATGGATAACTGTTGTATTATTTTTATAAATAAAACTAGTTGAAGACCCGCATATTATTAATTACGATCCATAATTATTAATTTTTAATAATAAATATTTATAATAGATATTTTTTAACTATTTTTTAATATTTTATTTTATTTTATTTATTATATATATTATATTATTTATTATTTTATAAAATAATATTTTATTATTTTTTCTTATTTCTTCTTGTTCTCATACCTTCTTTATGTCCATCGGTGCCGCCCCACCATGGCTCTTCTTTTTTTTTTTTGCAAACACTAATCCCAATCGTACTCCTACCCCCTTTTATCTTCTCATACCTTTTTCGTGCCCTCCTGCCGTCCCACTACTGTTCTTCATCTCTCTCGGCAAATATCAAACTCGATCGTACCCCTCATCATCCTTACTGGTACTGCCACCTCAGGTGCCACTACTATCCCTCCTTTCTCCTCTCTTGCTCTCCTGCCCAGCCCTCTTCTTATCGCTGCCAACATCTCCCATCCTGACTATCCCCCCTTCACCTAGCCCCCTGAGGAAGGGATAGGGTTTTTCGTCCCGGCCATCCCCCCGTCATTCGGCCCCCTGAGGAAAGGAGGGGGTTTCAGGGTGTATTGTTAATAATATTTTCTTACCGTCCCATCATGGCTCTTCTTTTTTTTCGATAAATATCAATCCTGATCGCACCCCAGCCCCCTCTCTTTTTTTCATCTCTTCTTCGCACCCATTGGTACCGCCCCACCCCTCCTGCCGTCCTACCACTACTCCTCTCTCTCTTAACAAATATAGATAGCCCCCCCCCATGTATGTACACACACATGCATACGGCGTACATATGCAAGTGCTCTTTCATTTTGACCAACTTGAGCTTGAATTGGGTCTAGCCCCATCACCAATGTTAACCAGAGCTGATCCTCTAAAAAATATTATTATTATTATTATTATTATTGTTGTTGTTGTTGTTGTTGTTACGATGGTGATGTAAACACCTCGGATTGAGCTGTCCGATGCTTGGATTGCCTCAGATCGGCACCAGGACATCAGTATTTTAAGGTCAAAATGCCTTCTCTTCCAACCCATAAAATGATCTAAAGTACTTTGCCGATCCTAATAATTCCATTCCAAGATAAACGGCGATGTAGCTGTGATCTAATCATGATCAAGCTATTTTCCACTAAGTTGGAAATGATGAAAGTAAATAGAAAATTTTAATTATGCTAGCAATAGCCTTTTTATCCTAAAAAATGGCTACGATCTCAGAACGACGTGATTAACGGAATGACATAACAACCATGAGATTTTTTTTTACAAATATCATAAATTCTAAGGGTCCAAGTAAGCAAGAAATCCCTCTCAGAGAACTCGTTATTGCTCGTCTGTTCTCTGTTGACTTGAGCATCGGAGGATCCTCGTCGGAGTTAAATCCTTTGGCTCAGATTTTATTTTGTAAGTTCCTCCAGCACCCCTACGTAAGACCAACTACTCTGCTTCAGAAGCCGATGACTTCCAACCATAATAGCTGGCATTAGAGAAAGGGCACTTCAGCTTCCTAAAGCAACTATCACTCAAGCAATAATAGATAGAGGAAGGGTATACTTTACATCCAAACATGCCATCTAGAAAGGCATCTTCGAGCCTCATAGATGCCTCCACCTCCCATTAGATGGCCTTAGAGGCAACAACCTCGCCCAGCCTTCGATGGTAGAAGTTTTTTTGCCTCCTCAGTCGGTCCCTATGATGATGGACAAATTCAACCTGCTCCTCCAGCAGGTTAATACATTAATGACTGCTCTTCAAGCAGTCTAAAATATTCTTGTGCCCCCTTCTATGGTGCCACAGCCGAGTCAGGTTGTCCCAGTCCCTACACCACCTTTGGTGGTGCAGCCTGTTCTTCCCCCAGTGGTCCCGACTACGCCCCCTACCACGACACCACCTTAGTTGCCGGCCTCCAACCTACAACTTCCGGCCACCCTCTTCGGACATATCTTTAAAGTCCAAGGAGGAAGCAGACCCACCAGCGGTCTATTAGCCTACAATCTGGGCATAATTCAACCCTCAATCATCGTTCTCCTTTATAGTTAGAGGTGTACATGGTCCGAGATCAAATTCTGAAAAAGAGGCTTCAGGAGCTTGACAAGAGAATCGAGGCTGTTAATAAAACCTCTACCTCTAAGCCTTATGATGGTTTTAGCGGCGAACCTTCCTTTGACAAAAAGATATTGAATGAGCCGCTCCCACCAAACTTCAAGTTGCCCTAGTTCAAAACTTACAACAGGACCATTGACCCCATCGATCATGTAGAAACCTTCAAGGCAGCACTGCTCTTTCAGGGAGCATCTGATGCCATCCTCTATCGGACATTTTTTGTGACCCTCAAAGGGACAGCTCGGTAGTGGTATTCGAGTCTGAAGCCAGCCTCCATCCACTCCTTTGAAAAACTAAACCAGTCACTGGCTGCATATTTTATCAGCAACTGAAAGCAACAAAAGTGGTCCGACTACCTGAACACCATCCGTTAAGAGAAAGGAAGTCGATCTACCGCTATGTTAGCTGCTTCAATGCGGCAACTCTGGAAGTCCACGACCTTGATTAGTCAGTTGCATTGACCGCCCTGATGGGTGGATTACAGAAGAATGACTTAAAAAATCATTAATAAAGTCCTTCCCCCAGGACTGTGAAGAAATGTTGAAAAAGGCAACAAAATATTCCCACATAGAAGAATCCTTCGATGATGAAGTCCCTTCCAGTTTTATCTCGATGGGACCTAATAAGGAGCGCTTCCCTAAAGCACAAGAAGCTTATCGTCGACACTCCTGATCTCCACCTTGAAAGCAGAGGGTAGGAGGTCCTTCTAGGAGCCATCAATCTCCAAGTCCCTAGAGGAGGGACCAGCAGCATTTTTCCCTATTGCATTATCACAATTACACACTTCTGAATGCCTCTCGAGAAGAGGTATTGATGCAAATCCACTCCGAGCTCCTTCAGCCTCCAAAGATGCAGATGAAACCTGAATGCCATAATCCTACGAGGTACTATTTCTATCATCATAATCATGATCACAATATCGAGGATTGCCACCTTCTCTAAGACATGATTGAAAGACTTATTCGCAAGGGGATACTCGATCACTTTGTCTGGGGAAGAACTCCCTCACGCCAGCCTCCTCCAAGAGCTCAGCAACTATCTCATTAGCCTCAACACCCCTTACCAGTACCGGCTCCAGAGGCGAATGAATCGATGGAGGTGGAAGAGCGACCCCTTCGAGGTAAAATCCACATGATCACTAGGGGGTTGTCAAAGTTGGCAGCACAGAAGAAACCAAGACTTGAGAATCAGCTCGGAGATTCAATAACTTTCACCGAGCAAGATGCGAAAGGTGTACAATAGCCACATAATGATGCAGTGGTTATAACTTTAAACATAGCGGATTATAATGTATACCATGTATTCATCGATAATGAAAGCTCAGTGGATATTCTGTACTTTTCTATCTTCTCCCAAATAGGATTTACTTCTGATCGATTAAGCAAATTTAATATACCGATCCAAGGATTCTTCAAAAATTTAGTAGTTCTGGAGAAAATAATTAAGTTGCCCATCACAGTTGGCATCTCGCCACAATGGGTGATGTTTTATGTTGGATTTCTTATAGTAAAACTTCCATCAACCTATAATGCAATCCTCGGACGACCCAACCTTTAGACATTGAAAGCCGTGGTCTCCAGCTACCATTTGACGGTCAAATTTTCAACACTCAATGGGATGGAGAGAATCCGAGGTGACCAGATGGTGGTGTGGCAATGCTTCGTTGCCAAACTACAGGTAGAAGATCAGCCAAAAAGTCAATCAGAGCTACTGATAGGGCTCGATGCTCGAGATGACTTAACCGAGGAGCATGCTCAACTGCTCGAGAAACTCATAGAGATCCTTTTGAGGGAGGAAAACCCTCATCAAACTATGAAGATCGACTCATGCCTTGACCAGATAACCAAAAGCTAGCTAATCACTCTTTTGTAGGAAAATGCAGATCTATTTGCCTAATCAGCCGCAAACATGCCCGGCATCAACCCGAAGATCATGGCCCATTACCTAAAGGTAGACCCAACCTGCCATCCAATAAAGTAGAAGAAGTGGAGCTTCATCTTGGAGTGCCAAAAGGCTATTGTCGAAGAGCTTGACAAATTGCTTAAAGCCAGCTTCATCAGAGAGGCGATGTACCTTGACTGGCTAGCAAACATCGTGCTAGTATAAAAGATGAACGAAAAATGGTGCATGTGTATCAACTTCATCGACCTAAATAAAGCCTGCCCAAAAGATAGCTATCCGCTTCTTCGAATTGATCAATTGGTCGATGCCACCTTGGGGCACGAGCTTCTCAACTTCATAGATACCTTTTTTGATTATAATCAGATCCAAATGGTACCTAAAAGTAAGGAGAAGACGACCTTTATAACTAACCAAGGATTATTTTGTTACAGGATGATGCCCTTTGGTCTAAAAAATACCGATGCCACTTACCAAAGGCTGATCAATAAAATCTTCAAGAACATGTTGGTCAAAAGCTGCAAAACTCCGGACCATGTCGCAAACCTTTGAGAGGCCTTTAGCACTCTTTGTCGATATCAGATGAGATTGAATCCTAGGAAGTACGCTTTTGGAGTTACAGCTAGCAAGTTTCTTGGCTTCATGATTTTTCGCAGAGGCATCGAGGCTAATTTTGAGAAAATTAAAGTAGTCCTGAAAATGACTTCGCCTAAAACGATCAAAGAGGTATAATGCCAACTGATAAATTAGCCTCTCTTAACCGTTTTGTTTCCAGATCGATCAAGAGGTGCCTTTCTTTTCTCCGGATCCTTAGACAGTCGAAGAACTTTCAATGGATCCTTGAATGCCAAGAAGCCTTTGAAGAGCTGAAAAAGTATCTCAGTTCTCCACCCTTACTCACTAAGCCACAACTGGGAGAAGAGGTCCTCCTGTACTTGGCTATTTCTCTAGTGGTTATCAGTGCAGTCTTCATTTGTGAAGAAGGATGGCTACAAAAGCCAATTTATTATACCAGCAAAATCCTCCATGATATAGAAATCAGGCACACTGGATTGGAGAAGCTAATCTTCATACTGGTTATCACTGCAAGAAAGCTCTGACCTTACTTTCAAGACCACACCATAATATTGCTCACTGATCAATCAGTCAAAATGGTACTTCACCGATCGGACACCTTGGGTTGGATCGTCAAATAGGCTTTGGAGCTCTTAGAATTGGATATACACTATCGACCGAGGCTCTCCATCAAGGTCCAAATTTTGGCCGATTTTATTCTTGAATGCACTATTTCAGTAAAGAAAAATCCAGAAAGGAACATCAGACAGAGGCCTAAGGACCCATCAAGCTCGGAAGATAATAAAAATTTGGGACTAGACCTAGAAGAATTATGGAACCAACATGTTGATGGCTCATCTAGCTCGTTTGGATCAGGAGCCAGGCTCATCTTATCCAGGCCTGAAGGAGAGGTAGCGGCATATGCTTTATACTTTGAATTCTCCACTATAAATAACGAGGTTGAATATGAGGCCCTCATTGCTGGATTGAAGATCGCCAAGGAAGCTAGAGCCCAATATCTAGGAGTCTTCAGCGACTCACAACTGATGGTCGGATAGATCAAGGGCGAATACAAAACTAAAGAGGATAACATGAAAAGATACATTCTCAAGGTAAAAAGCTTAACCTCTTTCTTTCCACACTTTAATGTACAACAGGTCCCAAGGTCTCAGAATATCAAAATAGATGCCCTCCCAAAATTGGCGTCATCATTATCTGTTGATTTGAAGAAGGAGACCTACTTCAAAGTGCTAAGAACTTTGAGTTTAGAAGAACCCACTGTCGTCTAGTAGATCGATGAGGAGCCAAGTTGGATGAACCCTCTCCTAAAATATCTGAAATCGAGCGAGCTCTTACTAGATCGAAAAGAGGCTTGGAAGATTAGAAACAAGACCGCAAGATATATACAATCAGTAATACAAATGAATTAAATGAACCATCAAGTTCTTTTTCCAAAATTATCAATCATCATTTGTATGACAAAATGGGCGTGACTCGGAACCCCTTCGAAATAAAGTTTCTTTGTTCAAGACCACATCTCAATGAATTCCTCAGATTGGAGTCGCTTCAAAACAAAGTTTCTTTGTTCGGAATCACGTCTCAGCAAACTCCTTAGATAGTTTTTTTGTTCGAGACCACATCTCAATGAACTCCTCGGATCGGAGATGCTTCAAAATAAAGTTCCTTTATTCGGAACCACATCTCAACAAACTCCTCGGATCGGAGTCGCTTCAAAATAAAGATTTTTTGTTCGAAACCACGTCTCAGC
Organism: Cocos nucifera; assembly: GCA_006176705.1. Lineage (NCBI taxonomy): Eukaryota > Viridiplantae > Streptophyta > Magnoliopsida > Arecales > Arecaceae > Cocos > Cocos nucifera. The sequence goes on from QRFJ01000126.1 coordinate 1,357,356, forward strand.
AAATTTCTTGGATCGGAGTCACTTCAAAACAAAGTTTCTTTGTTTGGAACCATGTCTCAGTGAACTCCTCGGATCAAAGTCGCTTGAAAACAAAATTCCTTTATTTGAGACCACATCTCAGTGAACTCCTCGAATCGGAGTCGCTTTAACATAAAATCACTTTGTTTGGGACCACATCTCAGCAAACTTCTTGGATCAGAGTCACTTTAAAATAAAGTTTCTTTGTTCGAGACCACGTCTCAGCAAACTCCTCAGATCGGAGTTGCTTCAAGTCAAAGTTTCTTTGTTTGGGATCACGTCTCAGTGAACTCCTCGGATTAGAGTCGCATCAAAATAAAATTTCTTTGCTCGGACCATGTATCAACGAACTCCATGGATTGGAGTCACTTCAAAATAAAGTCCATTTGTTCAGGACCATGACTTAGCGAACTCCTCGGATCTGAGTCGCTTCAAAACAAAGTTCTTTTGCTTAGGACTATAGCTCAGCGGGCTTTCCAGATTAGAATCACATTAAGTCATAAAATCCTTCAAATCAAGGCAACAAAACCCTAAGAGATGGGACATCAGCTCAAAATAATTTCAAAAGAGTTTAAATTTATTACGAGAAAAAAGAAAATAATTCTTCATTAAAAAGAATTCTTATAAGAGCAATATTGCTATTGCTTTTACAAGAAATAATAATAAAAATTCTACATCAGAGTTATAATAGGCCCTACAAAATTAGGACCCTGTTTATCATCTTTCTTTTATCGAAAATAAGAAAACATGATTAGAAAGCTCGATGGAGTTGAAATCATATTCATCTGGAACTCGTTCCTCCATGGCACTGAGGCTTTGGGAGCCCATAAGAGGTGCCCAGATTAAGGGGAATGGCAAGCTAGAGGTGGCACAATCTCGAGCACCACCGAGAGAGCTGTAAGTCTAAAGTAACGAGGGAGATCCTATCGAGGTTGAAGCAACATTCACTTGGAGTCCAACTCTACCAAGCCTTGGACCAAGAAGCCCTGGGATAATGCAAACACATGATAAATATCCTAGGAAAATGGTTAAGTTGATACCGACACAACCAATTAAAGCATCCCACATTCGAGGAAGCTTGGAAGGTAGGGGATACAACTCTAACCGTCTTCTCCCAAAGACGATTTCTCCTCTTCGTCCTCTCCGATGGGAGTGGCGACCACACAAGCACTCAAGGAGCTATCATCGATCCCCCACCCTTGTCAAGCAAGGAAATGATGACAAAGCTCTCTGGGCCGAGGAAGCAACCACCTTTGCGAGGAGAAGCAAAATGATAAAAATCTCAAGATCGAGAATGCAGATGCCCCATGATTGGAACATTTGACATGAGTCTTCCTGAAACAACAAAGGACCAGGGAGGTCCCACTACCTCCTTGAGCAAACAATCATAGCTATGGTAGAGGAAGACTAACTCCTTTCCTCTAAGGGGGTTCCATCATTCTGCCTCCATTCCGTAGAATGTTCAAAATGTCGTCGATGGAAAGCAAGGCCCATGAGAGCTCTCCTTTATAAAAAAAAATCTACCATAATGGCTCCATCAAATCATTCCGCGTGTCAACCCGCAATTGGTGCAACCCGCCGCAATGCAAATGTACATCAAAGTCTTATGGTTAAGACACTTTTGAGACTATGCACATTCAATGCAGCATAAAAAAATGAGCGCATGATTAGCAAGAAGATTGATTTATATGCCTTCAAATTAGAACTAACTAATTCAAATATTCGGACAGACCTCTTCAACTATCCAAGCAGATCTCTTCAACTCCTCGGATTGGAGTAACACAAATAAGAGAGATTTTAAAAAAGAGAAATCTCCAAAAGTGTAAAGGCACGTTGCTCAACTCGAGGTGTCCTGAAGAAGTAGTCCTTTCATCTGATCCTCAGACTCAGCACTAGGGGATAGTGTTATGGTGGTGACATGAACACCTTGGATCGAGCTATTCAATGCATGGGTTGCCTCGAATCAACATCAGGACATCAGTGTTTCGAGGTCAAAATCCTCATGCATTCTCTCCCGACCCATAAAGCGATCCAAAGTATTTTACCGATCCTAATAATTTTGTTCCAAGATAAATGACGGCACAGCTGTGATCCAACCATAATCAAGCTATTTTTCACTAAGTTGAAAATGACAGAGGTAAATAAAAAATTTTAATCACGCCAGCGATAGTCTTTCTATCTTGAAAAATGACCACGATCTTAGAACGACGTGATTAACGAAATGGCATAACAACCATGAGATCTCCTTCTATAAATATCACAAACCTTGAGGATCTAGATAAGCAAAAAAATTTTCTTAGAGAACTCATTGTTGTTTGTCTATTCTCTACTGACTTAAGCATCGAAGGATCCTCGCCGGAGTCTAATCCTTTAGCTCAGACTTTATTTTACAAGTCACTCCAGCATCCCTGCGTAAGATCGATCGCTCTGCTTCAGAAGTTGATGACTTCCAACCACAACAGCTGGTGCTAAAGGAAGGGCACTTTGACTTCTCAAAGCAACTACCACTCAAGCAACAACAACAACAACAACAATAATAATTATTATTATTATATATGATACCAGAGTAACATCATTATAAAAATCATTATTCCCTTAAAATCAAACATTAAAAGCAAATAACAGATGTTATAACGATTTTGAATGGCATTCGGGGGTTCCTTTGTTCAATGATTAATGCCATTCTCGAAGCCTGAGCTAGACCAAATGGATGAGTAGATGATGGCATGGACCAATGGTTGGTTCCTCATCCTTCCATCGCTCAGGCCTCAATATCTAATTCCAACTATTTAACTACCTCCCCGGTAGACAAACCCCCCAACCATCGTCATCTTCTCTCTTGATCTCAATGCAGCTCAATGTATCAAAGCAAGTGGAGAAATCCCTCCAATCCTTATCGGAGTTCAATGCTGCTTGCGAGTTCATCTACGATCGTTGCCACGTCAATGCCTAACATGCCTTCCTCGACGTCCACCCCCACCAGCTCTATAGCGCTGCCACCCACCTCCACTTCACCCTTTCCACTTCCCTTCTCCTCATCCGACGATGGTTACCCTCGCCCCCAGGGCAAGACCAGATCGATGCAGTGCTCCAATGGGTCACCTCAAAAGTGGAGGCCCTAGGCCCAATGGAGTTTCAGGCCTTCATAGCGGAGCTCTTCAAGAATGCCATTGATGCGGAATGGATATGCGGATGAAGATGCAACTAATTTTTTATTTATTTTTAGTAATCAAAATGATAAACAGAAGCAAATCTAACAAGATCTAAACATTCAAGGAAGAAAAGTATTGATTAAAGCAAGTAGATCTTCCTAGCATGTATAGCTGTTCCTTTCAAATTTTTAAGAATGTAGGATCGAAGGCGATTAAGAAATCTCTTTCTTGATTAGGCTTCGCAATTCAGATTTAGATATAAAAAATTTGAGAAAATAAATTTTACTTACCAACAATAATGATCTCCTCAATAGATCTGTGAAAAATTCGCTCAGATGATTGCTTGATTCGATCATAGAGAAGTTAGGTTGTTGTAAGCGGTTGCAATCCCAATCCGTAGAAGAACTTCACAAATTCAGAATCAAGGTATCTTCAAGCATTACTCCAGATCGATATCTTGGATAGTGGATGGCATGTGGAGTGGTGGTGGTTTTGATCTTGGCGCAGGGAGAAAAAATTAAGAAGAAGAGAAGAAGAGAGGAAGAAACCAAGAGGGGAAAGAGGATCTCTAGATTGGAGAAGAAAAATAATAGCTTTATTTTTTTTTCATTTATTCCATTAAGAGTTCTAATACAAGATATTTATAGATAAAATAATAAGAGTCTAAAAAATTCAAATACTAACAGTTTAAAATAAATCAAACTCTAACAAGATAATCTTGTAGGTGGTTGCATCTTGTGATAACTTGGACCACATCTCGCATCAATCAACGATTGCCATGTGGATTCTTTGGGCTGATCTTTTAGAACTTCTTCATGGCGTAGGCTAGAGAATTGAGACTCTCTTTTATGTGGCATCAGGGGTCTATCAAGACTCCAACTCGAGTGATGATGCAGTTAGATCTGGCTTAGTCAAGCCAGATGGTGGCTTATGAACTGGAGTCCGTACCAATTTTTCTAGGATGGAAAAAACTTGGCTCTGATGAGTACAATCCAATGTGGCTCTAGAATTATTCAAGCTAATCTAGATCGATCCATTGCAACTCCTCTTGAATGATCCATATATTCTCAGATTTAGGTTGGCCTTGCCATCGAACTAGGTATATATCGCTGATATCCACGCCTTCTAGTTGACACAATATGCTCATTTAAAATTTTATCGATGCGATCATACTTTTTTGAAATAGTGGATAGTGGACACTCAAGATGGGGTTCACTCTTAAGAAAAGGATCAGACTCAAATGGATCACTAGGTATCATTATTGACTCCTTGTATTTTATTAGATCTGATACATTGAATGTTGAGCTTATGCCATAATCAGATGGTATATCTACAACATAGGCATTCGATCCTAATTTTCTGAAAATCTTAAAAGGTCCAGCTCCACGTGCATGGAGTTTCTTGATGGTTCTTGATGGAAACTATTCTGATCTTACTCAAATCATAACATAGTCTCTCTCAGTAAAGTTATAAGATTTACGATGTGAATATGTAAGCTGCTTATACATTTGATTGCTGACATTAATTTTATTTTTAATATATTCATGTGGATTTTTAAGATGCTGTGCAAATGATTCGGTATCTTTTGACGATTTAGCATGCCATAGTAATGGAATTAAGTCCATTGGTTTATGGGGACGATAACCATATACAACTTTAAATGGTGTCTTACCAATAGACCTATTGATAGAATTATTGTAAGCAAATTCGGCTCGAGATAGGATTAAATCTCAATTACTGACATGTTCTCCTACTAGACTCCTAAGAAGGTTGCCTAAACTTCTGTTAACTACTTCAGTTTGGCCATCAGTTTGTGGATGATATGCAGATGAGAAATTAAGTTTCATTCCTAGCAAATGCCATAAAATTTTTCAAAAATAACTTAAGAATCTAACGTCACGGTCTGAAATAATGAACTTAGATAGACCATGCAATCTCATAACCTCATCAAAGTATAAGCGAGCTACTCTGGATGCATCTGAAGCTTTAGAACATGATAAAAAGTGGGCCATTTTTGAAAATCTGTCTACTACAACATAAATAGAGTCGTTCTTACGGATGGTTCGAGGCAAACTTAGGATAAAGTCGATACTAACATCTTGCCATAGATAGTCGGGGACAGGCAATGGCATATACAGACTAGTATTTTGTTTAGGATGTTTCACTATGGCACACGTACGATAGTAGGCTATGATTCTCATAACATCTCTCTTCAAATTGGACCAGTAGAACCAATTTTTCACAGCTTCAATTATCTTATTCCATCCAAAATATCCAGTCAGTCCTCCCGCATGTAATTTTTATACTAAAAAATCTCTTACGCATGTCCATAGGATACACAGTCTATTATTTCTAAACAAGAATCCATCCTAAAAAACATACTCACTAAGATTTTTGGGCGGTCCTTATTGTAGGATAGCATAAATCTCTTTAAAGTCAGGGCAGTCAAAATAATTTTTTTTTAACTTTTCAAATTTCATAACTTTAACGCTAATGACAGACAAAAGAAAGACTCTATGACTTAGAGCATCCATAACTTGATTTATAGATCCAGCCCTATATTTCAGTACAAATGTATAGGATTGAAGAAATTCAACCCACTTGGCATGTCTATGGTTCAGTTTCTTTTATGAATTTAAAAATCTAAGGGCTTCATGATCCGAGGCAATAGGTAATGCCTCCAAAATCTCAAAGTTTGTACTATCACATAAAATTCTTTATCATATATAGAATATTTTTGTTTAGCCTCATTCAATTTCTTACTGAAGTATGTGATAGGATGGCACTCTTGAATCAAAACTCCTCCTATTCCTACACCGGATGCATCACATTCAACCTCAAAAATTTTATTAAAATCAGGTAGTCATAGGACAGGGGTTTGAGTCATTTTATTCTTAATCTCCTAAAGAGCTCTATCAGCCAATTTTGTCCATTTAAATATTTTCTTACGGATACAGTCTGTGATAGGAGCCATAATTGAACTGAATCCTTTAATAAATCGATGGTAAAAGATGGCTAAACCATGAAAACTTTGAATATCGTGAATACTCTTAGATACTGGCCACTCTATTATAGCTTAAATCTTTTTAGGATCTACAGTTATTCCCTCAGATATTACAACAAATTCTAAGAATACAATCCTATTGGTCATGAAAGCACATTTTTTAAGATTCGCATATAAACTCTCAATTCTAAGAGTCAAACAAATTTATCATAAATGACTAAGACGGTCCTCTCTTGTTTGACTAAAGATGAGGATATCATCAAAGTACATGACCATGAATAATCCAATAAAGGATCGCAATATCTGAGTCATAATCCTCATGAAAGTACTAGGTGCATTAGACAAGCCAAATGGCATGACCAACCACTCATATAAATCATCCTTCGTTTTGAAGGCAGTCTTTCATTCGTCTTCTGGTCTAATTCTAACTTGATGGTAGCCACTCTTAAGGTCAATCTTAGAAAAGATGGTGGAACCTGCCATTATATCTAACATGTCATCTAGCCGGGATATGAAAAATCTATATTTGATAGTGATTTTGTTGATCGCCCTACTATCTATACACATCCTCCATGATCCATCTTTGTTAGGCGTTAATAATGCAGGCACAGCACATGGGCTCAAACTTTTTGTAATGAATCCTTTGTCTGGTAGCTCCTTAACTTGCCTTTGTAACTCGATATGCTCAATCGGGTTCAACCTATAGTGGGACAAGTTCGGTAAGATGAATCCAGTAACTAAGTTAATCACATGTTGGATATCTCGCATGGATGGCAGTTGCTCGGATAGCTCTTCAGGAAAGATATCCTTAAATTCTTCTAAAATGGTCCCTACTTCTGGTGGGTATTCGATTTGGAGTTTCTTAGGGGGCTGTTTGTAGGTTAATGCCCAAATAGATATTCCATGCTTGATCTTCTTTTCCAGGTCTCGGGCACTAGTCAAATGTAAGCTCTTCTTTTCACTACTCTTTTTGGATCCTTTAGGTGCCTTCTTGGATATAATCTTTGGTTGGACAACTTTAATAGTGATTTTCTTATCCTTGTCTTTAAAGCTACATGAGTTTAACCTACCAAATAATGTCACATCATAGTCAAAAAGCCATGGCCTTCCTAAAATGATGTTGCTAACCTCCATTGGTAGCACATCGTACCATACTTTATCTTCATACGAACTAAATTGAATGGGGACCAAACATCTTTATATAATAGGGATGGATGATGCTTCCACCCATGAGACCTTATATGGAGTCGGGTGTTCCACAGGGATTAATCCTAGTCGGGACATGCCATCAGAAGAAATTGCATTGATGCAACTTTCACTATCTAGGATAACTTTGCAGGGCTTACCTTGATACCTAATATAGGTATGAAAGATAGCTGTCCTTCTCCAGTCCTCACTCTCCTTAGATGGAGCTAAGACACACCTGACAACTTCCAAACTCTTTTCAGGCTCTAGTCTCACTAGTCCTAAGGTCTGTTCAGCTTTCTCAAATTCTTCGATTAGATCTGAGTCTGGTTCGTATACTTTCTCCTCTTGAGATTCTATTGTCTCAGGCTTGTCAGTCTCAGGTTTGGCCTCATCGATAAAAAGGGCACGGGTAGGGCACTGAACTGCTACATGATCAAATTCTTGATACCTAAAGCACTTCATGACTCTCGATCCCTCTCATAGAATACTCTGATCCTTTTCTTCTTTTCTTGCCAGTGGATTAGGAGTTGGATTTTGGGGTCTTCGAGTAGGGGTCTGATTTGATCCTGATCTAGGTCCTGAGGGTATTGATCGAACATACTTGATCCTCCGAACTATTGTATGATGGTACCCCTCAGCATCCTGGGCTATCTGGTATGCATGATCTAGAGTCATAACTTCACGCAAGTAAATCTCATGCTATAGTTCCTTACGTAGCCTGGCTCTAAATCTAGAAAGGGTCATAAGTCTATCCTCGTTAACACCACATTACATCTAAAATTCATCGAATTTGGCTATATATTCTGATATAGGTCTATTACCTTGGATTAGTCATTGCCACTGGTCCATCAGTCGTTGCTTATAAGACACAAGTAGGTACTTCTCTCGTAGTTTCTCCTTTATCTCTATCCAAGTCTCTATAAGTTCATGCTTATGGTGTTCAATCAAGACTTGAACATTGTGCCAATATAGCTTGGCCTGACCTAATAATTTTATTTTAGTATACCGAATCTTTCTACCTTCAGTCATATCATATCACTCGAAAAAGTGGTTCATACCCGCTTTTCAGTCTAAATATTCTTTTAGATCTAAATGTCCATCAAAGCTAGGTGCATCAATTTTTGCACTCCTTACTATTCAGTCATCTAGATCAATAGGTTCACGCTGAGGTTGACCTTCTAGACATTGACCTACTTGTAGACCTAATCTTAAACCTTCAGGTGGGGTCTACTCAGTCTGGACTAAAGGCACTGGTGGGGTCTCTGAGTTTAATTCTGCAGTCCAATTTCTTCGAGCATCCTCTAAGTCTTCTATTCTTTGGCCATAATTCTACACTAGATGGGTCAAGTTGTCTAGTCTCTCTAGAATGGACTCCATCATAAGATTACTGCTTGGACTTGGTTGATCCAACATGGATGGTTACTTAGTTTTGGCTCGGGTATGCATGCAATATAATAAATTTAAGGGTTGCCTAGAACTAAAGTTTGATATGCAATAAATCAAACAAAGCACGAACTAAATCTACTGCCCAATTCTGTTAACCAGCCAGGTATGGGGTATAGTCATGGAAGGCACTCCTTGCTCTTGCAAGGATCTAATTAGAGAACCATGAGCTAGCTTCAGCGTTTGCCTCTTTACCGCTTGCCTTAGACACCAATTTTGAGAGTGGATTGCAGACATCAGTTGAATCTTAAGGCTGACGTCTAATTAGTTTTAAATTAAAGTTTAGGTTCTAAGATACAAGTTGGTGGTTTGTGGGCTAAGAAGGGGCGATGAAATCCTCACCTTATCTTATTTTTAAATTAAAGTTTAGGTTCTAAGATACAAGTTGGTGGTTTGTGGGCTAAGAAGGGGCGATGAAATCCTCACCTTATCTTATAATAATAGGTATGCCCTTAATTAAGTTATGAACAATGCAATGTAGCACAACCAAAATTTTAGTAGAATATGTTTAGATTTATGGGTCAAATTTATAAATGATCTTAACCTTAGCCTGGGATCAAACAATCAAGATTTGAATCTCTATGAATTGAGTTTCCAGCAAAATAAGTTTTATAATTTTTGAGTTCTTATATAATAAATTATGAATTTTCTTCTACTGCCTATATAGAATGGAATCCTGTATGTGAACAACAGGATTTTCAGGTAGTTTCGAAAAACAAAATGATAAAATTTTGAAGAAAAAATTTAGGAGTGGATTCCTTATAGAATAAGGTTTACTAAATAGTAAAAATTATATATATATATGATTAAAAATAAATTTTTTAAGGACTGCTATGCGAAATAGAAAATAGTGTAGAATGCAAAACCTAATCAAAATCTAGTGCTCTGATACAAGATGAATATAAGGATGAAGATGCAATTAATTTTTTAATATTTTTTTATTTATTTTTAGCAATCAAAATGATAAACAGAAGAAAATCTAATAAGATTTAAACTTTTAAGGAAGAAAAGTATTGATTAAAGCAAGTAGATCTTCCTGGCATGTATAGCTGTTCTTTTCAAATTTTTAAGAATGTAGGATCAAAGGTGATTAAAAAATCTTCTTCTTGATTAGGCTTCATAATTTAGATTCAGATCTAAAAAAATTTAAGAAAATAAATTTTACTTACCAATAATAACGATCTCCTCAATAGATCTATGAAAAATCTGCTCAGATGATCGCTCGATTCGATCTTAGAGAAGTTAGGTTGTTGTAGGCGGTTGCAATCCTAATCCATAGAAGAACTTCACGAATTCAGAATCAAGGCACCTTCAAGCGTTACTCTGAATCGATATCTCGGATAGTGGATGGCGTGAGGAGAGGTGGTGGTTTTGATCTTGGCACAGGGATGAGTTCAGGTGTAGAGAGAAAAAACTAAGAAGAAGAGAAGAAGAGAGGAAGAAACCAAGAGGGGGAAGAGGATCTTTAGATTGGAGAAGAAAAGCAACATCTTTATTTTTTTTTTTTCATTCATTCCATTAAGAGTTGTAATACAAGGCATTTATAGATAAAATAACAAGAGTCTAAAACAATTCAAATACTAAAAATTTAAAATAAATCAAACTCTAACAAGCTAATCCTGTAGGTGGCGCCATCTTATGATAAACTTAGACCATGTCTCGCACAAATCAACAGTTGCCATGTGGATTCTTTGGGCTTATCTTTTAGGACTTCTTCATGGCGCAGGCTAAGAAATTGAGACTCTCCTTTAGGCAACATCAAGGGTCTATCAAGGCTCCAAGTCGAGTGATGATGCAGTTAGATCTGACTTAGTCAAGTCAGATGGTGGCTTTCGAACTAGTGTCCACACTGGCCATCCTCGTCGGTGCCAGCTCGGCAGTCTCTAGCAGGTCCCTATCAGAGTCATGGGGATCATCAACATCAGGATGGTGATGGATGCGGGGGTAGAGGTCGTTAGGAGGGTGATGGTAGTTTACGTCGTCGACCTCATCCTTTTGTTCCGTTGAACGACCTGCTGCTCTCTAGCGTCCGCTCATGTCGTGCTATTATTTTTTTATGATTTTAATTTTAATTTTAATTTTTTATATTTTTGGCTGTAGGCATTTTTGGTTGCAGTAGAGACTACCATAGAATCACAACATAAGATCGAACACATGGCACAACAAAAGTCATCTGAAGAGCTGAGTTGGTAATACCATAATATTTCTTCACAAAGTATTATTTTATATATATTATTATGGTAGTAATATAAATACCTCGAATCGATCAAACTAGTGACCAAAGTATCTCAAACCGGTATAGAGGCATCAATGCACCAAGACAGAGATTATTCTCATACCATCCAACCTAAAGGATGAATCGAGGCATACTACCAAGTTGTTTCCTTTGACAATAGCTCGTTCAGTGCTCAAGCCTCCTAAACTGCTTCGGATGAATAACTCTTCAGCATACTTGGTAATTCTCTTTGGGGATAAGCAGCAATCCAGCTATTATCCAGTCATAATCAAACTGTTATCCACCTATCTAATCTCGTGAAAATAGATAAGGCATCCAGATCATTCCAATAACAACCTCTGCATTTTAGGAAAGCAGCCGTAATATCAGAACGACATGATCAATGACCTAAGATTAGTAGAACAATGCAACATCCGCAAGATATTTTATCTACAAATATCATAAATCTCAAGGATTTAGGTAAGCAAGAAATTTCTCTCAGAGAACCTGTTGTTGCTTTTCATCAGTTCTATGCTAACTTAAGCATCGAAGGGTTCTCAATGGAGTCAAATCCTCTAGTTCAGACTTTGTTTTGTAGGTCACTCCAGCACCCCTATGCAAGATCGACCGCTCCACTTTCGTAGCCAACAGATTCAAGAAACAACCGATAAAGGAAGGGACATTCTTTAAAATATGCTATCAAAAAGAGCATCATTTCATCTCACTGATGCCACTGCCTCCCATCAGGTAGATCTTCGAGCTGACAATCATGCTCAGCCATTGATGGCAGAAACTTCTTCGTCAGCCTAGTCAGTCCCGATAATGATGGACTAATTCAACTTGCTCCTCCAATAGGTCAATACTTTGACGGCTACTATCCAGGCAATCCAAATTACTTTCGTGCCTCCTCCAATAGCACCATAGCTAAGCCAGGCTATCCCTGTATCATCCTCTATGGTGTAGTCTATATTTCCTTCAGTGGTATCAACTGCACCCATAGTGATGGTACCACCATAACCACCTGCTTTCCAACCACAGTTGCAAGTTGAGCCTCCTCGAATGCTCCCTTAAAATCCAAGGAGGAGACAAACCCATCGAAGGTCACTCAGCCCACAATCAGGGCATGGTTCAACTCCTGGTCGCGGCTCTTCTCAATAATCTAAAACATGCACCAGCTGGGTTCTAATCATCGAAAAAATGCTTCAAGAACTTGACAAGCAGATCGAAGCCATCAATAAAGCCTCTTCGACTTGGCCCTATGATGGGTTCAGCGGTAAGCCGCCTTTTGATCCAAAAATAATGATGGAGCCATTGCCTCTTAATTTTAAATTACCTTAGTTCGAGACCTACGACGGAACTTCTGACCCCATCGATCATATAGAAACTTTTGAGATGGCGTTGCTCTTCCAAGGAGCATTAGATGCCATCCTCTGTCAGGCATTTTATGCCACTCTCAAGAGAGCAGCTCGATAGTTGTATTTGAGTTTGAAATTGGCTTTGATCCACTCTTTCGAAGAGTTGAGCCAGTCTTTGGCTGTGCATTGCATTAGCAGTCAAAAGCAGTAGAAGCGGTCTGACTATCTCAACACCATCCGATAGAAGGAGGGGGAGTCGATCCATGATTTCGTGAGCCGCTTCAATGCGGCAACCTTAAAAGTTTGCGACCTAGACCAATCGATCATAATGACCGCCCTGATGGGCGAACTCCTAAAGAACGACTTGAAGAGGCTGCTAATAAAGTCCTTTTCTCAGGACTATACTGGAATGCTTGACTGGATGGAAAAATATTATCGCTTATAGGAAGCCTTCATCAAGGATGTGCCAACCATTGCAGTAGGACCAAATAAAGAGAGCTTCCTAGGAAGGAGGGAGGTCTACCGCTAGCGCTCTTGATCTCCACCTCGAAGGTGAAAAGATAGAGATCCATCTAAAAATTGCCGATCTTCAAGCACTCAGAGAAGTGACTGGCAACGCTCTCTCCCGAGATGGTACCATAATTATATGCCTCTGAATGTCTCTTGGAGAGAGATTTTGATGAAAATTCATACCGAGCTTCCTCAACCTCCAAAGATGTGAACGAAGCCTGAATGTCGCAACCCTATGAGGTACTACTTTTATCATTGTGACCATGGCCACGATACTAAAGATTGCCACCTTCTCCATGATACAATCAAGAGACTCGTCAGGGAGGAAAGATTGAATCACTTCATCCAAGAAAGAACTCTTTCGCACCGACCCCCTCCAAGAGCTTGGCAGCCATCTTGTCAGCCTCAACATCCGATGCCAGCACAAGTATAGGAGATGGAAGAACCAGGGGTGGTAGAAGAATGATCCCTTAGAGGCAAAATTCATTTGATAATCGGAGGGTCATTTGGGTCAGCGATGGCGAAGAAGCCAAGGCTAGAGGAAAAGCTCGGGAACGCCATCACTTTCATCGAGCAGGATGCAGAAGGTATACAACGAACACATAATGATACCATGGTTGTTACTGTTAGTATTGCTGATTACAATATACACTGCATCTTTATTGATAATAGAAGCTTGATTGACATTCTGTACTTTTCTATCTTTTTTCAAATGGGACTTACTTTCGATCAGCTGAGTAGATTTGACACGCCGATCTAGAATTTTTTTGAAAGTTCAGTGACACTTGAAGGTATAATTAAACTACCTATTATGGTGGGTACCCCGTCTCAATAAGTGATGATTCAGGTAAACTTTCTTGTTATTAAGTTTCCCTCGACTCATAATGTGATTCTTAGGCGACCCAAACTCTAGACATTGAGAGTCGTGGTGTCCAGTTACCATATGATGGCAAAATTTTTAACAATAAATGGAGTAGGATGGATCTAGGGCAATCAAACTATGGCTCGATAGTGCTTTGCTATCAAGCTTCGAGCAGAGATCCAACTAGAGATCCAGGTTAAACTCTCGATAGGACTGGACACTTGAGATGACTTGGTCGAGGAGCATGCTCAACCATTTGAGAAACTCTTAGAGATCCTACTGAGGAAGGAGAATCCTCATCAAATTGTGAAGATCGGCTCATGCCTGAACCAGGTAATAAAAAAACCAACTAACAGCTCTTTTGCAAGCAAATGTAGATCTTTTTGCTTGGCCAATCCTGAAGGAGACATAACTAGATATGCCCTACATTTCAAATTTTTGGTCATGAATAATGAATAAGAATATGAAGTTCTAATCATGGGTCTTAAAATTACCAAAGAAGCTGGGGCCAACATCTGAAGGTCTTCAGCAATTTTCAACTAATGGTCGGACAAATTAAGGATGAATATAAAGCCCGAGAGGAAAACATGAAAAAAATACCTCCAAAAGGTAAAAGATTTGATCTCATCCTTTCAAAATTTTGATATTCAATAGGTCTCTAAGGCACAGAATGCTAGAGCAGATGCTTTGTCTAAGTTGGCATCATCATTACCGACTAACCTAAAGAAAGAGATCTATTTCGAGATCTTAAAAATCTCGAGCTTAGAGGAGCTTGCCATAATTCAACAAATCGATGAAGAGCCTAGTTGGATGGATCCTCTTTTGAAGTATCTGAAATCGAGCGAATTACCGCCTGTTTAAAAAGAAACTCAAAAGATAAGGAACAAGGCCGCTTGATATGTATTACACAATAATGAACTATACAAGTGATCCTTCTATCTACCTCTCCTAAAATGTTTACATCCATCCAAAGCTGACTATACCCTATGAGAAATCCATAAAGAAATCTATGAAAGTCACATGGGGGTTAGATCCCTATCCTATAAGATTCTTCAGTAGGGCTACTATTAGCCCATAATGCAACAAGATGCATAAAGTTTTGTCGGAAGATGTGAACAATGTCAGTGGAATGCTTGAGCCAGCATCAACCAACAACACTTCTGACTCCTATAGAAGCTCCATGGCCATTTATCCAGTAGGGGTTGGACATCCTAGGTCCTTTTCCTCGAGCCTTAAGCCAACACAAATATCTTCTATTAGCCATTGACTACTGCACAAAATAGGTTGAAGCCGAGCCTTTAGCCCGCATAACCAAAGCAAAAGTCAGAGACTTCATATAGAAATCAATTATCTGCCAATATGATCTTTCTAAAGTATTGATCTCTGACAATGGCAAATAATTCAGCGGTACTCAACTTCATGAATTTTGTGAAGACCAAGGAATAGAACAATGCTTCACCTCAGTAGGTCATCCGCAAGCAAATGAAGAAGTAAAAGTCACCAATAGAACTCTCTTATAAGACTTAAAGGCTAGACTAGACCAGACTGAGGGGTCATGGATAGATGAACTTCACCATGTGCTTTGGGCCTACCGAACCATCCAAAGGATTTCCACTGGTGAAACTCTCTTCAATTTAGTATTTGGAATAGAAGCGATTATACTCGTGGAATTCGGACTTTCTTCTCTCAAAATTGAGTATAAAGAAGACATCAATCCAGTGTGGCTTAGAGCTAACCTCAACTTAATCGAAGAAAGCAGGGAGCATACCATAACGAGAATGGCTACATATCCCCAAAGAGTGGCTAGATAATATAATGCTTGGGTCAAAGCCAAAGAGTTTCGAGTTGGCAACCTTGTCCTTCCATAAACTAAAATTTCATAGCCCACAGAGCAAGAAAAGCTTTCATCTAATTGGGAGGGCTCCTATCAGGTTGATGAAGTTGTTACGCATCCAACTTGAATTGCGAGCTAGGGGTCATGGCAACCACCGCACACTCATAGAAAACTCTTTCTACAAGCATGCAAAGCATATCTCATCATACTATCATGAGGCAATAGTAGAGTAACTAATTAATAAATTAAATCTAAAATTTAACTAATTAAAATCTAATTACAATATTGTATAAAGTTCAATAATGCTCAAAAGATCTTACATCGACTTTAACAAAATTTCTATCTAAAATAAAAGTATCAATATTCTGCATCTAATCATCCTATCTGTCTCTAATTACTCTCCCATACATACTTCTATGTCATCTTATTTCTCAAGATCTATAAAAATAATAAAATAAGGATAATGAGCTAGATAGCCCATTAAGCAATGATCACTTTAATTTAAATTTTATCAAGTAAATAAAATAAATCATCACTTATAGAAAATAAATATATAGAGTTCATCAGCTCGAAATTAATTTGTATTATGCAGTATTTTCAAATTACTATCATGCTAAATTCAATCTTTTTATTTTCTTTTAAAAATTTAGTTTTCTTTCAAATTATCAAATTCTTATCAGTTATTTTTATCAGCTATGAGCTATGACCACATTATCCCTGCGGCAGAGTCATAGCATCGCATATCATCTTGTGATGAGCTGCGAATTATCTGACAGTAAAGTTCTTCAAAATCATTAGTCAATTGGTGGTTTGTCGCTGGTCTATTGATGACATAAATCCTTGAAACTAAATCTTTACTAATGTATTAGCCCAAATTGGTGGAGTCTTCCATATAGTCAAGCTGAGAGCTCAAATCATCTTAATTCATAATTCTTTTCATAATTCATATTTCTTATTTCAGTTCAATAAGAATGCACATAATCATGTAGTATCGAAATCAATCAAGTATAATACATAATAAGATCAATACTTTCAGTCATGCTTCATCATAATATTTCAAAAATAAGATGCTTTCAATAATAAAATATTATTAATCAAATTTATGCATCATTTTATAAACCATATCAAGAAAATATATTTATAATTTATCAATAAATCTAGAAAGAGTAAAACATTACTTATCTCGTATGCATTCCAATAAATCCATATTATTCTTGCAAATTTCTTTCCAAAATCATCTATTCATAAATCATATTGCAGTATCCCATTATCAGACATCTACAATCTTATAGTAGATCAATTTTAATAATTAAAAAAGATATGAATAATCTAAAAAGATAGGTTGACAATAGTCACATTTAATAGTCCAGATCAGTCTGATTATCCTATCTTCATCGATGAAGATTAGACTAGAAGATAGATTATTTAACAAAGATCGAAGATAATCAAATCAATAATATTTGATAAGAGATCAAGATGAAGGTTAGTATGCTATCCGAAGATCAGAGAATAGATGAGAGAAAAACTATAAAGATGAATCAGAACTAATCAGACGATATAGTCTGACAGTCTGGCCAATCAGATTAAGATAATTTAAATCAAATCATAATAAAATTATCATAGATAATTTCATAAAATTATGGATGATAAAATCTATTGGTATCGAATCTGAACAAGATAAATGTTGGTACACTATCCGATAATCACGAATCAGAACTCCTTTCACTAGGGTCATTCAAAATTATCATCAATTTTTTCAAAAATTTAAGAAATCCTAGTAGAGAGAAATTACAAAAAAACACCAGCAGTCTAAAGAGAGAATTTTAGAGAGAAAATAGAGAGAGAAAGATATAGAAAGAGAAAGAGGAGAGGGAAAGAAGAGAGAGAAAGAGAGAGGAGAGGAAAAATTTTCTTCTTTCTTTTCTTTTTGTTTTCTTCCTTTCTTTTTTTTTGTGAATCCAAGAATTGTATTAGAGAGAGAAAATAGGAGAGAAGAAGTAGAGAGAAAATGAATCTTCTAGAGAGAGAAGGAAGTATTCAAACTTAAATACGGGAGAGAGGAAGAGGAAGAAATTCTCTCTCTTTTCTTTCTTTTCTTTTTCTTCATTTTTTTTTCTTTTTCTTTTCTTTTTTCTTTCTTTTTTCTTTTTTTGTTCTTCCACAACAAAACAAAGGACCTGGTCCTCTTCCTATTTCACAAAATAGGGGATTTATTTGTCCCCTTGTTCTTGAGGCTAGGGAGATTCCTTCTTGGTCGGTAATAGTCGTGGCCAAAAGAGAAGGCCACAACAGCAACAGCTGATCAGATCCGACAATCGACGGTGGCGAAACAACATCAAAAAATTATCCAAATAACTCACAAAAAATAGAAGAATCAAAAACTCAATTTTCCAAGAAGTGATCAGACAAAAGATCGACTGAAATTCATGATTTTAAGACTCAGAAAGATGGGAATATGATCAATTAGAGAATTTAGGAGATTCTTACCTTCATTTCGGTGGTTCGTGACTTGCAATTCCGATGAAGTCGGTGAAAACCTAGAGAAAGAATGAGGAGGATAGGGTCCTTTCTAGTAATCATCGGTGACTGGACTGCGGGTTTCAGAGGGAGGCTTGGTCCCTCTCAATTTAAAGATGGCTGGGGGAGGAGTTCGAGTCCTCCCTGCTTCCATCTTCGTGGGTGGAGGCTCATAGAAGAGGACTCCTAATGGGAGTCCAATTCTCACCCAGCATGTGCATAGCACGTGCTGAGCCAATTCTTTTCTTTTCTTTTTTTATTTGCTACTTTGAGATCCATGCTGGTGGGGGTTTGGATCAAGTGGTTTAAACCTGATTGGGCTGGGGCATCACATTCTTTCCTCTTAAAAGAAACTTCATCCCTGAAATTTTCTATCAAAGGCTTTCAAACCTTAAAGTTTCACAATCATGTTCTTATTAAAATAAAGTTCAATTCCTTATGACTTGACTCTTTCTATAAATGATCGAAATCGAACCTATCTCTTCTAAATAGAAAAAAATCAACATCTTAGTTCTAAATAAGAATTCCAAATTTTTCTGTCTGAACATCAACTTACTCTTAATTAATTAACCCATCACAAGATATGAGAACATATTAATATGAACCACATGGTGATATCCACATCAGTCAAAAATTAAAAATATTTTCTTTCATCCATGCTTTCAAAAGTTAGAGATTCACCATTCTAATCTCATCCTTGAACTTTTTTTTTGATATTTTATTTCTCGATACAACTTCATCATCAAACCATTTCATAAAGAAAAGTCAATACCTCAAAAGTAGATCTGAATCAGAACAATTCATTTCTTGAAAAAAAAATTAAAATCTTATTTCTAAATAAGGATCTCAAGTTTCTTGCCAAAAAATATTAGTTGCTCGTGATTTAATCGATATA
This sequence comes from Cocos nucifera, assembly GCA_006176705.1. NCBI lineage: Eukaryota > Viridiplantae > Streptophyta > Magnoliopsida > Arecales > Arecaceae > Cocos > Cocos nucifera. The sequence continues at coordinate 1,376,349 of QRFJ01000126.1, forward strand.
CCACAAGATCATGAACAAATCTTATTGTACTCTCAATCTATGGATACTCGAGGATAAGAAAATCTAAGATCAAAATCATAGATCGATAAATAATTTCAAATTCTTTCTAATAGATAAAAAAATATAAGATTCAATTCTAGATAAAGAAAATTTATCTCTAGATATTCCAAACCCAAAATAAAAAATCACAAGTCTAGTCATTAAGATTCAAGATACTAAAAATTTTCTTAACATAGTAGCTAGGTGACCTACTTGTAAAAATCACATAGCGATATCTGAACTAATCCAAAATCAAAGATATTATTATTTTTATTATCAATTATTTTTTTGTAGAGACAATCAAATCAATTCGTTTATTATAACTTTTTGACATAAGAATTAATATTGCTGACGAGCTTAGATTAACTCAGATCACCATGCTTCTACTGTGCACTCTGATTTAAACCATCAAAATTTTTTTGAATGTACAAAATGGCTTTCAATCAAAATATATTATTGTATTGAAAAGATTCCAAATTTATTTTCTAAGTTAAAAGAACTTTTAAGTCTTGTTCTTAATACATATCGAGCACATCCATTTAAATCATTCTTTAAATCATTGTTTATATATTCAAAACCATCATATATGCTAAAGATGAACTTCCAATTCTTCTCTACTTATTATCTAGTGTACAACCATTTTAATTAACCTTTGAGTCGAATATCACATTTAATCCTTCACATAAGTTTATTGTAACATAATATGAATTATAATTTCGTACGTGTCCCAAAATTTCAAATAGATATAATCAAGATCTTTTATCTTAATCAAAAGCTGGTAGTCAAAAATTCCACCAGCAATCTCAACAACAATGACAGAAAATCTCTAAATTAATAAATCCAAACTTTAAATTAAAATTTCATACACACCATATAGTCTCCAATAAATAAATAAGATATATAATTTAGATCCAAAGATGATAATTAAAATTTTCACCAAAATAAATATCCTACAATCTCATAATCAATTTCATCAATAAAAAGATAGACTTCTTTGTAATATCCCTAGTTATACATTCCTTCTCATATACCAGTTTATACAGGTGCCAAGTTCAACTTAGAAAAAAAAATATTCTAATCAGATATCATAAAAGATTTTCTTTGTTTAACCTGAAACAATATTTTATGATCGAATCTTTATCTTGCCACTAATAGTCATCTACGCAACTAGAAGCAATATCATGGTATTACTCTCATATTGAATTTGTGCTTACAATTCACTTGAACAACTAAAAATCAAATTAACAATCATAATGCATAATGAAAATTTCATAATCAATCTTCATGCGACTTCTTTATATCAAAGTCCAAATAATCTTAACATGATCCATTGATTATAAATCATATATCAAATCCTCTGAATAATTATTCTTAAATGATCTTTTCATTCTTAATCACAAGGCTTAGTCATAAATCATAAAGACAACTTATACTGTAAACATCATTGATCAACATTCCAATATCTCTAGTATCTATCCACCTACATTTATCCTATATTTGACTCTAATTATCATAATTTATCTACTTATATTCTAATACCACTTTAATTATTATGCCCCTTACCCAAAATCGTGAGCTTGGGGTCATGGCAACCACTACATACTCATAGAAAACTCTTTCTACAAGCATGCAAGGCATATCTCATCATGCTATCATGGGACAAGAGTAGAATAATTAATCAATAAATTAAATTTAAAATTTAACTAATTAAAATTTAATTATAATATTCTATAAAGTTTAATAATGCTTAAAAGATCTTACATCAACTTCAACAAAATTTCTATCTAAAATAAGAGTATCGATGTTCTACATCTAATTATCCTGTCTGTCTCTAATCACTCTCCCATACATATTTTTGTATCATCTTATTTCTCAAGATCTATAAAAATAATAAAATAGGGATAATAAACTAGATAGCCCATTAAGCAATAATCACTTTAATTTAGATTTTATCAAGCAAATAAAATAAATCATCACTTATAGAAAATAAATATATAGAGTTCATCAATTCGAAATTAATTTTTATGCAGTATTTTCAAATTACTATCATGCCAAATTCAATCTTTTGAGTTTCTTTCAAAAATTTAATTTTTTTTAATTATCAAATTCTTATCAGTCAGGAGCTATGACCACATTATCCCTACAGTAGGGTCATAACACTGTATATCATCTTGCGATGAGCTATGAATTATCTGGTAGTAAAGTTCTTTAGAACCGCTGATTTGCTAGTGATTTATCGCTGGTCTGCTGGCGACATAAATCTTCGAAACTAAATTTTTACCAACGTATTAGTCTCCATTGGCGAGATCATCCACATAGTCAGGCTAAGAGCTTAAATCATCTTAATTCATAATTTTTTTTTATAATTTATATTTTTTATTTTAGTTTGATAAGAATACATATAATCGTGTAGTATCAAAATCAATTAAGTATAATACATAATAAGATCAATACTTTCAATCATGCTTCATCATAACATTTTAAAAGTAAGTTGCTTTCAATAATAAAATATTATTCATCAAATTCATGCATCATTTCATAAATTATATCAAAAAAATATATTTATAATTTATTGATAAATCTAAAAAAAATGAAACATTACTTATGTCGTATGCATTCCAATAAATCCATATCATTCTTGCAATTTTTTTTAAAAATCTTTTATTCATAAATCATATTGTAGTATCCTATTATTAGACATCTACAATCCTATAGAAGATCAATTTTAATAATTAAAAAAAGATATGAGTAATCTGAAAAGATAGGTTGACGATAGTCACATCTAATGGTCCGGATCAGTATCATCATCCTAACTTTATCAATGAAGATTAGACTAGAAGATAGATTATTCAATAAAGATCGAGGATAATCAAATCAATAATATTTGATAAGAGGTCAAGATGAAGGTCGGTATGCCATCCGAAGATCAGAGATCAGAGGAGAGAAAAACTATACAGATGAATCAGAACTAATCAAACAATATAGTTTGACAAGTCGATCGATTAGATTAAAATAATTTAAATTAAATCATGATGAAATTACCATAGATAATTTCATAAAATCATGGATGATAAAGCCTACTGATATCAGATCTGAACAAGATGGATGCTGGTATGTTGTCTGGCAATCATGGATCAGGACCTCTTTCACTAGGGTCATTCAAAATTATCATCAATCTTTTTAAAAATTTAAGAAATCCTAGAAGAAAAAAATTATAAAGAAACACAAGCAATCTAGAGAGAGAAAATAAATAGAGAAAGATGTAGAGAGAGAAAATAGAGAGAAAAAGAAGAGAAAAAGAGAGAGAAGAGAGAAATTTTTTTCTTTTCTTCCTTTCTTCTTTTTTTGTAAATTCAAGAATCCTATTAGAGAGAGAAAATAGGAGAGAGAAAGTAGAGAGAGAATGAATCTTCTAGAGAGAGAAGGAAGGATTCAAACTTAAACATGGGAGAGAGGAAATAGAGAGAAATTCTCTCTCTTTCCTTTTTTTCTTCAATTTTTTTCTTTTCCATTTTTCTTTCTTTCTTTCTTTCTTTTTGTTGTTGCAGAATCTGGTTGATACCGGATCAAACTGGAGTTGGAAAAGAAGAGATCGTCGTCGGTGACCTGCAAAGTAAAGTTTCGCTCGGAGTCGGCAGTGGTGGCTCCAGTAGGATCCTCCGACGATCAAGTCAGCTCTTCTGACCAATAGAAATGGAGTACTCAAGAAAGAGTTCGATAGAATTTTAGAAAGAAGAAGAGAGCTTAGAGAAAATATATCTGAAGGATCACTTTTTATAGACGGAGCTTGTAGTGGATTGATAGTGACAGCTATAGCCATTTGGTAGCAGACCACTCGAGATCTGATGGAGTTTATCATGGAGGAGGGCACCGCCTGTAGCAGACTGATGGCGACAGCCGTAGCTGTCTGGTACTGAGCTGCTCGAAGCCACATGGAGTTCAATACGGAGAGAAAGAGATATCGTCAGATTGATAGTGATCATTCGTTGAGATTCAATAATCAAAGTTTGGAGAAAGTAGGCGTTGGTCGGTGAAGGACTTCGACATACATTAAGTTTAGAAGAGTTTGGACTCCTAAAGAGGATACGGCTAGAGAAGATCATTCGAAGAAATACTAGCTGAAGGAGGAGTTCGAAAGGAGTTTGGCTCCTGTAGAAATCTGACTGAAAGAGAGATCTAGAAGAAGTTTGGCTCCTGTAGGAGCTTAACTGAAGGAGAAGTTCGAAAGAAGTTCGGCTTCTGTAGAAATTCGACTGAAGAAGGAATCTGAAAGAAGTTTGGCTCCTGTAGTTATCCGTCTGAAGAAGAGATTCGAAAGAAGTTTGGCTCCTGTAGGAGCTTGACTGAAGGAGGAGTTCGAAAGAAGTTCAGCTCCTGTAGAAATTCGACTGAAGGAGAAGTCTAAAAGGAGTTCGGCTCCTATAGAAACTTGACTGAAAGAGTTTGAAAGAAGTTTGGATCCTGTAGAAACTTGACTGAAGGATTAATTCAGAAGGAGTTCGGATCCTGTAGAAACTTGACTGAAGGAGGAATTCGGAAGGAGTTCGGCTCCTATTGGCATCCGACTGAAAAAAAAAATTGAAAAGAGTTTGGTTCCTATAGACATCCATCTGAAGGAGATATTCGAAAGAAGTTTGACTCCTATAGAAGCTTGACTGAAGGAGAAGTCCAAAAGAAGTTTGACTTCTAAAGGAGTTTGATTGAAGAAGAAATTTGGAAGAAGTTTGGCTTCTATAAAAATTTGACTGAAGGAGAAGTCCCAAAGGAGTTCAGATTCTATAGAAACTCGACTGAAGAAGAAGTTCGAAAGGAGTTCGGCTTCTAGAGGAGTCTGACTGAAGGAGAAATTCAGAAGGAGTTTGGCTCCTATAGGCATTCGACTGAAGAAAAAATTCGAAAAGAGTTTATTTCCTATAGACATCCATCTGAAGGAAAGATTCGAAAAGAGTTTGGTTGGGATTCGACCATTGGCGGAGGTCAGCTGGGGTTCGATCGCTGGAGGAGGTTGGCTGGGGTCCGACCACTGAAGAAAAAATTCTTGATTGAAGCTCTTTCATAATTACCAATTGCGTTAGGCCAAGCATCAGACTAGACTTCGGTGGGAGTGGAGTTTATCCCCAACAATAGTTCTCCCACTCTCGAGTTCGAAACTCGAAGGAAGGAAGTACAAAAAAGGTGACTGCCAAAGTTCTTTTCCAGGCTCTGCACCCGTTGGGGTTGAAGCTCGGGAAAGACCTCTTCTCCAATCGAGGTTGACGTTGAAATTGAAGCTCGGAGAAGATCTTATCTCCAATCGAGGTTGACGTTGAAGTCGAGACTCGAAGGAGATCTTGCCTCTAGTCGAGATTGACGTTGAAGTTGAGGCTCAGGGGAGATCTTGTCTTCAGTCGAGGTCCAAGGAGATCATATCTCCTATTGATATTACGGTTGAAGCTCGTGAAAGATCTTGTCTCCAACCGAGATTGACATTGAAGTTGAAGCTTGGAAGAGATCTTGTCTTTAGCCAAGGTTGACATTGAAGTCGAGGCTCGGGGAGATCTTGTCTCCAGTCGAGGTTGACGTTCAAGTTGAGGCTCGGGGAAGATCTTGTTTCTAGCCGAGGTCCAAAGAGATCTTATCTCCTATTGACATTATGGTTGAAGCTCATGAGAGATCTTGTCTCCAACCGAGGTTGACGTTGAAGTTGAAGCTTGGAGAGATCTTGTCTCCAACCGAGGTTGACATTGAAGTTGAAGCTCGAGAAGATCTTATCTCCAGCGAGGTTGATGTTGAAGTTGAGGCTTGAGTCCAGCTGAGGTTGATGTTGAAGTTAAGGAGAAGAGATCTTATCTCCAATCGAGGTCCAGGATTTGTCTGCAATCGAGGTTGACATTGAAGTTGAGGCTCGGAGGAGTCTTATCTCCATGAGGTTCAGGGAGATCTTGTCTCCTATTGACATTACGATTGAAGCTCGTGGGAGGTCTTATATCCAGTCGAGCTTGACGTTGAAGTTGAAGCTCGAAAGAGATCTTGTCTCCAGCAGAAGTTGATGTTGAAGTTAAGGCTCGGAGAGATCTTACCTCTAGTCGAGGTTGACATTGAAGTTGAGGCAAAGAAAGATCTTATCTCCAGCCGAGGTCCAAGAAAATCTTATCTTCTGTTGATGTTACAATTGAAGTTCGCGAGAGATTTATTCCAACGGAGGTTGACGTTGAAGTTGAAGCTCGAAAGAGATCTTGTCTCTAGCCGAGGTTGACATTGAAGTTGAGGCTCGGGGGAGATCTTGCCTTCAGCTGAGATTAACGTTGAAGTTGAGGCTCAGAAAAGATCTTGTCTCCAATCGAGGTTGACATTGAAGTTAAGGCTCGGAGAAGATCTTGCCTCCAACCGAGGTTGAAGAAAATCTTATCTTCTATTGTTGTCAGGCACAGTGGGGCCCTTGTCGAGGCCTTTCCTCTCATCTCATCTAAAATGAATGAGATCTTTGGCTTTGCTCGTGTTAGGACGAGATTCTCCTCCTATTTTTAACGGACTGTGGGGGTACATAAGGATCATTGTCAGAACCTCTCCCCCCATCTCATCTAAAATGAACGAGACCTTTGACTTTGCTTGCATTAGGATGAGGTTCTCCTCCTGTTCCTAACGGATGGGGGCACATAAGGACCGTTTAGGGCCTCTCCTCCATCTCGTCTAAAATGAACGAGGCCTTCGACTTTGCTCGCATTAGGATGAGGTTCTCCTCCTGTTCCTAACGGACTGTAGGGGCACATAAGGGTCATTGTCAGAGCCTCTCTCTCCATCTCGTCTAAAATAAACAAGTCCTTCAACTTACTCATGTTAGGATGAGGTTCTCCTCCTATTCTTAACATGGTCAATATTGATTACTTCTTCCCTATCATTAGATAGTTTTTGCACCGAGAAATAATAATATTAAAATGAAGAAGTTTTATTGAAAAAAAATTATCGGTAGTATATTCTCAGGTTCTCTGAGTCTCAAGGTCGTGGGAGCATTGTTCCTTCGAGCTTCTTCAGATGATAAGTTTCGGATCGGACGACCTTCTCTATTTCATATGGGCCTTTCCAATTTGGAATAAGTTTTTCCTAGCTCTGAGGCTGAGAGATGGTAGCTCATCGAAGTACTAAGCCCCTCAGAGATAGCATTGATGATGTCGGAAGGCAGCCAATCTCCTTGTTGTTCCTTCCTCATTGATGGTTCTAGCTGCGGTAGCGCCATTGACTTGCTTCAGACCGACGTCTGTGAAGCATTGAGGGGGAGCATAGTTGTAAAATCTTTAGGGGGGAGAACTTCTTCGCACCCTTCTGTCGGAGCTTCTTTAATGACGAGCTTGAGGGAGAGTTCGGCCTCGCTTGCACTCGGGGGGAGTTCGTGAGCATGGTCGAACTTCATTCGGCCCTCTATCAGCCATAGATTTGCTAGACTCGTCTGCCTGCCGCTCTCCTACGGCTTCTTCATCCTTCAACTTGAAGGTTTCTTTCGTATGAGCATATCTCTCAGCCTAAGCTAGCAGATCGATAAAGTTTCTGGGATACTTCTTCTCCAGAGAGAATAATAAATCATTCTTTTGAAGGCCATCCTTGAGTGCGGCCATCGTAACTGACTGATCCAGATTTTGAACCTCCAATGCAGCAGCATTAAATCGGATGACATAAGCTCGAATGAATTTTTCCTCCTATTTGATGTTCATCAGAAAATTTGAATCTCGATACGGACATCGGCTGCTAATGAAGTGAGTCGCAAACTGATGGTTCATCTACTCAGAAAAAGATCGTACCTGACTTCAATGTTGTGTACCAGTTTCTTGTTGCTCTCTTCAAGGTAGATAAAAAAGCTCGACATAATATGGCGTCTGGTGCACCATGGAGCAGCATCATGGTCCGAAAGATTTTTAGATGATCGACCAGATCGGAGGTTCCATTGTAGCTTTCAAATTGGGAAAGCTTGAAGTTCGGTAGAATGAACTCTTGCATAATTTGGAGAGAGAAAGGAGGATCGATATGGACATCATCATGGTGAGCTGGGATGATGTGGTCAAGCTTCTCAATCCATCGATCCATCCTCCATAGTTTTTGATCGAGGATGTCAACTCGATCGTAGGTCTTGAAAGGCTTTCGATCGTGGATGAAAAAAATTTCATCTGGAGAAAAACCATAATCCAAGCAAGGATCCTTTGCTCTCTATTTCTTCTTTCCAAGGGCGATGGGTATGCTAGCCTAAGTGCTCCTCCTTGGAATCGATTTCTGACATTCCGATAGTGGATTTTCTGGCAGAACTGCCATCGAAGGCTGCCGCATGGCCTACACCATTTTGGTGAGGTCCTAAACCTACTACATCGGTAGGTTAAACTACTCCGAGTCTACCATGGCTGTCGATGGAGGAGGAGATTGAAGTGCCGATGCTAGAGCCAGAATAGATGGATCTGGCTCGGATCTGATGGTAGAAGTGGTAGATCTTCTGATAGTCATCTTCTTTAAAGATATTTCTTGAGATTGAGGAAGAGGATGGAGATAAACCTTAGAGAAGAAGCTCTATAGAGTCGATTGAGCACTCCTTTAAGAACAAAGGTACCTCAAAAATAGAGGTCCTTCCTCTAGCGTCAATTCTGTTATTGCAGAATTTGGTTGATGTCGGATCGAGCTGGAGTTGGGGAAGAAGAGATCGCCGTCGGTGATCTGCAAAATAAAGTTTCATCCAAAGTTGATGGTGGTGACTCCGGTAGGATCCTCCGACGATCAAGTCAGCTCTTCTGGCCAAAAGAAATGGAGTACTCAGGAAAGAGTTTGGTAGAATTTTGGAAAGGAGAAGAGAGCTTAGAGAAAACATATCTGAAGAGTTTTTTTTTTATAGATGGAGCTTATAGTGGATTGATAGTGACAGCTACAGCCATCTGATAGCGGGCCGCTCGAGGCCTGATAGAGTCTATCATGAAGAGGATAGCCATTTATAGCATCATCTGTAGCAGACTGATGGCGACAGCCATAGTTATCCGATACTGAGCCGCTCGGAGCTGCATGAAATTCGGTATGGAGAGAGATATCGTCAGACTGATAGTAATCATTTGTTGAGATTCAATAATCGAAGTTTGGAGGAAGCAGTCATTGGTCGGTGAAGAGCTTCGACATACATCAATTTCAGAGGAGTTCGGACTCCTAAGGAGGATACGCTAGAGAGGATCATTTGGAAGGGGTGCTAGCTGAAGGAGTCTGAAAGGAGTTCGACTCCTATAGAAATTTGACTGAGGAAGAGATTCAAAAGAAGTTTGACTCCTGTAGAAGCTTAACTGAAGGAGGAGTCCAGAAGAAATTTGGCTACTGTGAAAACTTGACTGAAGGAGGAGTCCGGAAGGAGGCTCCTATAGAAATCCGACTGAAGGAGAGTTCGAAAGGAGTTCAGCTCCTGTAGACATCCGTCTGAAGAAAAAATCTGGAAGAAGTTTGGCTCTTATAGGAGCTTGACTGAAGGAGTCCGGAAGAAATTCAGCTCCTATAGAAATTTGACTGAAGGAGGAGTCTGGAAAAAGTTCATTTTCTGTAGAAACTTGACTGAAGGAGGAGTTTGAAAGAAGTTCAGATCCTGTAGAAACTTGACTGAAGGAGAAATCAGAAGAAGTTCGACTTCTGTAGGCATCCGACTGAAGAAAAAATTCAAAAAGAGTTCGGCTCCTATAGACATCCATCTGAAGGAGAGATCCGAAAGGAGTTTGGCTCCTGTAGGAGCTTGACTGAAGGAAAAGTTCAGAAGGAGTTCGACTTCTGAAGGAATCCAACTGAAGAAAAAATTCGAAAGGAGTTTGGCTCCTATAGAAACTTGATTGAAAGAGGAGTCTGGAAGAAGTTCGAATCATGTAGTAACTTGACTGAAGAAAAAGTCCGAAAGAAGTTCGACTTCTGGAGGAGTCCGATTGAAGGAGAAATTTGGAAGAAGTTTGGCTCTTATAAGCATCCGACTAAAGAAAAATCCAAAAAGAGTTTAGCTCCTGTAGACATCCATCTGAAGGAGACATCCGAAAGAAGTTCAGCTGGGGTTCGGCCACTGAAGGAGGTCGGCTGGGGTCTGATGACTGGAGAAAAAATTTTCGATCGAAGCTCTTCTGTGATTGTCAGTTGCATTAGGCCAAGCATCAGACTGGACTTCGATGGAAGTGAGATTTATCCCCAACATTTTTTTTCCTTCCATGATGAAATAGAGGACCTGGTCCTCTTCCTATTTCACAGAATAGGAGATTTATTTATGCTCTTATTCTCGAGGCTAGGGAGATCTCTTCCTGGCCGACAATAGCCATGGTTGAAAGAGAAGGCCACGACATCAACGGCCAACTAGGTCCGACGACCAGCAATGGCCAAACGACATCAAAAAAATATCTAAATAACTCACAAAAAATAGAAAAATCAAAAACTCAATTTTCCAGGAAGTGATCAGATGAGAGATCGGCCAAAATTCATAATTTTAAGACTCAGAAAGATGGGTATATGATCAATTAGAGAATTTAGTGGATTCTTACCTTCATTTTGATGGTTTGTGGCCTGCAATTCCAGTGAAGTCGGTGAAAACCTAGGGAAAGAATGAGGAGAATGGGGTCCTTTCCAGTGATCACTGGCAACTGGACTGCAGGTTTCGGAGGAAGACTTGACCCCTCTTAATTTAAAGATGGCTGGGGGAAGAGTTCGAGTCCTCCCTGGCTTCCATCTTCATAGGTGGAGGCTCATAGAAGTGGACTCCCGCTGGGAGTCCAATTCTCACCAAACACATGCACAGCACATGCTGAGCCAATTCTTTTCTTTTTTTTTTTGGTTTGTTGCTTTAAGATCCATTTTGGTGGGGGGTTTGGATCAAGTGGTTTAAGCCCGATTAGGCTGGGGCATCATAGAAGTAATATGCCCGTCAACCTACCACCTTAAGCAACTAAATGGGATTCCACTCTATAGGCATTGGAATTCGGCTTATGCATGTACTATAAGTGATTCACATAATGTTGAATAAACAAATCTTCAAATTCATTGGTTCATGCTTACATGATAGGAAGGATCCAGAAATACTCTCAATAAAATTTCTTTGATCGAAACATCATCTTAATAGATTTCTTTAATCGAGATCACTCTTAATAAAGTTTCCTTAATTAGAACATCATCTTTATAGATTTCTCTAATCAGAATCGCTCTCAACAAAGTTTCTTTGATCAGAACGTCACTTCAATAGATTCTTCTGATCGAAATCACTTTAGTCACTTTAGTAGATTCCTCTGATCTAAATCACTCTCAATAAAGTTTCTTTGACCAAAATGTTATCTCAGTAAATTCCTCTAATCAAAATCACTTCCAACAAAGTTTCTTTGATCGGAACGTCATCTCAATAAATTTTCTTTGATCGAAACATCATCTCAACATAGTTTCGATGATCAGAATGTCACTTCAGTACATTTATTTGATCGAAATCATTTTCAACAAAGTTTCTCAGATTGGAATATTACCTCAGTAGATTTTTTTGATCGAAATCACTCTCAATGAAGTTCTTTAGATCGAAATATCACCTTAGTAGATTCCTTTGATTGGAATCACTTTCAATGAAATTGGAACACCACCTCAGTAGATTTTTTTGATCAGAATCATTTTCAATAAAATTTCTTGGGTTGGAGCCTCAACTTAATGGATTCCTCCTATCAGAGCAGCATTTTTAATAAAGTTTCTGAGATCGAAACTTAGTATTACAAAATTCCATAGATCGAAACTAACCTAACAAAGTTCCTATAATCGAAATTAAATTTTGACAAGATTTCTTTCATTGGAATGTATCTTAAAAGGGCTTCTTTGATTAGGATTAGTTTTCCTAAAGTTCATATTGACCAGAATGGATGAAAAAGATATAAAAAAATTGCACATTCATTTATAGAAGAAAACTCTTACAAAAGCAATAGACAAGCGTTGCTTTTACAGAAGTGATAAAAAGAAAGAAAAATAGAAGGAAGTTTTACACCAAAATTACAACAGACCCTAGGGATCAAGATGCAGGTGTATCACTGCCTTCCTCACTTTGGTGTTATGCCCTAAATAGGTGTATCGTTGTCTTCCTCACTTTAGTATTACGCCCTGAAATGGAAATAGCACGATTGTGAGTCGATTGAGGCCAATTCTTAATCGCATTCACGGGGTGCTTATCTTTCTGTAGCTTTAAGCCATGGTATTGAAGAAAACCATAGCTAAAAAGCTTGCATCAATACAGATACACATAGGTATCCTAGGAAGTGGTCAAGTCTTTTATTGTGGACAACTGCGTAGCACAGTTCCAAAGCTTTTCCTTTATGACCATGGTGTCTCGGAACTATGGTCTTCAAAGAAATCATGGCATGGGGAGCTTGCTGGCAAAGAAAATGATTAAGATCTTTATTGTGAGTAGCGGCACGACCCCATCCTCCTCCTCCTCAGAAGCGGCGCACCATATAAGCACAATAAAGATAGTTATTGAATCCATGCCTTCCACAGTAAGAAATTAGTGACAAATCTCTCAGGATCGAGGGTACATCTGCCTCCAATATGGAAGTCAAATGACAAATATCTCAAGACCGAGAATACAAATGTTTCATGATCGGAACGTATGTCACGAGCATCTCAGAACCAATCAAAACCCATTGAGGCCTTTTCATTTCTTTAGGTGGAAAATAATGGCCCTAATAAAGGAGCATAATTTCATCTCTCTGAAAAGGATCACCCCACTCTACCATCACCTTACAAAAAAATCTAGCTATAGGAAAAAAAGAAGATAGAGGCCCCCTATAAAAAGAAAAGTTCATCATAATTGCTCTTATCAAGTCATGCCACGTGCAGACTCAAGATTTGATGACTTCGTCGCCTCATAGCTATGCACCAGATTTTTTACGTAAAAAATATGATTACGTCATTTCTTAAACTGTGGATATTTAATGCTGTGCGAAAAAGTAGGCACATCCTAGATAATTATGCACACATTTCATGAGAAGATCAATTTGTAAATCCCATGGTTAGGACTGACTTATCCGAGGTTCCTTCAATTGAAACTTAAGCTCCTCTAATAAGAGATTACTAAGTTCAACAAGAATCCTCCAATTTGAGGTTTATCATATCTCAAATTTTCTTAAAGGAGAAATCACTCCAAGTCTTCTGCAATTCCTTTGATCGAAAACATAGCTTGAAAAGTCTTGAATTAACTCCTCAGATCAGAGCAAAATAGAAAAGATAAAGAGAAGAGAGTCATTAAAGGCGAGAAAAAAATTTTATTTATATGAAGTTTTCTTTACAAAGATCTCGATAATCCTAAATATACAAACAAAAAGACAAAGCATATTTAAGGAATATTTTTCGGTACGGGAGCATTTACTACATCAGCAACAGGTAGTTCCGAAACTTAGTCTAAGAAATCTAAATCTAAATCTAAATAGCAAGTGGCCACTCCACTTTGGACAAAGTATTTTTCCTCGTCATAGACGTCAGTCATAAATTCAACCTTTTTTGCCCCAATATTCCTTTGATGCCTGGAAACTCTCGACGGTCTTCAAAGCAGCATCCTCAACCCACGCTTTCAGTTTGCTTTGGAGCTTAGCTATCTTTTCTTCTGCAACCTTTAGTACGATTTTAACCTCTACAACTTCGGCCTCGAGTTTTCCTGCCTTTGCAGATTGAGTTTTAAGCTCCCTTATTTTCACTGCCAAAGCTTCTTGAATGTCTAATAATCGAGAGTTCTCCTCTAGAACTCCCCTCAATGCCGCTTCAGCATCCTTGACTCTTCTTTCGGCAACATCAGCCCTCGTGGAGGTCTCTCTAGCCTCCTTCACTGCCTTATCTTTTGTAATCTTGAGTGTCTTTGCATCAGTCTTATACTTCTTTGCTTTAGTCGAAAGCTCAACATAGTGCTCCATGTACCCATTCATATAATGGGCGAGCTATCAAAACATCTCAGATTACGTATAATGAACATGCATCTCAAAACAAAAGAGTTAGAAGAAGTATAATGACTAGCTCCAACTTATCCAGATAAAATAGTCTGAAGCTTTTTGCCTTATTATTTTGCGAGGCTTTCATAGCAATTTATTTACATCAGCTGGCCGGATAGAGGAACTCAAAGAGCATCTTATCAGGGTAGTTAATCTCTTTAGTCAGCTCAGCATTAGCGGCCTTTTCTTACTCCAAATAATACCTCAACCTATCAATCTCTTCTCTCGCCTCGATAAGCTCCAAAGATGAAGCCTAGAAAGTAATTCTAGCGAAGTTGACCAGATAATGCCCGACCAGAGCCAAAGACCTAATGGCGCCCGCAATCTGACGCTAAGCACCTTCTCCCTCTAAAACTCACCTCTCCTCAAATGAGAGGAGACCCTTTAAAAATTCCACCATATTTCCAATGGTATCCATGGCGGACAGAGAAGAAGGGGCCGATCGTGAAGCCTCCGCCTAAGTTTTGATTGGAGGAAAACTCGAAATGGGAGCCATCTGTTCTGGCAAATCCACAACTTCGATTATTTCGATCAATTTCGAGGGCTTAGCCATCTCTGTGATCTCTGTCATCCCCATGGAAAACCCTCTATAGAAATTCCTCCTACTAGGCACTCCTTTGTAGTAATATCCACTAGAGAAACATACAAGACTACTCCCATGGCAGCTCCCACCATCGAATTCATCGGTCCATCCATGGCCTCCACCGTCGAATTCATCGGTTTGCTCACCAAAAGAGAATTTTCATCCCCCATGTTCGTTGGAGCAGGGAGAAGCACGATCGAGAGAGCAACGCTTGAAGTCTTAGTAATAGTACCTCCAGAAACTGAAGAATAAGTAGACACTGTCCGAGCCTATCTCCTTTGGGCCGATGATAACTGTAACATCCTCGTCAATGCAGGATCCATCTTGCTTTCAAGACTTATGAAGAAAGCTCTAAGTGCAGAAAATGGTAAGCATTGTTATCACAGTTGTCTCATTTGCTCACCTTTCAGGCAGATTTAAAAGAAGAAAGGTGAAGACAAAAGGCATCTTTTGAATCAATTTCTCAGAAAAACTAACAACCAAATGGTTCCCCTCAATTACGATCATTTTTGATAGCCCACATCACAAGCTAACATCACCAGTCATTAAATGCCGAAAACACAACTAAAAGTAAAAACATATGTTACTTGATCCGAGGCATTACTTGGGAATAATCCTTTCATCTGATTCTCAGAATCAGCACTAGGAGGCTAGTGTTATGACAGTAACATAAATATTTTG